>JADLZN010005650.1:73355-673355 GCA_018155175.1 Sinocyclocheilus anophthalmus | reverse complement strand
AAAGTCTTTTATGCTCGCCAAGCCATGTATCTGATGCAATAAACACAGAATACAAAAATACTAAAACACAAGTGAAATATGAGTTCATCATAATTCTCTTATTACGAATTTCTACAACTGTTTGAAAAACGTTCGACTGCTTCATGTAATATTGTCTGTAAACAGTGATACATTTTTCAGAACTGTTTGATAAAAGGAAAGTTCAAAAGGACAGCATTTATTTGAAATTGTTTAAAAGTGACAGACTTTTGCATTGTTGCCAAGAAATATCCATTTTAATGTGTCCTTGGTAAATAAAAGTATTAATTACTGGCTGGCACCAAACTTTTGTAGTGCAATACAGTTATATAATAATCTACCGGTGTACATTTCGCTGGTGGGCTGGTGGGTTTGTTTACTTTAGTTTTATGCCTTACATACTGGAAACTGTAAGAAACATTTCTTATCTCAGATAAGGCAACTTTTACTATTTAGGCCTATCTATGCAAATCTGCATTTTTATTAGAAGTTTACTTCCCTCTAAATTTGTCAATAGGGGAAAAGAAAACCACAATCCAAAAATAAATATCCATGCAAAAGGGGGAAAAAAATCAAGCCTGTTTTCTGCAAAGTCATGTGCCTTCTGCTCTTTAACCTTGTCTGACAAGAGCTTAGTAATCTGACAAACCAAAACCAGTTTGCTGTTTCAGAGAAGCAGGTTTATTTATTTATTTATTTATTTTTCAATACTCCTTATTTCCAAGCTATGTGAACATCTAGTACAGTAGCCCCACCACCCATTTATTTATCTTGCCTGTGTCTACTAGTGCGCTATTGATGCATTGCATTTGCATTTGACTTTTATATGAAAACGGCTAATGTTGCATTGATTTAACGTATACATTTTATTACATTAAATCAGTTTGTCATATAATGTTCATGGGGGCATTGGGGGTTCCTGCGGGTTGATGCTCACTGTAGTCTTTTCCACTTCACACCATTTGCGATAGTGGCTGAGAGACAAACCAAAGCAGATCATATCATATATGTTCACCAGAAGTGTATTCATGTTCACCAGTGCTCTGTCCGACATTCCGGTTGCACAGCCATAGTTCACATAAGCTTAAGTGACCAAATCCATTAGATTCAAAAGCAAAATGTCAGAGAACAGCGCTTGTGCTCTTGATGTTAGGTCATTGTTAAAGGATGGAGGGCGGTATCTTTACAATGACTTTGTCTAGCCACTCAGATCCTTGGTTTCACTGAATAATGGTCTCAGGATGGTTCTTTTTATTTTTTTTCATCCTTTATTTCTTTTTTTCAGGCGCTGTTTATAATGACGACTTAAGGCAATTACGCTTAAGCACGGCTGGAAGAAGGTGAGCTCTCCCTCACTCCTGCTCTAAACTGCTCCACATTTGCCGATTACCACTCAGAAAATACGTTTGTCTTGTCCACTGCATCTTTGGAAAAAATTGTAATGCTTAACTATTTTTGTATTTCTCATACTATAATTTTTTAAGAAATTTGTGACAGAACTCAATTGGCCTTAAATCCTGGAATTAAATCCGGGAAATCAGCCAGTAAACCATTCATAGATTGCTATCTGTGTAGAGAAACCAGTAAGAACTACACCTGTCATATATGATCTAAATATGTATTTGACCCAGCTTGGGTTTTGTACTTCGCAGGATCCCCACACGTCACAAACAGCTAATTTTTTCTGCGCTGTTTTTTTTTTTGTTTTTTTCAGTTTGGGCCTCCAGACAGAGATTATTGCAATCCTTAGCGTTCTGGCTATCTCTGCTTCCATGGAGGACATACCAGGCATGAACCTCCTCGTTGACCGCACGACTAAAACCTGTGCCACTGCCATATTTTAACCATCGTCCAGTTATCACGTCAGCGCACAGGTCAGTGCTGGCTCTGGGCAGTAGTCGCAAGTGCAGAAACTAGTAATATGGTACAGCTGTACAGGTTAAAATAATTTTTTCGTGAAGCAGCAATGATTTGACGTCAAGCTGAATTGGTTTCAAAAGCTTAGGGTCATTACGTTTTTTGTTTGTGCACTTGTTTTGTTGGAAAAAATATTGTATTTATCGACAAGACACATTCAATTGATCAAAAGTTACAGTAAAGACATTTACATAATGTTACAAAAGATTTTGTTTCAAATAAGTGCTGTTCTTTTGAACTTTAAATTCATCAAAGAATCGTGAAAAAATGCATCACTGGACCCACAAAAAAATAAAACCGCACAACAAAAAATAGATTTTGGCCACCAAATCAGTATATTAGAATTATTTAATGACATTAGATTTTATTCTTATGATTCTGTTTGGTGGCACAGAAATGAGATGCTTCACCTTTAAGAATTTGTTTATTTAGAAAAAACTGTTTTTCTTGCTCATTTTAATAGTCTTCTGGCTGTCTTTTTGTTTTCCAGAACAAAAGATGGAAGAAATCGATTCTGTGAGATTCAAGCCCTTGCTAGAAGATTCAAATGTCCCGTTGACATACTCTGCTGACACCATCAATATTGATGGTTGGATATTTGACCTGTTTAGTTACTGTAGCTATGTGATTTAAATGTGTCTTGATGTAGGTCTTGTTTGTTGATGTTAAGGAAAGTGTATATTTACTCCTCTTCTACACAGATGGGTGTTATAATGCACTACGTGAAGATCTGGAAGCAGATGCTCGGGACTTTGAAGCTCCCACCTGGAGTTTAGCTGTTGACCAGCAATATTTAAAAGAGTATTCCAAAGAGGACATTAAAAGACAAGACGTAATACATGGTATGGGCTTTCATTACAGGTTTTTTTCTCTCATTTTCTTAGAAAAGTTTATCGCTTGACTAATATGTGATTGTTATCATAATTATGACAGAGCTGATTCAGACAGAAATAAACCATGTGCGGATGCTAAAGCTGGTTTTGGGTGTATATGTGCGGGAACTGCGTGAGACCCTGCAAATGGACGAGATGCAGCTGGAAAGACTGTTTCCACAGGTGGATAACTTGCTGCAGCTGCATCAGCTTTTCCTCAACCGCCTTAAACAGCAAAGAATTGAATCTTTGGAGCCAGGCAGTACCCAGAATTACTGCATCCACAGTATTGGAGATATTCTTATCACACAGGTATTTTTATTATATATAAGCTGTAGGATATGCATAGATTCCCAGTATGCCAGATGCATCTAAAGACTTGAGGCTCAATTGTTAGTTATACGACAAAGACCAAGTACCAACCTGGATTAGACTTTTGTTTCTCTAGCTGCATTCTTTGGATCACCAAACTGTCAGTTATAGCCATTGTCCTTCATATGATCTTTGGGTCCACATTCCCAGAGCTGAGCTAAGCAGCAGGTGCTTTCTGAAATGAATGAAATTAGGTTGCCATACAATGGCCCCAAAAAGTATTTGGATACTCAAGCTGTACTTAATCTATTAATGCCATTGCGTTATATATCAAAGTATTCAAGCATTTTACTAAAAGGTTTTTAATTAGGGTTAAACTTCAGAAAAAAAATTTTTTTAGTGGAACATAGTTGTGTTCAAATTTAATGTGTTGAACCACATTGCTAGGACACCTGTGTGACTGAAGTAATGGCAGCTGAAAATTCATCAGTAAAATATTTTAAAATAGAAAGCAGTTATACAAATGTTTCGCAATATTATTGATTTTCGATAAAAATAAATATAGCATATGTTGACCATAAGAGAAGTCTTTGGAAAAAAGTTTTAAAAAATTTGACACCAAACATTTTCAAACTGTAATGTATGATTAAATTAAGCAGTGTTCATAACTGTCTTCACTGATTTTAAACGTTTACATTTGTAAATAACCTTAACATTTCTTGATTAACTTTTGGCATTATAAATATCTTTTGCTTTTAGCAGTGGTACTACTGTCTGATCTGCATGTATGATTGTGTGTGAAGTTTTCAGGTCAAATAAGAGACAGAATGCAACACTGCTATGGAGTGTTCTGCAGTCACCACACCGATGCAGTCAACTTCTACAAAGACTTAATGCAAAACAGCAAGAAATTCCAGAGTTTTATACGAGTAAGACCTGAACTTTTGTTGTCAAGTTTTAAAATACTTTTTATAAAAGTTTTATACTATTATCTGTTACTTAAAAAAAAACAAAAAAGTCTTGTAATTTAAATAAATCCGTTCAGTTTCTGATAACAACACCATTTTCTGTTCTCAGAAAATATGTCAGCTGTCTATCATGCGGAGATTAGGAATACCAGAGATAATTCTTCTTATAACACAGCGCATCACAAAGTATCCAGTTTTATTTGAACGTGTAATTAAATACACTGAAGGTACGTTTTTTTTTATTATTAATTAGTTTTGTTTTTCTTTCAAGAAAACAGTATGATCTGTTTTTAGTTTGTGTTTTTTTATGTAAATGTAACTTCAAATAGAGAATTTTGTTCTTTAGAACAAAAATATTGTGAAATGTTATTATTAAATATTGTGAAATATTATGTATATTATTATCAATGCTGAAAATAGTGTTTTAAAAAAACATATCCATAAGACACCTTCATTGAGGTTGCATGATTTGCTTCCTTTTGACAGTTGACTCAGAAGAGCATAGGAACCTGGTACAAGGTCTGGAACTGCTGAAAAACACCATCTCACAAGTAAATACCCATGTTGATGAGTTTGAGAAAGCAGCACGGCTGAGGGACTTGAGCAGTAAGCTGGAGCCCAAGTCCCAAGTCAAGACGACCCACGGGAGAGTGTTCCGCAGAGAGGACATGCTGCAGGGCGAGAGGAGGCTGCTTCATGAGGGCGTTCTCAACTGGAGGCTAACGTCTAACAAAAGCAAAGGTGATCATTGTACCAATAACAGATATATCATGGACTTAATAGAAAATAATCAAAACATTGTTATATACGTTTAATTTGCATTTTCATCATCTTGTTTCCCATCAACTTGGATTCTTGTGCTGTAGGCCATGTTCTTTGTTTTTTCTGTAATTATCTGGGGCCGGTTGCACCAGCTAGATGTAAAAAAGTTGGGTGTAAGCGATAAATATTTACACCTGCTGCACCAACTAAAACTAAGATCAGGCGCAACTACGCCCGGTGTAGACAATGCAACTCCACGCTGATGCATTTTCCCTCAGTGATAGCTGAGATTACGTTCACACTGCAATGGCTACAACTACTAATATAAAACTGAATTGCTCAAGACATAACAAGGGAAGTCACCACGCCATGATTTCATTGAGTAAACATTTTCTAACAAGTCCGCGTTTTTATATCTGAAGTCTCCCTACACATTCCCATGACAGATTTCTTCAAACAAACATTAAAAATGAAGGCGGCAGGTTAAGTAAAATATAATGAATGTAATGCAATGCTTCTCTCTATAGTTATTTTTTTCTAGCTGACTATCGAGTTTATGTAGGCAATGAATGTCTTTCCTGAGGTAAATGTGACTTAACGTGACATTGTGTGTTTTACTGACATCTTTCTGTGGCTGAAAAACCACATTTATCGTTTGTATTTTGTGATAAAACTGACAGAATTTGGAAGCTGATACTTTATTTTGACTAAAAGTAACAAAGCACAAAACCTACTGCAATTATTGGATGGCAGGCATGCCTCAAATAATGAATGGAATTAAAGACGTGAAATATTTCCAAGCATTTATACTGTCCTTCCAAGCAAGATATGGAATGGTACAGTTTATTTTAATAATCCCAGATCATATGTAATATTCTACTGCATAATTACATGCTGTACAGAAAAAATATCTTTTATTAGATCAGTTACTGTCAGTAGTGTGGTATAATCTACACAGAGCATCGCGATTGATATTGCTTATCCTGCCCGAAAAGACCATAAACATTACAGTTCACGCCTGCAGTAATAATTAACTAACAGACATGGATACTAAAAACTAATAATGTCCGAGCAAATCATGACTTTTCACTTTACACGTACCTCTGACTAGGCGTAAGATTTAGTCTCAGACTTAGCACTACGCCGAGATGGTGCAACGGGTTTAAATTCATTCATTCATTCACACGATTTAAAGCGCATTTTACGTCCAGACTAGTCTTACAACCGGGTGTACGTCCAGCTGCTGCAACCGGCCCCTGTAATTTTACTTTGCTCATTTGATAGCTGGCTGACATTTCAGTATTTCTCTCATATGCCTTTAGATGTCCTTGTCTTGCTGTTGTCAGATGTTTTGCTGCTGTTACTGGAGAAAGATCAGCGACTTACCTTTGCCTCTCTGGTGAGCAGAATGTAATAATTTGGCATGTTGTTTATGTCTAGTTTACAGTTGTCATTCTCATTAAATGTCAGCTGCCTAACGTGCTCCTGTAGGATGGCAAACCTGCGGTGATCTCACTGCTGAAGCTGATCGTGCGTGAAGTGGCTCACGATGAGAAGGCCTTGTTTCTGATCTCAGCCTCCTCAGACAATCCAGGAATGTATGAGTTTCAAACCTCCTCCGGAGAGGAGCGCAAAACCTGGAAAGAACACATCTTACGTCTTTGGACAGTGTTGCGGTTCATAAACTGTTTTTTTATTTTTTAAATAAACTGAAGTTAAAAAATTTGCTTAAGAATGGTACATTGTTTTTGAAAGTAGGCTTGCACAACACTAATCGATAAAATCGATTATTATCGATTATGAAAATCATCGACAACGATTCTCATTATCCATTATTGGGTCGCCGCGACAGTTTGCAACGTGTTCCAATAACAGCACTGAATTACGCATTTTTATGGACAAAAATCCTCTAAAATAGGAGGTTATGTGGAGAACAGCAGAATGATTCGGCGGGAGTTACGTGATCCAGCTGCGCCAAAGAGCTTTATAGTGTTTTTTTTTTTCAGATACCCAATTACAGTAAAAAAGTACAAAAACAATGCCAGCAAGAATGTAAGCTGTTATGAAGGGCATAGGAGGCAATTTTTTGTTATGTAAATAAATACTATTTAGTTGTTTAAGTTTATTTGCCAATAAATGACAATAATTTTTTTTTATTTAAACAATTTTTTGACAGACGCTCTGTTCCTAAAATCCTCAAAATGTGTTTTTCTCGGTTCTTATGGCAGTGGTCTAATAAACTTTTTAAGCACTGTAATGGTTTCAGAGCCATTCCAGATTGGCACACGTTTGTTTTACGAAGGCCATTGGGCATGAATGTGGATAAGTGTGTTTTTTGTTCAATCAACACTAAAAAAATCTTTTAAAAATCCGATTATCGGAAAACTATCGACCAACTAATTAATCGATTATCAAATATCGTTATTACAGCCCTATTGTGAAGTCTGATTTGCACCACTTTATTTGCTAAAAAAATCAGTAAAAACAGTATATTCAGAATATTTTTAACATATTTCTTATCAATGTTTGAAAACAGTTGTCCATACTTACATTTTTGTGGAACTTGATCTTTTTTTTTTCAGGTTTCTTTGATGAATAGACCGTTCAAAAGCATTTCTTTAAAATAGAAATCTTGTATTTCTTATAAATCTTATAATTAGTTCTGTCACAATTAATCGCGATGAATCGCATCTAAAATAAAAGTTTTTGTTTACGTAATGTATGTGTGTGTACTGTGTATATATTACATTACAATATATATTTTGAAAATATTTACATATACATTTATATATTTATATTCTTATATATAAATATATTTAATATAAAACAATAACATAGTTATTTTCTAAATATATATACATGCATTACTATGTGTATTTATATATACATAATAAATATCGACCGTACACACACACATACTGTATATTATGTAAACAAAAACTTTTATTTTGGATGCGATTAATCATGATTAATCGTTTGACAGCACTACTAATAATCTAACATTATAAATGTCTTTACTCTCACTTTTGATCAGTTTAATGCATCTTTGCTGAATAAAAGTATTTCTTTCAAACAAAAATTCTTACTGACCCTAAACTTTTGAACTGTAGTTTATATTGCCCTGAAAAAAGTAAATTATTAACAAATTGCACTTCTTATGGGTGATTGTGAGCTGATTACGTCCTGTCAATCAAAAGGCTAAAAATGTGCCAGACAACAGACTTTGACCAATGTATGACTTATTTATAATAGTTCTTGCACATTAAAATGGATTTTTGTAAACATTTAACTTTTTTTTTTTCCCCCTAAATGTTTCTTAAAATTGTTTAGATTAGTGAAATCTGGGTAATATTTCAGAATTATTTCTAACAACAGTTTTCTGGTTTTGTTTCAGCTGTCCTGAAGAGGAGAAAGAGGAGCCAGAAGAACTGCCAGAGAGGATCTGGAACATTCAAAGTAACATGCATATTTCTGTATCTGTGTCTATGATTTCAGTCTTCCTTTCTCTGCTATACAATGAGCTGTTGTCACATTTAACATTGTCCTTTCTTTTTTGAATGGTGTTTTCTGAGTAGAGGAGCTTTGTATGCGTGATGCCTTGATAGAGCAGCTCCTTACAGAGAAGCAGAGTTTATTCTCCAGCTTCACGGCCTATGGGACAGGTGTTACTGACATCTCACCGAGTGAGCGCCATCTGCTGCGTGGGAATGTAGCAGAGCCCCTGCAGGGAGAACAACTCCTTGCTGGAGTCGTAAAATATGGTGAGACTTCCACTGCTCAGTAGAAAAGGGAAATTGTGTTTATATTAGGGCTGGGCAATTTGACCTAAAATCTAAACCTCGATTAATTGAACACTTTACCTCGATTACGATTATTTAACGATTATTATTTTTTATTATTATTATTTTTGCCCTCATAGTTCATTAAATGGTTGTAATGTAAAAAAAACTCCACTAATAAATGTGGGATATTTTTTTTCTAATGAAAGAGTGCAGTTTTTATCGTTATGATTTTAAAATAATTGAAGGAAACAAACTATTTATGGTTGTTATTTGTTGAATATTTCGAACAACTGAAATCAAAGCTTGCTTGAAATGAAAACGTCTTGTGAAAAAAAGTCACATTTCAGTTTTATTGTAAAAAGCAAGTTTCCTAAAGAAAATAGAAAATAACTTATTTTTTGCAACAAAAATTTTTTTAATGTTGCCATGTCAAAAGTAGAAAATAACCAGCATCTCTTGCAAACAAAATACATTTTAAATATTGTCATTGTCAAGTAGAAGATAACTTGTATCTCTTATAAATTAATAAGAAATGCAATGTGAAAAGTAGAAAATAATAACTTGCATCTCCTGTAAACAAATATTTTAAATAATGAATGTATGCAAATAGAACACCGCTGTCTGCTGATTAAGAGAAAGAGCATGGCACCATCTCATTGATCTTGTCCTGTCACCCTATATGTGTATTTACTCTAGGTTCTTACTGGCCGTTCACACAGAACACGTCTTTGTGTCTAAAACCGCAAGACGCAGCACTCAGGAATGGTTTAAAAAAAGCACAGCGCAGAATGCCTACTCCCTTGTGTTATGTCAACCTGCTACTGTAAACAAACGCTCGCCCCACTTCCGGGGTCTTCTGATTGATCCACTGTTTTGATCATCGAAGAGCAGCGCTGCGTGTTAAAGTTTAAATTCTTTTAGTGCAAAACACGGGAGTGCAACAGTCATACACATCCGTCTAGCACCGACGCAGTAGTATATTTTTAAGGGGAAAGTATTAATAGGATTAAAAAACCGAAATAACCGACATGGAAAAATTACCTCAGTTAGAGGTTCTGAATTTCGGTTTCGATTTCTTTTCGATTAATCGTCCAGCCCTAGTTTATATTCAGTATTGATATTTTATAGTATAAAAGTACAGCACTGTAGATTAGAGTATAGGCTTGGGTTACTTTTATTTCATCTTATTTTTATTTTTATATTATCAGTAATATTATTGCTATTACACAGTTACTGAAAATGTATGTATTGGTAAATTGATCAAATTGTATTAATAAAATTGACTGAAAATGTTTGTATTGCTGTTACCTTTTTGAAGTTCTATTCATTAAACGCCATCCTTCTGTTCTAGTAATAAAAATTTAGTGACTGGGACAATAAATGGCATGCAAACATTCCTAGGTGTGACATATCATCTCATCTTGTGGAGCGCAAGTAAAAACAGAATAGGAACTGATCTGATCCACTGTCTTTTTTTTAACACCTTATATAATATTTTTCACACACACCATACATCTCCTTATCTGTATATTAGATTAATGTGGTGTATTTGAATGCTAAAACTTGGTTGATTGTAATCTATTTTCGATCTTTCTTCAGTGGAGATTTTGCAGAACACGCTGATAACATGTGAGCAGGGCCAAACCCCTTCCTCTGGTGAGGGGATAGATCTGGTCCCACTATCCAAGAGACTGGGTGCTTTAACAGGCTTTGACAGTGATGCCTGCATGCAGCCAGGAAGTAAGAGAAGCTTTCAACTTTTTCATGACACTAGTGTAATAGTTACGTATTCATTCCCATTGACTAATGGACTTGTTTGCAGATGGTATTGGGAGTTTAATGGAAAGACAGAGAGACAGAAGTCAGTGGGCCAACTCGGACCATGATGAAAACCTGGAGCTGTCGGTGAGCTGACACTAAAGTATCATACTTTTTTTTGCAGTGGTACTAGACTGTAAACCAGAATGTATGTTCTTGATTTTAACCCTTTAGGCAGATGAGGAGATAACTCCACAAAGCTGTAGTGCGTATCCTTCAGACTTTCCTAAAGCAGAGGTGAGATTTAATATTTGATTACTCTGTGTTACCCAAGGAGTTTTGTTTTGTTTTGTAGTTTTTTGTTTTGTTTTGACCAGGACAGGTTTTAGTGTGTGTGGGGGGTTTTTTTCTTCATTTGTTGTGCAGCTATATTTATAGGGGTTTTGTGAGGTTACAAGAACATTTATTTTCTGTTTTTATGCTGTTCGGATTACATTTGCACTTTTTATTATGACAACCAGTATTCACAAACTAACAAAAGTGACTGGAGTGTGTAATAATCTATTGTGTACTTGAACATAACCTGTTTTTATCTCCACAGCTTTATGACACTGTAACTAAATTGTCTCAGAAGCTTTACAGCCTTCAGGTAATCCAAACTGCATTTCGTGTTGTGCTTCACTCTCATTGTTATCAAATGATTAATCTGTTGCCTATGATAGTTTTAAATAAAATATTCATCTGTGTAAATTCAGATCAGCACAAATTAATCTTTGATTTCTTAATCTGTTCCCTTCCCTCCTCAGTCCGTCTTCCAGCAGCAAGAGAGCCACATAGAGGTACAGCATGCCACTATTGAGGAGCTGATGTCCCGACCCCGGGGAAATACTCTCCTGGAGAAGGAAAAGCAACGGAACTTGGAAAAGCAGCGCGAGGAGCTGGTCAACTTCCAGCGGCTCCAGAATCAGCACCGACAGGAGCAGGTGCAATGGGAGCAGGAAAGAGAGCGGCAGAGGGTGCAGGCGGAGGTCAGGGAGATGGAGCTGAGGGACAGAGAGCTGGAATGCAGCAAACAGGAGAAAAATCTGGCAGAGGATAAACAGGAACTGGCCTGGTGTAAATCAGAATACCAGAAGGATCTGGAGCGCCTTAGAGACTCGATGCGCATGGTGGAGAAGGATAGAGAAAAGGTGGAGAAGGACAGAGAGAAGCTGGAGAAGGACAGAGAAAGGCTGGAACAGCTGGAGAAGAAGTATAAGAGGAATGAGAATGTTCTAAATACTGCAACCTTTCCCATGGAGAATGAACAGATACAGGTATAATGAGAGACAAAATCGTATAAATCACAATTAAAGTACCGAATATATGTACATGCATAAAATTGCCTTTCTTTCTAGCTACCTCCACCTTACCCCATATTGAATGTGGTTACTCCCGGCTTCGACGAGAGGCCTCCTCTGGTACCGCCACGCAGGGAGAGCATGGCCAACCTTCCTGTTAAACCCGTAGTGCCCGTCCACCTCGTTAGCACCACCAACCAATCCCACAAAGCCAGCTCCGTCCAACAGAAGATTCCCACCAAGCTGGCTGCCCAACCTAAAGGCAAGGAGAAGCACAGCAAGCCCAGGAACTCCCACCAGCGCACCAAGAGTGCAGGTATGAACTGTTTTACTAACTCCATTACATTAGTCTGTGAGCTGATGTTGTTTTGTGGGCAGTGGTAAAGAGCTATCAGTAAGATTTAGGTGAATTTAATTTAACTTGAAAGTTTTTTTCACACTTTTAGCTGGCATAGAGGTGTCTCAGCTACTTCCCATCAAAATTTCAGGGAAGGAAGGAGGCAGTTTAAGAGCCATGAGATCCAACAGTCCCCACCGGCTCCATCCAGGTAAAACTTCTTGATTCTGTGTCTCGCCTTAAGTTTAGCTTCTTGCTCTCATGGGATTGGTCTGTGTTTCTGATTAAAAAGTTCCTTTTTCTTTGTTTAAAGGGATAGTACGCCTAGACGTTTAATTCAGTCATTTGCTCACCCTCATTTTAATTCAAACCTTAATTCAAATTTTTTGGGGTGGTAAATTATTTTTGGTGTTGTGAATTATCATTTATTCTGCCTTTTTATTTTCTTTGTACACTCTGTATCTTCATATTACTTCAAAGCAGCACTATTTTAGTCATTTCACCATTAATACGTGTTTCTGTATTAGTAAATCTATTTCTGTGGTGTTTCTGTAGATATGTTTATCCATCCAGAGAAGTTATCCAGCTCCATACCCTCTCATTCAGGAAACGGCATCAGGAAACACCACAATCATAACGCACTCAGTACCCAGCCAGGACACTGTAAAACCAAAGACAACGCAACTGCAGAAGACATATTTTACTTTTAATAACCCTGTGCAATATGCAAGAGTACAGCATTGTTGCAGAGTGATTGTTATCACTCTAACATGACCTGCACTGACGTAAGTGCATTTAAAAAAAAAAAATGGAATCATGCCGATTTTAATCATAATTATGACGTTTTTTTTGTTTTTACTATGATTTAAATTGAATTGGGAAGGGGAAAAAAGCATTCATTCACAGGGATAGTAAAAAAAAAAAAAAAACGTTTTGGAGGATTCACTCCCAGAAGTACTTGGTTGAGATTTAGGCCTCTTTACTTTAAGTCTGTTTCCTAAAGGCTTTGTGATCTTAACATCCGACAGTCACAGTATATCAGTACAAAATCCAGTTCAGGTCCACATTATAGAAAGGTCTTTGTCTTAACGATTTTTGTTTTTAGTTATTTATTGTGATTTTAATTCAGGGATGTTTGAGCCCCACAAGTGTTGCTCTGGAAAGTCTTAGTGTTCTTCCTGGACTCTTTATAGGAGTCATGTAATCAAGAGCTTCTCTCAAAAAAAATTGTTGACCTATTTAATGTATGGAATACGTTTAAAGTGTAAATTTCTTTCTGGAGTTTTTCTTCAGTTTCTGCACAGATTGTGGGATCTTTTACATTGTTTTGCTTCTGTTAACTGGAAAATGATGTTAAATTTGAGCAAAATTTTTTGTAGTGTTTTAGAAAAAATAGCCTTGTTTTTCTTGAGTTGGGGATACATTCTCATCACTACTAAATGTCAAAGGTACTGCTTATCTTTTTTAAGTTTTTGTCTAAATTCATGTGGCACAATTCTGTTGGATCATAATTTTTATTTCATACATTGTTTTAATCTGAGAAAATACAGACTGTCTTAAGTAGAAATGTACATTGTAAATAGTGCAGAAGAAATAAAGCTTTTTTTGGTTCTCTCAATGAGTACTGTTGCACTTTTAAGTGCTTGACGTTTGCTCTGTTACATGAACAAACATAAAACCTGTATACTCAGTTTTACTTCACGTTGTTTGTCATTATTCACAAAAACGGTGGCTAGTTTGCCTAAAAGTGATAATTTACTCAGTTACTCAATGTTATGTTGTCCATAAGACATCCACCTCGCCATTTTTCACATTGACGTCAAATTCCGCTGGTTCTCACGTGTTCCATTTGCATTAGCTCAGTGGAAGACAGGATAGTCCGGGAATAACACCAAATATACTACTGTATGAGCGACATGAATTCAATTGTGTATGTTTTTGGTCACTGTATGGAAGAGTTTACAACATTACGACGTCACCACCTCGATGTACAAATCGGCAGTCCGCTATCATCAACTACTAAATTCAAATGTTTTTGGATCATAAAACAATCTGGTATTTTGAAGTGCAGACATAGAAACTAGAGAAATGCCCAAATGTTCTTTAAAAAATGTAATATTTTGTTGCTTCTGTGAACGCTACATTGACGGTTGATTGCCACAGAAAGGTTGTTTTCTCTGCTCATCTCTTCTGTTGTAATCTTTTCTTTGCTCTGACAAAGTAGTTTAGGTAAGTACTGATGCAGTTCCAATATAACTAAACTTCGTTGAGCCTAATTTAACGACCGTAGTCAGTGACATACGTTTAACACCAGAAACTTTTCAGCATTTCGTCCGTTCGTGTTGAACTACTTCGCTCAGAAACATTCCAATCCAAGCAGTTGTTAATAAAATATAACAGTACTCCACTGTGATGCATTAGATCACAGTGATGAGTATTAGACCCAGTTCTTTTGAAAACTTAAAAGTTGGTGCTTTTTTCTGAATAATGTTGTACAAGCCTGTTGAAAAAACCTGCATATCCTGGTTAGGTATGTTTTGAAGCATGGCTGCTGGTTTGAGATGGTCCTGAGCAGGAGCTAGTTGCTTAGGACCAGCTTAGAACCAGCACATGACAAGCTAAAGTCCAGCTTAAACCAGTTTATGACCAGTTTAAACCAGCAGCCATGCTTCAAAACATACCTAACCAGCATATGCTGGGGGTTTTTTCAACACGGTAGAACATTAGAATAGAACACATCTATTGGCATTGCAAAAGATCCATCCAGTAACCTTAGATCAGAATAATCATTTTTTTCGTCTTCTGAAATTGCTGTTAATTCAGCTTCTGTTCATTAAAAAAAGAGCTCTCTTGCCCAAGGCTCAATGACCTCTTAACCTCTTTTACAAGCGTCATTTCTTTTGTTCATCTCTCTGCGTGCCACTTCAGACTACTTCAGTATGGTTCATTTTTCACACAATAGTTTATACAATATAAAAATGTGGGCTGTTTTTAGCTTGGTCATACAGTTCTACAATAGCCTGGAGTTAGAAGTGTGTCCAGTGAACCAGATGAAAGAGAGTGAATCAAGCACTCTGGTGGTGTAACCACAATCCAGGAAGTATCATTTCCAGGTCACAACCACTATGACTCATAATTTGATAACATATAATCCACAATTATACTACTTTACCGCTTACCTTTTAATGTGGGAGGAAAATACAAAGAACTCATGATACAATACATTATTTTACAATACATTTTTGCCAGTAAACATCCGGAGTATTTCTCAAGTGATCACGCACTAAAACACAAACAGTAGTCCACATAACATAATGCATTATTCCTTTAATATGTGCATTCTTCAACAACTTTTCAAAATCACTTTTACAGCATATGTTGATCTCTAATCGAGAGCTTCAGCATACATGACTCTGAAGATCCCTGACACACGACCTCCAGACATCAGGAATATTAATATACGGACAAAATATCTGGATTACAACTTGTCCATGTTATTCCACATGATCACATTGGCCCAATAAAAACAAAACACGCTGTAGCCAAGTCGAACAGATTTCAATGAGACAACAGTGCTACATAAACTTCTTAAATAAACCTGATGTACTGTAACTTAAAACTGTTAAATCATACAGAGAAAATAATATCAGTGCTTTACGCCGAAAAACAACTTTAAAAATTACCATGAATACAAAAATCCTACTATGAAACAGAAGGACTGTCACTCAATAGTTGGGCAGGAAACTTCTTAAAAACCGCACTTCTTTTAAAAATGTTTTTTGAAATCTCAAACATCTCTTCCATCAAGTAAACAGCACAGTCTAAATACAATGCTTTCAATAAGCCATGAGCATATGAATATGATCTATTTCAATGCAACTAAAGCTGAAATCACATTCCAAACCAAAAAGGACGTTTTTGTTAAATTATGTGTTGTATAACAGTACTGCTCTTATTTATACAGCGTACTGTGATACGATAAACGATTAACAATCTTATCAACCCACAGCATTTGTATCTCAAAACTCAGGATGAAACGAATAAATCATTATTCCCAAAGCCTTTGGTTCATTCGGTCCTTATTAGCACCGTATTTTAAAGGATGTTACGACAAGGACACAACCCGTCAGTAATGCATTATCAACTGGAAGCCAAACAGAAATATTTTCAGTGAGCTGTCTAGAATTTTCTTGACATTTGTTTTCAAATGTCTAGCTGCACTTTGTTTCATTTACTGAGAGAATGTTAATTTACAAAAAACAAGGAGGGAGAACAAGAATAACACAGAGTTGAGATCCTTGTGAAGAGGATAAAAGCGATCCATCTGTGCCCTCCTAATGCCATCAAACGTGAACTTGAAGCAAGTTGGCTGAAGCACAGCAGATGTTGTTGTGTCTCCTCCTTCTTCGATTCAAAGGACTGTACAATTTCAAAGGCTTAAAACAAGTGCACTGAGATGTTCATACTCCTCAAGACTATTACATGTATGGTCAGATATATAACTGACTTCAAAAAATGAAAAAGAAAGTAGCATCCTTTGAGTCTTGTCTTTATGTAGTAGATGCATCTGTAAGATGCGGAACTTCCTCTTGTGCTGGTGGAGGAGGGTCCTCACACTCATTGGTCGTTTCAGAGTCTGCCGGCTCAGGATTGGACTGGGGTTCATCTGTGGGCGGTCCTGGGGTTTGAGTACAGTTGATTTGTTCCATGACAATGGGAGACGGCTGAGGATGAAATGAGACGCATATGATGAAAGAGAAGTAAAATTGTTTTTAAAAAATGTAATTAAATTCCAGATATTTTTATATATACACTACTATTAAAAAATGTGGGTTCAGTAAGATTTTTTGAAACACTTTTATTCATTTGAATAAAAATACTTTTATTCTGCAAGGACACATACAAAAATAGTACATTTACAATATTACAAAGATTTCTGTTTCAAATCAATGCTTATCTACTTTCTATTCATCGAAAAATCCTGAAAAAAATGTATCACACTTTCCACAAAAATATTAAGCAGCTGTTTTTTTTTAATTTTCAGATTGATAATAATATAATTCTTTTCTGCGCACCAAATTATCCATTTGCGAATGATTTCTGATGATCATGTGACACTGAAGACTAGAGTCGTGACTGTTAATAATTCATCAATGGAATACATTACATTGGTCCAAAATTAGTCAAATAGAAACGGTTTTTTTACTGTATTTTAATCAAATTAATGCAGCCTTGTTGACTTCGTCCAAAATTAATAAAAATCTTACCGACCCCTTTTGAATGGTAGTGTATATATAAATATAAACAGCAATACCAATCCAATTGCAATTTAAAGCAGAAGAAAAATGAGAAAATGGCTTCTGATCTATAACTTAGTGAAGAAGTGAACAATCAGAAAAGATGACAGACCAGATTCTTCTCAAACAAGAAAATCACCATAGATTAACTCAAGACCAACAAATCTCCAGGCCTATTATTAGATGAAAAGCTTGAACACTGTTAGCTAAAAAGCCGAGGAAATGAAACATAAGCCCTCTTCTGGCACACACAGATCTCTTACCAGACCTAAAGGAGAGATCTGGTGTTTATCAACCTACTGTGATGTGAAACGGTGGATTTAACTTGTGTATATCAGTCTGTAGAACAGCATTTGCTCATACTGTGGTTTAGAGAAATATATTTGGATGTAATAAGCTCAGTCAAACAGTTAAAATCCCTTTTTGTTACAGGGGGTAGAATTTCTGTTCAGGATCTCTGGGATCTATTGTTGTAAAGGTTTCTAAACATTTAAACAAATGACTGTGAAATCAAAGGATGTAGATTCTGTGTTAAGAAAAGTTATACATATTGGAAACAACCGTTTTATTCCTAAAGTTGACACCGAACCCCTCCTTTAAAGAGAAGAAAACACCCACAGTAAAAATTAGAGTAAAATAAGAGTGGAACAAAAACACGTGGGTGAATTTACTCAACTGTAAGTCTAGTAACTGTATATAACCCTAGAACTTTTCCGACTGCAGAAGGCACTCATATCAAACTGGTATTCACCACAAATCCACTTCCTGTCCAGAACAAAGGCAGTTCTTTGCGCCACAGTGCCACCGCAAGGCTGGTGAGGAGCGTGCAAGGCACCAGGTATAAGAGGGCAGGCTGACCCATCTGCATCAGCGCCAGGGCCACAAATGTGATGAGAAGACCAATGCCGTAGCCTAAAAAACAGATCAGATTCACAGTCTTTAAATGACAGGCACAATGTATCGTGCATGTTTAAAAGATAATAAAAGCTAGAAACACACAACATATCTGAATTTAAAAGGTAGTCAGTGTCTTACCAATAGTGCAGGCCAGAAAGTAAATTCGAGAAGTCTGCATGAGAATGTCAAATCTGTGACAATATGCTACCAGCAGACCTGAGGAAACAAAATGTCATTATTAAAATGAAGTACAAGATGACTAAAAGAAAGGGGGAAAAAAACAGAAAGACAGTGAAGCTTGAATTCCAAGAAATCAAATACACGATTTTTTTTATCAAGTTTGATAAAACCAGAGCCAGACAACTAAGTTTGCATACTATTTTAATTTCCTTTCAAAGATGTATAAAAAATTATTAACAGCCAAAATAGCTGTTGGAAAGCTTGCCACGTTCAATTACCCAAACTTCATTTTTGGCATTTCAATTTTGGTAGAAACATTTATTTTGGTGCATCACTAAGTTCTTTCCATGAATCCTGGAAATCTGTTCATAGTGCAGCTGATAGTGACGAAGTGACGTTACCTGGTACCAAAATATCCCCAAAACCCAGGAGAGAGAATGGCCGGTCACACAGGACCAGAGGAGAAAAATTCAACCTGGGCACTTTCAGCACCATGGGAAGCTAATCGAGACAAAGACGGCAAATTTGACACCAAAAAAATATTACAAATAAGTATTTAAATTTATGCATATTCAAAAAACACCTTCCTACCTTCTCATGAGTAGAGGAATCAGAGGGGCCAGCCGCCACCTCTACCATGATACTTTCCCCACTCTGCACAGAATAACATACAAAAATATACACCAAATAATATTAAATTATATTTTACATCAGTTTCAGTAAAAAAAACAAAACTCATACCTCAGTTTGCACAGAATAACATACAAAAATATATACCAAATAATATAAAATTCTATTTTACATCAGTTTCAGTTAAAAAAAACTCATACCTCAGTTAAGAGTGGTGTTATGAAAACAAAAAACACGTCATACACGAACAGCACGACCAACAGCAGAGTGCAGGCCTACAACAAGAAGAAATGGATTTGAAATTTGGATCTCCACATCCTAAATATGTTATTCTGGCCACCGGCAGCATCCACCTGCATTTGAAACTTACCTTGAAAGTGGGCAGCCGGATTGTTTTCAGCATGTAGAGACAGAACGCGATGCCTAGCGCATCCTGAAGTATCCATGCCCACCTAGGGAACATGGTTTTTGATTAGATATACTGTAATAATGCTAAAAGTGTCAAAACCTAAAGTGTTCTATTCTTACTGGTCTTCATTGCGGAAAACTCCCCAGGTGACACTGACTGCTATACAGAAGGCTGAAAGGATCAGCATGCGCACCTGTGGCCGCTTGTGACAGTATGGCAAGTTGTTCTCAGGTATCCTGTCAAAACACAACAAAGCATTTCCTTCAATAAAAAGCCAGAAAGAATCCTATCTAGTCTTTCTCATGCACATCTCTAACCTGCATTTCCCAAACGGTATTCTTCGGACAAAAGGCCAAAGACAGCTGTACAGACCGACGGCAGATGCCAGACAGAACGTTGCGATAGTCATATACACTGTGAAAGAAAGGGTGAGGATTAAACAAAATACAGACAGTTTACTGAAAGACGGTAATAACTGATTCGTTTATTTACCCAATTGATCATAGAAGAAATACAAGAGCACCAGCATAGAGCAACACATGACCACAAACACACAAATCATGATAGGGGTGACGTCAACCGTCTCCTCGTCTTGTTTCTCGGCACCGTCGTCCCTCTTGTGCTTCATGTAACGTCTAAAAGCACAAAGATGTGAGTTTAGCTGAATAAATTCTGCAGGCTGTCAGCTTTATCACCAATTTATCTTGTAACCTGTGCCTCAAGGGCACAATTCTTACTTTTTAATGTCCCTGCTGCCAGCCCAATATCCACCGACAGCCACTGTGCCCACCGCCATCAGGAAGATGAGCACCATGTTGTAGTCCACCACCGGTTCATTGGGTGCATACATGGCCACCTGCCTTTTCTCTCCAAACATCTAAAAACAGAATTATTTTTTTGTTGTTGCCTTTGTAATTACAATATAATATGTGATTCTGAACTTACCTTACTGATGTCCAACATGTCTTTATAGCTTAGCAAGGCCACTGGGATGCCTATCTCTTCATACTGGGACTTGTTGCCTGAGGGTGGAGTCTGTAAATCATTTCAAACAAGTTAACTATGTTTTGACGAATGTTCATGGTGCCATTTATAGTGTTATGATGTGTTACCAGTCTGTCTTTGCTGACGATCAGAAGTCCCTTGGCACCATTGATCTGGGCCAATCTGACTTTTTCATAGAAAGTGCAATTTCCTCTCATCACCATTGGGATGCTGTTTGGGAAGCCACCCTCAGGTACATCAGAGGGGGAGCACAGCACAGAGGTGGTGAGATCATAAGTCTGCAGCCGTGCCTGAGGAAAACAATAAAGGGTGAATGAGTGGCAACTCTGTGATACTAAATTGTAACTGCAGTTTCAGATACAGCAGGGGTTTGTTGGAAACGCTGCAATTGATTTGAAATCCAACAGTAAGAGATCTGGGGATTTCTATTTGTGTGTGTATAAATGGCTACTAACTGCTTTACTGAGGTCCTGAGGTAGTCGAGCCCACTGAGAGTTGAAGAATATGCAGTAATCTTTGCCTTTACTGTTCCCCCCATCGCTGAAATGTGCCATGCCATATTCACCTAAAACCTGTGAATCAGAACGGATACAGCTTAGGTTATTGGTTAACAGGTTTGTGCATAAGATTGCTGTGCAAAGAGGGAAACCTTGGAAAATGCATATATGTCTGTAGCAAATAGGTGACATGAACTTGCATAAAGGTTTCTAAAACTTATAAAACCTCATAGAAAAGAAAATGTGAATTATGTTTTCTAATCTATGCAAATGTTTGACTTTCATTTGCTAGCTGTTTTAGTTAGTTTTAGTTTCATTTAAACTTGCAGGGCCACATCAGAAATTGTGTTGTTTTTTTGTTTTAGTGTCACTGAGATTTATTATATTACACTATTTATTCAAGGAATAATTTAATAATTTAAGTAGGGTTTAATGTGTGTGTGTGTGTGTGTGTGTGTGTGTACTGGTATATATGGTTTATGAGGACACAAATGTGTATAATGACATGGTTACTACAACGTAAACATGGTTTATGAGGACACTTCCTGTGTCCCTGTAAAATAAAAGGCTTAAAAACATACAAAAAGGTGTTTTATGAAATTCAAAAATTGCCAGTAGTTTTCTGTAAGGGGTAGGTTTAGGTGTAGGGTTGGTGTAGGGCGATAGAAATAACAGTTTGTACAGTATACAAACCATTACGCCTATGGAGAGTCCCTGTAAACCACAAATGCAAGTATGTGTGTGTGTGCCATTACATGTTCTTACAGCATGTAAATATATCTCACAATAACAGCTCACTGTCACCCACACAAACACATCATCAGGTTAATATATGACATTAGAATAATTAAATAAACATGAACCAAACAACATAAAATGCAATATAATACTCCAATGTGAAAATAATACATTACATTATCTAAACAAATATTGTTCCCGAAAAAAGGCAGTAATTTGACAAATGTATACGTATTGCCTTATTATTTTTCAGGAAATTCATACTTCTTACTAAATATAAATATAATTTGGTAAGGTATATATTAAAGTAGCGCAAACGAAAGGGTTTTTACTTATGTTTACATTATTCTTCCGTTAAAATTACTGACATTATCTGTGTACGGTATCACTGCTTGCAAAATAAATAATCAACTGAAAATAAAGGTTTATCATTAATGGTGATCCAGCAAAAATGACAGTTTGTCGCTCGTTTGATCCGTGTTTTGTGTTTGTTTTGCTGTAACAGTGTCATGTCAACAGGAGCGCGAGAGGACTCGGCCGCGCGGCCCCCAAACATGCGCGAGCACATCCTCCCGAAGTCCACCGCAAGCTAATCGTACATAGCATGTAGCTAGTAATCATCGGCAAAAAAATTTATAAAACAAACTGGGTAACGTTACAGACCAGTTGAGGAGCCCACCAAAATGAATACGGATTCTTTAGTGTTTTCTTACGTCTTACCTGTTCGATCAAAAGAGCTGCCCAAAGGAGACTTGACAAAAATCGCATGATGCCTGATTGTTGTTGTCTCCCCCATCCGCACTGCCCTCCTCCGACTCAACTATCAGCTGTTTACGCTTATCCCGCCCACGTTCTGCAGTACGTTGCCGATTGGCTAACTTCGTCCTCTTCCGAAACGTCCACTCTTGGCCTATTGGCTTTCGCGCTAATCAATTATATTTTAGCCACGCCTCCACTTCTTAACATCCAAATTTGTCATTTCTTCGGTGACATCATATTTTACGGCCAGTTTTGCAAAACCCTTAGGGCTAAATCATTTAAGTCCTTTGTTGTTATTTTTTCCTTTGATTATTGATTTTTTCAGTCTCTGGCTTTCTCACGCAGAACAACCCCTCCTGGACAACAACCAGTTTGGTTTCAGAAGTGGACATTCAACCGAGACTGCCTTGCTCTCAGTTGTTGAAGCACTAAGACTGGCAAGAGCGGCTTCCAAATCTTAAATACTTGTCTTGCTGGATCTGTCCACTGCTTTTGACACGGTTAACCACCAGATCCTCCTGTCAACCCTATTGGCAAAGGGCGTCTCAGGAACCACACTCCAGTGGTTTGAGTCTTACCTCTCAGATAAGTCCTTCAAGGCATCTTGGAGAGGTGAGGTGTCCAAGTCGCAGCATCTAGCTACTGGGGTGCCTCAGGGCTCAGTTCTTGGACCACTTCTCTTCTCTGTCTACATGGCATCACTAAGTTTTGTCATTCAGAAACATGGCTTTTCATATCACTGCTATGCTGATGACACTCAACTCTACCTCTCATTCCATCCTGATGATCCAACGATAGCTGCTCGCATCTCAGCATGTCTAACAGACATTTCTTGTCGGATGAAGAATCATCACCTTCAACTTAACCTTGCCCAGACAGAACTGCTTGTGGTTCCATCAAACACATCGTTTCATCACAATTTCACCATCCAGTTAGGCTCATCAACCATAACTCCTTCAAAAACAGTAAGAAACCTTGAAGTTGTGATTGATGATCAGCTGACTTTCTCAGACCACACTGCTAAAACTGCCCGGTCCTGCAGATTTGCTTTACTGGCTATTTGCTCGCATAAAATTCAAGGCATTAATGTTTGCCTACAAAACCACCACTCTGCACCCCTTTACCTAAATTCACTACTTCATGATTTATGTGCCCTCCAGAAGCTTGCGTTCTCTAAGTGAACGTGCATTATTGGGTCCTTCCCAACGAGGATCAACTTTCACATACTTTACATTAACTGTTCCCCTCCTGGTGAAATGACCTGCCACCTCAATCGCGCAGCTGCTATCTTCAAGCATGTCCTGAAAACACATTTCTCCATCTTTATTGACCCTCAACTGTATTCCTCTCTATTCTAATTCAATTGGTCTATTTGATTTCTTTTTTTAACACTTCTTTTTTAAAAAACACATTGCCACTCTATTTGTTTTCTACTGCTTGTTTTAACAAAAGCAAAAAAAGGCCTCTAGCACTAGCTTGCTCTATTCTTTTTCTGTTTTTATTTTTATTTATTATATAATTAACAAAAAACTATTTGTTTTCTAATTGCTTTGTTTTCTTTTAAAAAATTATTTATATCTTTATTTATATAAATTAAAAAAACTTCTTTTCTACTGTGTTAGGCTAACTGAGACTTGTTATAGCACTTGTGTATCATTGCTCTTTTGTTCATTTTGATTGCTTCCATTGTCCTCATTTGTAATCCGCTTTGAGATAAAAGCTTGTGCTACATGACTCAAATGTAATTGTAAAATTTAACAAAATGATTTTTTTCTAACTACGTTCATTGCATCTTCTTGGCCTTTGTTCTTTGTTCTATGTTTTTGTTTGTTTTTCTTTCTTTTAATAATCCACAATGCTTACATTATCATATTTTATTGTATTGTTATAATTCAGTTCTTTTAATGTTATTTTGAAGAGAAGAAAGCAATAAATAAATTTCCATTATTAAAAAGAATCAAGTGATTGTATAGAATATGACATCATCTTTTTCCACTGACAACATTACCTGAACATAGCACATTGTCACTTACAGAAGATGGTTTTAAAGGTGACACGGCCACATATTATTGACTGTCGCTTTCCACTTTCAAAGTTGCCAAAAGTCAGTAGTCCTCAGTTGTATTAGAATTAAATGTGTTTAGATATTATTATTTTATATATATATTTGGATATTCTGATTTGTCATTTTGTCAGACCAAATGCATTGTCCCAAATAGGTACAGGTATTTCTTCAAAAGAACGATATTTGGAAGATGTTTTGTAGACATACGTTGGCACTAGCTAGCCTTTGACTTCCATAGTAGAAAAGAATAATACTATGGAAGTCAATGGCTACTGTCAACTGTTTGGTTACCAACAGTCTTCAAAATATTTTGAGTTCAACAGAAGAACTGAACTCATAAAGGGTTGGAACAACTTGAGGGTGAGTAAATGATGAGAGAATTTTCATTTTTGGGTGAACTATCCCTTTAAGACCATTTCTAGCAAACATCTAGTCGTGAATAGGCACAAAGAAATAGCTACCTTAATGCTGATCTATATAAATGCTCACAAATCCTGCATACATACAGTTAATGAGATGTCCCAGACAAATTATGGTTAACAATGTATTTTGAGTGTGTTTTAGCCTAACTGCAGATTTAACGTGTCTTCAGTGTGCAGAACTTGCCTAACTTTGCTGAATACATTTTCCATGAGATCAAAACGACTTCTGGTTTTTCAACAAACGAATGAGATGTTGCAGCTATTTTTTCTTAACGCAGTATGATAAACATCTGAAATGTGAGCTGAAAATGCTTATGGCGGTAAAGTTAGTTTGACGTTTGTCATTCATTAGACATTCGGGTTTTTTGTGTTTTTTTTATGTTTTGAGCCCAAACTAACTCGGATAGACATAAATATATGCCCTTTATGTTGCTTAAGGCTTAATTTCTAGGAATTAAAAAAGAAAATAACCATTTAAATTAATTAAACAATTTAACTACGTGACATTATAATATAAAACCAATACTAAAATGTTCGGAAAAACATATCTGTTATCGCACAAAGCTCCGTTTTTATAATAATTTTACAATTTTTAATGTGTGCAATAATATAAAGCCATTAAACGACAACACCATTTGATCTAAAGGTATCAAACCAACTGTAAAATATTCAGAATATTATTACCTTTAATGCACAAGGCTTGGTTTTTCAGATTATGCCTTTATTGTTTTTATATACTGTATAGTACTGAATACATATTTTTCATATGTTTTATATACTGTATCCACTTAAATTAATTAAACTCTGACACTGTTTGAGATAAAGGTATCAAACCAACTGTAAAATATTCAGAATATTATTCCCTATAATGCACAAGGCTTGTTTTTTCAGATTATGCCTTTATTGTTTTTATATACAGCACTGAAACCATATTTGAATCAAAATTGCGTAAACCATACTTTGTATGCCATGGCATAGCATTGGATATTACGACCATATAAATATTTTTTTTTTATAATAAGTAACATAAGACTTTAATATTATGCCATCCTGTAAATGCAGCTGTTAGCAGATATATTCATAGTGTTTGTGATAAATGTACCTTTTGTAACATATCAGTTGAAGATATTGAACATTTGTTTTTCTATTGGCGATTTTCTATTTCATTTAGGGTTGACTTTAAAATAGACCTAAAAATAAACAAATAAACAAAGCCCTCAATTTACAACTTCATGATATTTTAAATGGTTTTTAAAACCCATAATTTTTCTGATAAACAAAATTATTATTCTGTTAATTATCTTATCAAAGCTTTATATACAAGTAAAAAAATTATAAAAATAAAAATAAACCATCATATATTACCTTTTGTAACACTGGTCTTAAAATATATTTTGAAACTCTCTAATATATCACAAAATAAAAGCTTATAAAACAATACAAATTCTAAAGCTTTTCATATTTATGTAACTGTCGTAATGTTATATAGTGCTTTTTTATACAGGTATTTTTATTTTGTTAATATTTTTTTTATATATGTTTGTTCAATTTTTTATTTTTCAGTTTTACATGCTTTAAACTGTATGACATTGCCTTATATTTGCCTTGTATGTTTATGTGATGGAACTATAAAAAAAAAAAAAACATCCAACCCTTAGTGTGCTATGAGCGAGAGATGGAGAGGTGTGCAAACACAAAACCCTGCCCTCTATTTAGTGTCACTTGAAAATACATCACAGCACTGAAGCAAAATTTAAGGTACTAATATGCACAAGTTAATGTGAAAAAAAAGAAATATTTTTTTTACTTTTGTACCTTATGGTACATCCAAAGTGACAGCGTTGTACCTTTTTTCCCCTGAGATTATACATTTATATTCAGCCATTTCACAAAGAAAATAACATTGATTGCCATTAAAGTGAAAGTGCTTTACCTAAACATGAGAGCGTGATACAATTGCTCATTTTAGAAGAAAATTCGATGGAATTTAAGGCTTTTGCACTCTCTACTTTTCATAGCTTTCAATAGATAAATTACCCTGTGCATATAGGGAATACTATCTGAATATTTTACAGTTGGTTTGATACCTTTATCTCAAACGGTGTCAGAGTTTAATTAATTTAAGTGGGTACAGTATATAAAACATATGACAAATATGGTTTCAGTGCTATATATAAAAACAGTAAAGGCATAATCTGAAAAAACAAGCCTTGTGCATTAAATTGAATAATATTCTGAATATTTTACAGTTGGTTTGATACCTTTAGATCAAATGGTGTTGTCGTTTAATGGATTTATATTATTGCACACATTAAAAATTGTAATTCCAAAAACGGAGCTTTGTGCGATAACAGATATGTTTTTCCGAACATTTTAGTATTGGTTTTATATTATAATGTCACGTAGTTAAATTGTTTAATTAATTTAAATGGTTAATCATTATTTTTTTAATTCCTAGAAATTAAGCCTTGTGCATCATAAAGGGCATATATTTATGTCTATCTGAGTTAGTTTGGGCTCAAAACATAAAAGCCGCAAAGAGTTTAATTGGCAAAAAACCCGAATGTCTAATGAATGACAAACGTCAAAGTAACTTTACCGCCGTAAAATGCTTTATATGAGTACGTCTGGAATAAATGACACAATTACAGACTCACATATCACAATAATATGTATGCACAGAACGTCTTCTGTTCGCCTGACATCAACATGCAGTAACAGGTTATGTACGTGAGGCATAGCTGCACTTCATTTAATACACGTGCTCAGTAAATAATGAGGATTATTTGACACTGGCAATGAGGTTCAAATCGGTCCCTGCTCCCTAGCACTGTGAATGTCTCTCTTGTGTAACACTGATTGACAACAAAAAGTATTTCTTTCTTTATGTTTGTTTCTTTATTATTAGATTTTCCAGGCAAACTCATTCTTTCATTCATTTACACCTTTTTATATGTGTTATGAGTCTGTTGTAGTAACACTGACAAAGGAACAGTGCAAAACAAGCCCATACAAGTAGTTTTTAGCTTCGAGCAATGCGAACACCTGCCAGACGCTTAATAGCAGGACACGCAAGCTGACGTCATCCTGCGGTGGCGTCTCGATGATGTCACTGAAAAAGCCACGCCTCTCCAGAACGCAGCACCCGGAAAATAGCCATTGGCTGAGGAATGCGGCGGCGTTAAGGTATGTAACACACTCTCAGCGTTTACTTATCATAGATAGCGTTGTTATAGATAACATCATTAATAGCACATAAGAGAAAATGTTATATATTTATTCTGTAATGTGTTTTGTGTGTAACTTACGTAGCTTACCGGTGTTCGTTGGCCATTTCTTTTACAAGTTAGCCGGATGGCTAAATTACCTGGAAATAGTCAGTGCTTTGGTAGATATTTTGTGGATTATCGTAATATGATTATTTCGTATTTCTCTTACGAACCTATTGGCCACATTTCAGCTTATTTTTGGCTGTGAAACAGTACCTCTGAGCTCAAATAAATGCTTGTTATTGTAGTTATCTTTACTCATTAAGGTTCGAAACATGAGCTTTAGAGATGCATTTTTTAGTGTAAGTTTGTACTGCACTGCAGTAATAAGATAGCTGTTAAACGGCTGTAATACAGAAACAAAAGAAGGTTACAAAAAATCTGGCAACCCTGGTTAATGACTGCAGGCAATGACGTAAGTAGGACTAGAATGGCCACATTCTGCACATGGAACTTCTCATTCCCATCTCAGGTTAAAATCCAACTTCCTGTGAGGTCAAGAGTAAATACCAAAACATGTGCACTCTAGAAACCATTTATAGTCATTGTCAACAAAGTGTCAAAATCTTTAGTGGACTGAAGACAAGGTCAAAACCGTGAAACTAAACTATAGGCCTTATTTCTGGTCATTTTCTGACAGATTGATTCATTTGAAGTCAGCAAATCATGGCTGGCTTCAGGCAGGAGGATGTGGAGCTATACTATGAAATGGGAGAGGAGTTAGGAAGGTAAGAGATGTCATTTCCCTCCTTAAAACTCTGTAAAAACGAATTTAACCTGATTTAAAAGTGATCTCACATATAGTGAATAAAACAAAGATTAAGATTTGAATTAGCCTACTATCTTTTTAATGTTTGATTAAGCACTATAATTATGTAGTTATGAAAGCTCTAAAAGGCAAGTGAATACATCATAGTGTTTGGCCTAGAGTTGCCAAGGGAATGTAGTGTTTGTGCTTATCAGTGCGGTGTAACAACAAACATTATGAGAGCCCTGCAATTTAAAAATCCCCAGCACAGTGACTTAATCATCTGCAAACACAAGCCTGGCCTTTTTTCTATATATGGACGTGGAGATTTCTGTGCTGTGCTGCTGCAGCATGACATCACTGCTTTACAATGCTTATGCTCGCTCTCTGAGCCTGAGAACAGCTGTAGTGCAAATGAGACTACTGAAAAGATGGGCCAGAGAGGAGCCATCAGGGGAATATGTCAACCACACATTTTATCAGATTTTTTTTAGAGTTTCCTTGGTTGCATTATGCAGCATTTATACCATTTACCTAAACGAGTACTCTCGAACTCCTTTAGAATGTTACTAGAGCTTGGTTTTGTGGAACGTACAGTATGATCTTCTGTTCATATATGTAGTGTTTTTTGTGCCTGTTCCATATCCTTATATTCTATATGCAATGACATTATTACTTCTTTTTCATTTCTGTTTTCTCTATGTATTATTGTACCCTGTTTCCCAGTGGGCAGTTTGCTATTGTGCGTAAATGTAAAGAAAAGAGCACCGGAACAGAATATGCCGCCAAGTTTATCAAGAAGAGACGGCTGTCATCCAGCCGACGAGGTGTGAGCCGAGAGGAGATCGAGCGAGAGGTGAACATCCTTCGAGAGATCCAGCACAGCAACATCGTCACCCTCCATGACATCTTTGAGAACAAAACCGACGTGATCCTGATTCTGGAGCTGGTGTCTGGAGGGGAGCTGTTTGACTTCCTGGCTGAGAAGGAGTCACTGACTGAGGAGGAGGCCACACAGTTCCTCAAGCAGATCCTGGACGGAGTTCACTACCTCCACTCGAAACGCATAGCACACTTTGACTTGAAGGTGAGCACTAGGAGGATTTGTTTTAAAAGAATAGTTCAGCCAAAAATGCCATCCAATGTGTAGTTACGTCATCGCAACAGATTTGGAGAAATTTCACTTGCTCACCAGTGGATCGTCTGCAGTGAATGGGTGCAGTCATAATTAGAGTTCAGACAGCTCCACAAGTAATCCACAGTCCATCAGTTCATATCTTGGGAAGTGAAAAGCTACATGTTTGTAATAAATCCATCAATAAGGTATTTTTAACTTCAAACCTTTGCTTCCGGCTAATATACATAATCCATAATAATGCTTCCTTCAGTGAAAATGCTTCATTCACCTCAGAGGATTCATTAGCGAGTAAGCGATGTAATGCTAAATTTCTCCAAATCTGTTCCGATGAGGAAACAAACTCCTCTACATCTTGGATGGCTTGAAGGTGAGTACATTTTTAGTTTTTTTAGTTTTGTGTGAAATAGGTTTGCTATTTATTCATGTAGATGCATTTCTCAAGTTATTTTTGGGGGAGCATGAAAACATGTACTACAAACATCTTGAATCACTTTGTTTTCAGCCTGAGAACATAATGCTGCTGGACAAAAATGTGCCGAACCCCAGAATCAAGCTGATAGATTTTGGAATTGCTCATCAAATTAAAGATGGAAATGAATTTAAAAACATCTTTGGAACCCCTGAGTTTGTTGGTGAGAACCTGAGATTATTATAAAATGTAATCATTTTTATCCTTATTTATGATAACTTAATTGGGTGTCCTTAATCTTTGTCATAACTTTTAACCTTTGTAGCACCGGAAATTGTGAATTATGAGCCTCTTGGCCTGGAGGCAGATATGTGGTGAGTCTTGGCTATCAATGATATTTTTAAAATATTGCTTAGATTGTTAATAAATGATATTCAGTTTATCAGTTGTTTATTTTTGTTCATAATTAATTATTTTGTGATTGTCTTTCCTGCAGGAGCATCGGAGTTATCACATATATACTGTAAGTTAATGTAATGTCACATAAATTACTTGTTTGGGTGTATTGATTGCATGCATTTTCCACACCCAGATGATGCTGTTTTACTTTGCTTGACTAATATTAATGCATTATTAATTGTCTGTAGCTTGAGTGGTGCTTCTCCGTTTCTTGGCGAGACCAAACAAGAAACACTTACCAACATTTCAGCTGTCAACTATGACTTTGATGAAGAGTACTTCAGCAACACAAGTGAGCTCGCCAAGGACTTCATTCGCCGACTGCTGGTCAAGGATCCAAAGTTAGTAAAGTGTTGTAACTAAAGCTATTAAAAATTATGTAATAAATTAAAGTGTAAGGATTAGATTTGTGACCCTGGACCACAAAACCAGTCATAAGGGTCAATTTTTCTAAATTGAGATTATTATTCATGTGAAAGCTGAATAAATAAGCTTTCCGATATTTGGACAATATTTGGCCGAGATACAACTATTTGAAAATCTGGAATCTGAGGGTGCAAAAAAATCTAAATACTGAGAAAATCACCTATAAAGTTGTCCAAATGAAGTTCTTAGCAATGCATATTTCTAATCAAAAATTAAGTTTTGATATATTTAAAGTAGGAAATTTACAAAATATCTTCATGGAACATGATCCTTACTTAATATCCTAATGATTTTTGGCATAAAAGAAAAATCAATAATTTTGACCCATACAATGTTTTTTTGGCTATTGCTACAAATATACACAAGTGACTTGAGACTTGGTTTTGTGGTCCAGGGTCACATTTTAAAAAAACAAATAAAAAAAAATTGTGTATAAAAAAAATTACTAAAATTAAAACCGAAAATATAAAAATAAAAAATATGAGGCAAATATGTTTAATATGAAGCAAATTTCATTCCTGTTTATTAATATTTAATGTAATATTTGCTTTTAACATTCAGGAAGAGAATGACAATCGAGGACAGTCTCCAGCACCCCTGGATCAAGGTTCGAATGCTTCTCTTTTTCTCCCTCTTGAGTTTTGTCACCGTTTGAGCAGTGCTTGACTAGTTCCCATCCCATCCCCCCATACAGGTGATCAAGAGGCGTAACGTTCGACCTGAGGAGAGCGAGCGCAAGACAGATCGCAGGCGTCTGAAGACCACCCGACTGAAGGAGTACACCATCAAATCCCACTCCAGCATGCCTCCCAACAACACCTACATCAACTTCGAGCGCTTCTCGCAGGTCATGGAGGAGATCGCAGTGGCCGAGGATGGCCTGCGAGAGCTGGAGAAGAACCAGCGCTCCTGCGCTGAGGACGTGGCCGCTCTGCTCTCCATCTATGAGGAGAAAGAAAGCTGGTACAAAGAGGAGAACGAAAGCATCGCTGCAGATCTCAATCAGATCAAACAGGAGCTGCAGAGAGCACAAGCCCTGCGCAGACAGAGCCAGGAAGAGGCCCGAGCCACCATGCTGTCGGCCAATGCCCTCAAACGCAAGTTTGGCCGGTTGGAGAACCGCTATGAAGTGCTCGCTGAGCAGATGGTCTCCGAGGTGCGCTGGGTTGAAGAGCTGGTGCGCTCGATTTCAGCTGAAAATGACACTCGCAGCACCAGCATGGCTTGAGCTGCTCTGTTTGCTTTCTGAACGCAGTGACTATCTAATATCTTCGCTTGATAGAGTATTAAACTTTGCAATAAGCTTCATGTAAGCCTGTAGAGTTAATGTTACTCCTAGAACAAAAGCAATGCAAAATGGTATTTTCTATAAATGCTGAGTGAGGGTGTGCATGTGTTTCGCCTGTGCATTGCAGTATCCTTATGTGATGCCGGTCTATTACAGCTGAAGCAAGCATTTAGTATTTTTAATCGTCACCTCAAAAATATACATGCTGGATCAGTAGATAAAAAACTAGTTTATTTACAACTCTATTACAGCACTCAGAGCAAAGCATATTAATGTACATTGTGAGTAATGCACTACACAGTCCTCTATGAGGAATTGAAGAATCTCAAGATGCCAGTCGCTTTTGTTGCTCTGCATGTCCGCTTTTCCTATGCAAATCGAATTTTAATTTTATGATATGAGACAAAGGAAACGACTTCTACACTTATGATAGTCTTAAATGCTGTCTTGAATGATCTGTACAAATATTGAATATTCAGTAAGCTGCTTCTGTATGTATGAATATGAGAATTTAAAGGGATAGTTCACCTAAAAACGAAAGTTTGGCGTTTACTCATTCTCATAACATTCCAAATCCATGTGACTTATTTTCTTTTGTGGAAAGCAAAAGAAGATATTTTAAAAATCTTTTTTTTTCTTTGCCATAGTATATTGAAACATTTGTGTTCAAAAAAAGAAAGAAATTCATACAGGTTTGGAACAACATGAGGGTGAGTAAATTATGATAGAATTGTTTTTTTTGGGTGAACTATTGCTTAAACACTTTTCTTTTGTTCAAAACACACACTCCAAACATTCAATTTTTTTTGTATGACATTCCATATGTGAGTGAGCATCAGTATCTGGAAATGGGTGTGCTCATTTGTAAAGTCATAGCAATATTCATATCTGTTTGCTTACAGTATTGTACCTGTTATGTTGTTTTATTTACGACAAGTTTATATATACATCAGAAAAGTCCATTCAAATAAAATTATTGAAGAAGAATAGAGTTACAGTGTCTTTATTTGGTGTGTGTGGGCTAAGGAACGCACTGGTAGGTGAAGTATAGTGTTTTATAGCTCTGAGCATTTGTCAACCTCTTTATCAAATTTTTTCAACATGTCTAGAGATGTTAAAAGTCCCAGAGTTTTAATTAAACAAAAGATTTTTCCATCTCCATAGTAACATAATCGTGTTTTGCTACTCAGATAAACATTTAGATTTTTGGGGTCTTGTAAATGCAACTATTTACTTTGAAATTTCAAACCACAGGACATCTATGAATATTCTGAGAACTGTTAGCTTCCCATGAGATGTGTTGACATAAATCAACAGTGCATGTCTCTGTTTGGCTCTGGTGATGTGAACCTTCTGGTTTTTTGTTTTTTTTAATGTATGCTGTCATCAAAGGAATAATTAATATTTGTATAATTTTAAAATGAAAATTTTAATATTTTTTGCCATCATGTAATTTAAAAATGTATGACTTGCTTTATATTTTAAATAATGTTTCAACTGTTTTTGTCCATACAATGAAACTCAATGGGGTCCAAAAAATATTGAATGATAACTGTTAATTTTGTATTTTAAAAAGTCTTAATCCCACCATACTCATCTCATTACTGCATCATGGATTAATTATCACACTCATTTAGAGCCACGAGGACATGAAAGAAATGTATCCAGGGAAAAACTGGATGTTTTCTAAAACAGTAATGTATAATTATTTCTCAGAGCACTGATAAGGTCCCTAAAATAACATTGTAGATATGCTGATGTAGCTTCCACTCACAACCAGAGACACAGCACACAGCCCAGCCTCAGTAGCTGGTTCAACACTGATCCAGATAAACTTCCCTCCCTGTCAGACCAGACAGCAGAAGGTCGCTTTAGTTTGTGTCTTTCTCAGGATGGCCAGGTCCAGTTCAGCCCAGAACACCTGTAACTGGATTATGGCTCACCTGGCACTGTGGTCCATGGTCTCTTGGCTGGCGTTACACAATGCAGAGCAGCACAACAGGCCTTAATTGAGAAGATGGAGGGAGCCAAAGTGATGAAGGAAAAAGAGCAAGAGGTCTTGAAATCTGCACTCAAGATGAGTTTAGAGAACCAGACCAAACTGCAAGAAGAGCTGGGGAGTCTTCTAGAGAGCCAGAGGGAAAAGTGCATCTCTAACTGAGAGCGACTGCAGGTGAGTGTCAGAAAGTGATGCATATGTGTTGAATCTTTGCAACTGAGTTGGTTGGTGCATTATGCACAATTCCCCCCCCCATTTAGGATGACCCTGAAAAAAATTTAACAGCTTTGGAAAACCAAAGACCCATGCACCAGCGAGCAAACATGCAAGACTTTTTTATATAAGGAGCATAATGTATTGGGCTATTCTAAGCGCGTGTGTGTGTGTGTGTGTGTGTGTATGTATGTGATCTATGTATAGATATATATATATATATATATAATAGATGCTTATATATAGTATATATATATATCAGAATCAGAATCAGAATAGCTTTATTACCAAGTATGTTTACACACACAAAGAATTTTACTTGACGACAGGAGCTTCCAGTGTATAAGAAAGTACAAACATAGTGCAGACATACGTGATAGTGTAGACATACATAGGAATAACACAGTAGGGATGTAATATAAAAATAATATAATAAAAAAAAAAAAAAAATTGAATATTGTACTATATACAGAATAGAAGTATAGGAAAATTTTAATTGTTTAGGTAAATGTACAGATATGTTTATTGGTGTGCAGATAGATATGTTATTTACAAATTGTGCAGTTTAATATAAATATACTATGTTTGTTGTGATGGACGATGTATAATTATGAAGTTTAATTGTTCAGGCTGAATATAGACTGCGGGAAAAAAACTGTTGTTGTGCCTGGCTTTTCTGGTGGTCAGTGCTCTGTAGCGCCGGTCAGAAGGCAACAGTTTGAAGAGAGAGTGTGCTGGGTGTGAGGGGTCCAAGGTGATTTTTGTAGCCCTTTTCCTCACTCTGGAGATGTAAAGATCTTGGAGGCTGGGCAGAGGGGGACCAATAATCATCTCAGCAGTCCTGACTGTCCGTTGTAGTCTCTTGATGTCTGATTTTGTAGCTGAACCAGACCAGACAGTTATTGAAGTGCACAGACTCAATGACGGCTGAGTATAACTGTTTCAGCAGCTCCTGTGGCAGTTGAATTCCTCAGCAGAGCTGGCTAAGCAAGTACAAACCCTCTGGCTGGGCCTTATATACTTGGGGAAAAAAGTATGTATTCAGCATCACCAATTGGGCAGTTTCTCTCTCCACTTTAAAAGATGGAGCGGCCTGTAAATTTCTCATAGGTATACCTCACTAGGAGCGCAAAATGAGAAAAAAAAAAAAAGCCGAAATCACATTGTAGGATTTTTAAAGAATTAATAGGTAAATTCGTCGGTAAAATAAGTATTTGGTCACCTACAATCAAGCAAGATTTCTGGCTCTCACAGATTTGTAACTTCTTCTTTAAGAGGCTCCTTTGTCCTCCACTCGTTACCTGTATTAATGGCATCAGTTTGAACTAATTCAAATATATAATTATTAAAACAATAACATCATCATTATGACATGAAAATATTTTACTTTTTTAAAGTTGCCTAAATTAGTATATGAAAAGTGCTATAAAATATACTGAAACAGTCTTCTTCATAATGAGACATTCTGAGATATTTCCATTGTAAATTAAATAAATAATAATACGTTGTTGTTGTTGTTGTGTGAATAAAGTTGGGTGGATATGAACATATTTGAATTAGATATTTTTTATATTTTTAAAATTATTACTTTTCTTTAGACATACCAGATTTTTTTCCTTTAAAGATAAGATACATATTTATAGTTCTTTTTTAAAAGTTTTTTTTTTTTATTCATACTTTGAAAATGTGTAGGTTTATATTTATAATTATTTAATGCAAATTATAAGTCAATTGATAAATATAAAATTGTAAAATGACACAAAGACCGAAGCGGTGGGGGGGGTAAAGAAACGAAAAACAGAGAGAATTGTTCTTTTGCATGTGTGTGTTTTTTTAGAGGTAACAACTTCCTGATTGAAACTGAAACGCTGTTCAAGTTTTGTTCACTTGGCTTAGAATAGGACATACTGGACTGAATCAGACAATATTCAAAATAGGCAAACATCCAACAGATCTGTGTGAAAATTGTGAGGTAACGGAATCAGTGTTACATGTGTTATTGGAATGTAGAAAATATGAGGAGGAAAGAAGATGTTTCAAATGCTAAAGAAAGACATTGTAAATGTTAATGTTCAGAAGCTTTTAGAATGAAGTACTTGGAATGTGGTCAAACATCTCATGATTTACCTAAACAAAATACAGGATTGATGGAAAGAATATAATTAGTTCCCTTGTTTGTCATATACTGCTCCACACTCCAGTCTAGTATGTGGCGATAATGCACCTTTAAAATTGGTTGTCAGCCACCAATCTAAAGAAGAAGAAGAAAACCCAAAACCAAGACAGGGGATTATAGTACAGAATCATGTCATTGGAATTTTTTTGTCACCATAATTTGGTTAAATCGACTCATATAAAAGAATATAGTCTTTTTGATTGTTTTTATTTATTTATTTATTTTGTTTTAATTTCTAGTTTATTTATTGGTTTTTATGGTTTATTTTGTCCTACAATCAAAATCCTGATCCATACTTTATTCCAGTCGGTGGCGGTAATGCACCAGTCAATTAGGTTGCCAACCGCCAATAAACACCAAAAAAGAAGAAGAAGAAGCAACGCTGTTCAACTGATAACGTCCGAACACTTCGTAAACAGACGAAAATCCAGTGAGCTAAGATACTAATATTTCACATGAGCGACACATTTTATTAAAAAATCTATTTCGTTTTACACTTTTTAAAAAACAGCAGGAACTAAACCTTCTTCTGCAGATTCAGGGTAAGTTACTATAACACACGCTGCCTGACCGTGTTTACGTTGGATTTCCACGGAGCTGCTAATGCTAACAAACAGCGCTCCTAGTCAACACACGTCTGACGTTTTTTATATACTTACTTTGTGTTGCATTTTGAGCGTATATATCGTTGTATCCGTCATCATACGGCTCTTATAAGGTTGATTTTTGCGAATATTTTTAGCTAAGTTAAAGCACTTAGGTTATGCCAGTTCCAGTATCTCAGCAAACCCAAGTATTTACAGAAACGATCAGCGGCTTTATAAACTGAAATACTAACTTAAGTTTAGTATAATCTGTGATGCAGTTGCTGGAACCTTCTTGTAGTTTATTTTATATATATAATATAGTCTAATGCTTTTAACGTCATGCGTTTTATATCTTTACAGTAAATGCTCTTAGTTTATCAGCTTTATTGTCAGGCTCTTGGTTGCTGTGTGAATTTGTACCCTTGTAAAACTTATGGCAAGTTGCATATGGTTACAATTAAGTAATATACCTCACTGTGGGTTTCTTTGCAGCTCCGCATAATGAGACCAAACTTGGTTGTGCCAATGTTTTGAGACCTCTATGGTTGAAGGAATGAGCTTTTCTCACCGTCGAAGGAATCCGCACAGGACCCATCGCACCATTTTGGAAGTTCCTTCAGAACTTAACAAACCTGTTTCAGGTGACAAAGCTTCCATCTTGCATAGTAAAGGCACCACAGTGTCTCAAGAGCTGAATTCTGCAGAATCACATGGACGGAAAACAACCAAGAAGGAGAAACCTCAAGCAACAAACCAAAATGCTCTTCCTGACTTGTCAGCTTGTTTACAGAAATCAGCACATCAACTAAATGGACTGGTGTCTTCAAAGTCACATGAACTTGAACCGATGGTGCCTAAAAAAATGACCACCCCCAAATGTCGATCAGAGACATCAAAAATGTCTCGTAAGGGAAGAAAAAAGAAAGTCATTCAACCCAGTGAGAAAGAAGTAGCTGCTAGCAAAGCTTGTTCCAACAGACTGGACCATTCTGAACACATTTATTGCCCAGAACAACACTTACGCTCTCAAAAAACAAAAGGGACACGTTATCGGCACTCTAAAAAAACTCAAAACAATCAGACCCCCTCTGATGTTTCTTCAGGGCTTCACACATGTACTACATCTCCTCTTCATGACAAGGAGATCTCCTCCTGCCACACTAATGGTGATTGTAGCTTTATACCACGCACCCTGAAACGGGGCAGGCCCCGGACCAGGCCTCTCTTCAGCTCCACACCGACCTCAGATTTCCAACCCCTATCTCCAAAAAGAGCTAAGAATAGTTGCACACAACATAGTCATCAGAATGCCAAAGAGTCCAGTCGAGTAAAGGTTTGTGTGACAATCATTATTGCATTATCGCTTGATAACTGTTGTATGAAATTGTGGCTTAACTATTTTTCATGTGATATTCCTGTTAGACGCCTCCTACAGACGTTACACCATCTAGACCTCAGAGGCTCGTGGCAGTAGGGAGGCCAAGAGGTCGCAAGAAAAAGAACGTGGAGGAACAGCTAATTGTCTCTCCATCAGTAAAACAATGCAGGAAGAGTGCAACATCTGATCTAGAATCTCCTCAGGAAAAGCCAGCTGTTGAGACGCCGCCTCCAAATGAAGCTCACATTAAAACCCAGATGCAAGAGCCACAGGAATCAGGTACATGGCATTTTTTGTCTTTATAAAAATTTAAATAATATAGTCTGGCATGTGCCTGGTATTTACACTTGATACATTTGATCACTTTAAAAATGTTTTTTTTTTTTTCTGTATGTCCTGTCTCATTTAATTTTTTCGGAAACAATTTTTTTTTATTAAACATGATTTACAGAAGACACCCTGTAATAAATAAGTAAAAAAAAATAAAACGTACATTTTGTAGCACTTTTTCTTTTATATATTATAATAAGTACAGGTCGGAATCATAGACTGTATAAAAAACATGGACGAACCGTAGATCCAACGAGCTTTTTGAAGGGGGCCCTTTTCAAAAAGTAGGCGGAGCAAGCATCGCCATCTTGGCAGTGTGTCACCACGCGCCACTCTCGGATAATCGAAAATGGGCAAAGAGGTGGGATGTGGGTGGAGTTGGTTGCTGAAACCACGCCCACCTAGTTCGACGGTGGTGACAGCAGCGGCAATCAGTCTGTCACTCAAGTGGCCACCCCCTTAATTATGCAGAAATTTTAGGCTTAATATAATTTAAACGGATGAGTTATAAAAACATTCACCCCCCCTCACAGTTGTCATGAAGGGCAAATTAGCTATATAGACCAAACATAAATTTTTTTGACGCGGCTGTAAACATGGTTTTTTTTTATGCCGTAAGTTGGCATTTTAACAGGAGTGGTCTATGAAATTGACTCATTTTCCAGTTGCCGCTTGGTCAGAAGAAGTATGTTGTCATTTTGCAATAAAATATATCTGTTAGCCGAAAATTTCTCACTCATTTTATTTTCACAGAAGTTATTTGAAACATTAAAGTAGACACTTCACTAGTATTTAATATGCTTTCTGTGTATATAAAATCACTTTTGTGAATTTAATTTGATGCGGACACCAAAACTATTTCATTCTAGTAGTAGTAATTGAAGTAAATATTTATTTAAATATCCCAAAAATGAATAATGATTATTCAGTTACATAAATTGTATTAATCTAATAAAATAATTAAACATTCAATTACAAAAAAAACCCCCAAATTTATATGCAATGTTACAAATTCAACGTCATGACAAAAAGTTGGGTCTCACTGACCCAGTGAGAAAGAAGTAGCTGCTAGCAAAGCTTGTTCCAACAGACTGGACCATTCTGAACATGATTATTGCCCAGAACAACACTTACACTTGTAACGAATCAGCTCATGAGGAAATAAAATCATAGCTAGTTATAATTAATTATAAATATTAAGATCCGCTGTAGATATTTACTTGACCTCTCAGGGTAAACTGTCTATCAATTTAAGAACGTTATTTCATTGTTAAGGGAAATAACTCCTACTGTACAATTCTACAAACAGCTTGTAGCATAAATCTGCCAAAAGTAAGGTTTTTATTAACTACATAAACACTTAAACTATTCTAACATACTACATAAACACATAAACTGGTCTAACATCCTACATAAACACATAAACTGGTCTAGCACACACACACACACACACACACACACACATACACACACACACACACACACGCATACAGTTGGTATAGGAAAGGGTTAAAGCTTAACTCAGTACAGAGAAGCGACATAAGGAATTAAATTTATGGAACAATTTGCATATTCATCAGATCTACACCTGAGGGAAACGTCAAATCCTTAGTTCAAACACACCTTTGTAAAAAAGTGTGAGTGATACCTCATGTATCAATTAATAAAGGTAAGTTTGATACTTGCATGTCTCATCTGTCTGAAAGAGATTCCTGATGCAAATCTTAAGGTCCCAAGATCTTGCTGAAGTTGGTTGAGGAGAAAGAACCAGTTTGAGTCAGAGAATCTTGGTGAAATGGAAAGGTCGAGGCCGAAGCCTGGCACGAGCTTAGGGTTTCCGGGTGCGTTTTTCTCACATCCTCTCAGAATTAAAACAAACCACCGAATGGGAGGGTCCCTGGAGCAGGGCCTTTAAAGCCTGCAAAGATTCACACCTCTCAAGATGGGCTTGTCCAATGAGAAAGATGGAAATTCCAAGCGGGAGGTGGCAATGGCTGGAGGGTTTACGACCCTTTGTTCTAAGCATGGTAATTTGCAAATGGACTTGAATCGAAATTACTAAGATTCTCAGGACCCTAATATATATATTGCCTGTGTACCAATATATAATATACACGCTTGTTTTGATCATAAGAAGGCGAATTCATAGATACTAAACAAGGTAGGATTACATGTAGTGAAAGGATGACAGGAATGGGTTCCCTCATAAGCATGCCTAAAATAGTCTAAAAATATCAAAGACAACATAAACCATGGCCTGAAGGATATGTGTGTTCATTCAAAGAAAGGTTTTCCTATGAATTAATTAGTAGAAAAGTCCATTTCTACTGTGCATTTGCCTCTTGCTTATGGGACATTTTCCCTGGTCACATTCCATGAGGGCGTAAACGTATCTGGTGTCAGTGTCGCTATGGAACCAGGGTAGGGGTGTTATGCCTTTCGGGGGGAAGGGTCCATAGGTCCTCATATGGTTTATTAACTGAGGGGTGTTACAGAGTATTTGTTAAATCTAGCTAACAAAATATATATTGTGTGTTTGATTGGTCCAGACGCTACACGCTCTCAAAAAAACAAAAGGGACACGTTATCGGCACTCTAAAAAAACTCAAAACAATCAAACCCCCTCTGATGTTTCTTCAGGGCTTCACACATGTACTACATCTCCTCTTCATGACAAGGAGATCTCCTCCTGCCACACTAATGGTGATTGTAGCTTTATACCACGCACCCCGAAACGGGGCAGGCCCCGAACCAGGCCTCTCTTCAGCTCCACACCGACCTCAGATCTCCAACACCTATCTCCAAAAAGAGCTAAGAATAGTTGCACACAACATAGTCATCAGAATGCCAAAGAGTCCAGTCGAGTAAAGGTTTGTGTGACAATCATTATTGCATTATCGCTTGCTAACTGTTGTATGAAATTGTGGCTTAACTATTTTTCATGTGATATTCCTGTTAGACGCCTCCTACAGACGTTACACCATCTAGACCTCAGAGGCTCGTGGCAGTAGGGAGGCCAAGAGGTCGCAAGAAAAAGAACGTGGAGGAACAGCTAATTGTCTCTCCATCAGTAAAACAATGCAGGAAGAGTGCAACATCTGATCTAGAATCTCCTCAGGAAAAGCCAGCTGTTGAGACGCCGCCTCCAAATGAAGCTCACATTAAAACCCAGATGCAAGAGCCACAGGAATCAGGTACATGGCATTTTTTGTCTTTATAAAAATTTAAATAATATAGTCTGGCATGTGCCTGGTATTTGCACTTGATACATTTTATCACTTTTTAAATTTTTTTTATTGTTTTCTGTATATTTTCCGTCATTTAATTTTTTCGGAAATTTTTTTTTTTTAAACATGATTTACAGAAGACACCCTGTAATACATAATAACAAGTAAAAGGTAAAAAAAAAAGTATCACTTTTTCTGATATGTATAATAAGGACAGGTGTAACCATAGACTGTATATAAACATGGACGTAGTGTCCGTGACGTAACCCGTAGTCTTCCAACGAGCGTTTTGAAGCCTAAAGTAGGCGGAGCCAGCCATCGCCATCTTGGCAGTGTGTCACCGCGCGCCACTCTCGGATAATCGAAAATGGGCAAAGAGGCGGGAGCTGGCTGTTGAAACCACGCCCACCTAGCTCGACGGTGGTGACAGCAGCGGCAATCCACCTGTCACTCAAGTGGCCACGCCCTTAATTATGCAGAACTTTAAGTCTTAACATAATTTAAACGGATGAGTTATAAAAAAAAAAAATTCACCCCCCTCACAGATGTCATAAAGGCCAAAATTAGCTATATAGACCAAAATATTTTTTTCAACCAGGCTGTAAACATGGTTTTTTCTGCTGTAAAGTTGGACATTTTAACATCAGGGAGCTATGGGATTGACTCCCTTTTGGAGCCAGCCTCTAGCGGCCAGTTGAGGAAGTACAGTTTAAGTCACTTCCTTGTTGGCTCACAAGAGCGAGCGGCAACTTCCCTCTCTGTCAGAATAAGTATGTTGTCATTTTTACATAAATATCGGTGATGCTGAATTAATGTCTACATTTGTTTTCCAAAGTTTTTGAAGCATTAAAGTAGACATTTTACTTACATTTAATAAGCTTTGTATGTATGTAAAATCAGTTATGAATTTAATTTGATGCGACACCAAAACTATTTCATTCTAGTAGTAGTAATTGAAGTAAATATTTATTTAAATATCCCAAAAATGAATAATGATTATTCAGTTACATAAATTGTATTAATCTAATAAAATAATTAAACATTCAATTACAAAAAAAACCCCCAAATTTATATGCAATGTTACAAATTCAACGTCATGACAAAAAGTTGGGTCTCACTGACCCAGTGAGAAAGAAGTAGCTGCTAGCAAAGCTTGTTCCAACAGACTGGACCATTCTGAACACGATTATTGCCCAGAACAACACTTACGCTCTCAAAAAACAAAAGGGACACGTTATCGGCACTCTAAAAAAACTCAAAACAATCAGACCCCCTCTGATGTTTCTTCAGGGCTTCACACATGTACTACATCTCCTCTTCATGACAAGGAGATCTCCTCCTGCCACACTAATGGTGATTGTAGCTTTATACCACGCACCCTGAAACGGGGCAGGCCCCGGACCAGGCCTCTCTTCAGCTCCACACCGACCTCAGATCTCCAACCCCTATCTCCAAAAAGAGCTAAGAATAGTTGCACACAACATAGTCATCAGAATGCCAAAGAGTCCAGTCGAGTAAAGGTTTGTGTGACAATCATTATTGCATTATCGCTTGATAACTGTTGTATGAAATTTGTGGCTTAACTATTTTTCATGTGATATTCCTGTTAGACGCCTCCTACAGACGTTACACCATCTAGACCTCAGAGGCTCGTGGCAGTAGGGAGGCCAAGAGGTCGCAAGAAAAAGAACGTGGAGGAACAGCTAATTGTCTCTCCATCAGTAAAACAATGCAGGAAGAGTGCAACATCTGATCTAGAATCTCCTCAGGAAAAGCCAGCTGTTGAGACGCCGCCTCCAAATGAAGCTCACATTAAAACCCAGATGCAAGAGCCACAGGAATCAGGTACATGGCATTTTTTGTCTTTATAAAAATTTAAATAATATAGTCTGGCATGTGCCTGGTATTTACACTTGATACATTTGATCACTTTAAAAATGTTTTTTTTTTTTTCTGTATGTCCTGTCTCATTTAATTTTTTCGGAAACAATTTTTTTTTATTAAACATGATTTACAGAAGACACCCTGTAATATATAATAAAAAGTAAAAAACTTTTTCTTTTATTTTAATAAGTACAGGTCAGAATAACTATGTTTTTTTACATAAATATATCTGTTATGCTGAATAATTTCACACATATTTTGACATTTTGTTTTCCCACAAGTTTATTGAAGAATTAAAGTAGACACTTTACTTACATTTAATAAGCTTTATATGTATGTAAAATCGGTTATGAATTTAATTTGATGTGGACACCAAAACTATGTCATTCTATTAATAGGAATTGAAGTAAATATTTATTTAAATATCCAAAATATTAATAATGATTATTCAGTTACATTGTATTAATCTAATAAAATAATTAAGCGTTCAATTACAAAAAACAAACAAATTTATATGCAATGTTACAAATTCAACATCATGACAAAAAGTTATTGTGTCTTTATCATAAATATGCATAAATAAGGTAAGTTAATGTTAATAATTGTAAATGGAGCCTCAAATATATGATGTTGTCTTTTGAAATCAGTCACTGTAATGTTATGTACCCATCAGATCAAAACATGTCCTCTGACCTCTCCATTGAGCCGAATCTGCAAGAGAAGCCTCATCCTCTTAACAACTCTCTCTTCATGGAGGAGGAAGAGGACCTAGACGACGATGATGAGGAGCTGCCCAGCTTTTTGCAACAGGACCATAAAAGTGAGTGAGCAATAAAAACAAGAAAAAAGTGTGTATATGTATCCAATATGTGCTTTGATATATTTGGTTTCCAGACCCTTTGTCAATCTCAAAGGGACTGTGCGTGTGGTGCAAACTGAGGAAATATCCCTACTGGCCTGCAGTGGTAAGTTAAGCTCACTGTGCACACTATGGATTTTGTGCAGTTTGTAACTCTTGATTTTAGACTGTAGTTGATGACAAGTTGTTCATCCATGCCACAGGTTAAAAGTGTGAATTGCAAGAACAAAAAAGCCAGCATTGTATTTATTGATTGTTACCTAATCGACCAGAAGAGAATTAGAAAAGGGTAAGAATTTATCAGTATTTTAATATCACTTATATTTATTGTGTATTTATAGTAAATCACATAATAAATTTGACATCTTAACAACCCTTTTTTTATCCGTAGGTTTTCTGTTTCCCTGCGAACCTTAAAACCTTTTGATTGTGAAGAATGTGAACATTTGGTGGTAAAGTGACATCTCTTTGACTTCTTACCACATTATTTTGCTTTTTCAGTGTGCATGCTCACTGTTTTCATTTTTTTCCATTAGTCAACATTTGCTGTACTGAGCATACTTCAAGACAATTTTTAAAGAAATGGTATATTTGTTTTATGTATCCATTTTAGGACATTGCAAAAGAGAAGTATGGCAATTCTATTACCTGGTCTCTGGAACTGATATCAGACTATAGGATCCGCATTGGTATTTATCTATCAGTGTTTTTTTGTTTGTTTTTTTCTTTTAGAACGTTTAAACATTTTAGTAAATTAGAAATAATAGTCACCTTTTCAAACAGCAATTTATTTACAAAAACTGTTTTCTGAAAAGCTGAAATTCAGATGTTTTCTGGCAGGATGTGGATCCTTCTCTGGCTCCTTCATCGAATACTGTGCTGCTGACATCAGTAGGTTTCCTTTCATTATAGATTTTCATACACATCTGACATGTTTTTAATAGCATGTTAGGGGTGCTAATTAATTACTTGTTAAAATGTAAGATTTAAGGCACTTTACTCTCTAAATCTGCACAAATAAAAACTATAACATATTATAGGTGGTTAATGTATTAATCAATAAAATAGTAATAATAATAATTAATTTAAGTTCCTGTGAGTAACAGTAATAAATTAATGTTAAAATTTGTAAAAAACATTTCCAATACTTACATTAAGATTAAATAGTGCATGCAGATATTATTTGTAGTATTCCATGTTTTATGGTACTTTAACAATCAGTTAATTGATTGTTAATTTTAATGATAGCTGACTATGAAAATGTACAATCACTCAATGTCCCTACTCAACGTAAACCAGTTTATAATCTCATTATGAATCAAGTAATTCTCATTCACCAGTGCTGGTTTAACAGAAATAGTCCCTTGATCCGATGATCCCAGGTTGTCCAGTGCGGAGGAAGTACTCCGAGGGGAAATCTGTGCTCACCTTCCCCAGTCAGGAGATTCTGGGCGAGCAGTGTGACGGCTCTGATAATAACGCGGAGGACATCGTCGTGGAAGAGCAAGATGAGCTTCACTCCAAGAAAGTGCTGCCTGACCGATCCGAGGCTGCACGCAACCGCGCCAACAAGCAGTTGGTTGACTTCATCATCAGACGAAAAGTCGAAAACCGCTTATTGGTACAAATTCGACTGATATACTCATACATGTATTTAGAATTCCAGTGTTTTTCAAATTTGATACATGTTCATTCCATTAAGACAGACAGCTAACTCTTCTGTCCGGTGCTCACAGGCAGTCATTAGTGGTCGTGAGTCCTCTAAATGGATGCAAGCCAGGACAGAAAAGCCTTCTTGTCGGACATGTGGTTGGTGTCTACCTGGAAGATGAGGAGCAGGTTGATGAGGTTTACCACTACCTGAACAAAGTCTGTGATAGTGCTCCTCAAATAAACACCTGTCTAGAAAACATCACAGGGCAGTCAGAAACAGCGCGAGAAAGAAACCGGAGAAAATCAGCCTTATTCTTGATGTGCTTCTGCCTGAGGTAATCTCCTTCATTTACACTACCATTTGGACTTTGTAAGGTTTAATGGTTTTGAAAAATGTCTCTTATGCTCACGAAGGCTGCAGTTATTTGATCAAAAGTGCAGTAGAAACAGTAATACTGTGAAATATTATTACAGTGTAAAATAACTGTACTATTTTCTGTATTTTAAAATGTAATGTATTCCTGTGATGGCAAATCTGAATTTTCAACATAATTACTCGTCTTCAGTGTCGCATGATCTTTCAGAAACCATTCAAATATGCTGATTCAGTGCTCAGTGAAATATTATCATCACTGCTGAAAATAGATATGCTGCTTAATTTTTTGTGGAAACAATGATATTTTTGATCAATAGAAAGTTCAAATAACACCAGCTATTTGAAATAAAAATGCTTTGTAATAGACTTTACTGTCATTTTTGATCATTTTAATGCATCCTTGCTAAATAAAAGTAGAAATATTATTATTATTATTTTTAAATCCTGCAGACTCCAAACCTTTGTGTCTAATACTTCCAAACAACCACTTGTTTCAGTGACCGTTTTGCTTTTTAGGCCATAATCTATGCCATCGCTGGAGTCCACAAGCTTTCCCTGGAGAAGGCAGAGGAGAAATATCACAGAGGGCCGTGCTTTAGTAACCGGTAGAGTACTTGTGAACTCACTTGCCCTGAAAAAACTAATCTTGCATCTGTGCAACTTACAGCTGTTTTTATTTCATTGTGATTTAGAGAAAGACAGGAGTTTGACATGATGATTGAACAGCAGATGAAGCTCAAGGAAATCACCCGGCATCATAGGCAGTGACGGCCCCTCAATTAAAAAAAAAACAAAGAACTTTTATGAATTCTGTTCATATTTTTATAAATAGGAATGTTTTCAATATATTTTCTTATAGTATATTAGAAAATTAATTGAATGATGGTTGAATTGAATGAGTGTTCATGGCAAAAAAGATTTTGCTGTTGATTGTAAATTAATCTGATATTAAATGTTTATCAAATCTCTGAGACTTTATGAGCTGAATGGTATGTCTATGATGCTAAAGTCAGCAAAATATGGTGCTTTTAATGTGTGCAGTGCATAATAAGTAAATACCTTGTGCTAATACATAAATACATAATTAAAAAATAATGTAATATTCCTCAGATTAACTAAAACCCATGTGGTTGCTACTTGTTTTGAAAATGTGTGTCCTTGGGTGTTTGTATCTAACTGAACCCTGTCAAGCTGCATTTACAATCTACACGGCTGATGTCTCTAAAAAGTGTTGCCATTTTTAGCCACCTCACATTTCACAGTAATTTTCTGTGTGTAGCTTTTTCTACATCGATATACGAAAAGATGCCAAAGTTGTTGCATTTTACTGCAACTGAATTCTGGTCTAATGTACATAAAAATTGTATTCAGGACTTTGCAATTGATGTTTATCAATAAATCTTTATTTTTCAACACATTATATACTCTGTATTTTTGTAAACATTTAAATAATTTGAAAAGCGTTTCTTTATATTTAAACAGTGTTGTGTAAATTTTTTTATTAATTTGAATACTTTGTACATTGTGCGCCAACTTCCACAAACTGGCTGCTCAGCTACAACATCGCTCATTCTTCATAATCTGCCTTTCTAGTTGGTCTGTTTACTATAAATGTAATATAGAAGATCAGAACTTAGTTTTAGATATTATAAAACTTGTCACTGAATGGAATGAAATCCAAGATAAGTCCACCATGAAACTGAGGTATATGAAGAAGATCCCCACGAGTGTCTACAGTATTTGTAGAATGGCCACACGCTGAAATCATGGCACTTTAGAGGAACCTGACTCGAATACTGTGTGACCCACATACTGAGAGTGGAAAGGCGTCTAATGTTCTTTGAGAGCACTGATCTGTGCACAGATTTTGAGTGCAGGGCCCAGTTTAATGTTCATAGCGCTCATGAGATGGTCCTCCTTAAGCAGCAACAAGGCCTGTCCGTCAATCTCCTGTGACCGGAACTCTGCAGCAATATCATGGCACCCTTAGAGCAAGTGGAGGAGATGCAAAGATTAGCATATGATTCTAAAGATCATATAGAAATCTATTAGCAATTTATTCCTGTGGTCCAAAGCTGAATTTAGCTGTGCAGCTACCTGGTAAAGAGCTGATGAAGGAGCACACTTGCTCCACGCTCCATTGTGAGGGACTTGAGTCAAGAAGACAGTCAGAGCCGCTGCTGCTCTCCACTCTGCTCTGTTCTCTTTCTCTGTCTTGCTCCTTCTCTCTTTTGGCCTGCAAGCGCAGTCTTGTCGTCATCGGGCCTGGTGGATCTTCCTCCTCTTCTCTCTCTATCCAGATTGAATTGGAGGCCAGTCTTGCAGCGGCTAATAGGTAAATAAGTGTGTTACAGTAGCCGGCCACCTACTATCTTATTAATGATGTATTGCATTCGGATAATTGTATATTTGGTTAATTCACAAGGCACATGTTATTTCTAACTGGAACACGATTTTATGCGACTAGGTGGTCTCCCCCGCTTGCCCATGGGCCTGTGGGGCCAGCGGCCAACTTTTTCTGACCTGAACAGGTTAAGGCGCTTTCTACAGCTTACATTGAATCTGTAAGGTGTGAGAGATGAACAAGGCTGTGTGTGCTGCAGTATACAGTTTTATGAACACAAACTTTCTAAATTCTGTTTAGGTAAAACTAAGTTTACATTAAATTGGACTGGCAAAAAGGCAAATATCTTAAATGTGTTTTCCTCATTATATGCATACATTCTTACAGAAATGAGAGTATATGAATTCTGTTCAACAGTTTGGGGTTAGTAAGACAAAATTCATTTGTTTTTATTCAGCAAGTATGCATTTAATTGGTCAACACTGACAGTAAAGACTTTTAAACTGTTACAAAACATCAATTTCAAATAAATGCTGTTCTTTGAACGTTCATGTATCCAACGTATCCTTCAAAAGAAATGCATCATAGGGAGATGAGACCACAGTACAGGAACTGAGTATTAGGCAGCACAACTGTTTTAAACAAGTTCAATACTGAGGTTTAGAACAATCATTGAACCTAAAGTATGAGCAATAATAATCCTAAAAGTAATTATAATAATTCCACTGACACTACAAACTTCAAAAAGAGTGATTAACACTACCCATAGTGCTCTTTACCTTCTGACGCATGTCATGGAGCAGAAGCGTTTGGACCTGAGGAAGGTATGAGCGAAGCCTCTCTTCCCACAGAACTCACATTCGAGTACGTCAGGCACGTTTTCAACTGTCTGTTCTGAAAAAAAAGAAGAAATTCTGCAAGAAATGCTCATAATGACTCAATTTGTTACTAAGAAATGTGCTAATGAGCCCACCATCCTCAGCGGGTGGGTTATCAAGGTCGGAATCGGTGGAGTTCTCCAGATGGTCCGCATCCATCAGGCAGTCATCCTGGGCTGATTCTCCGTTCTCGCTATCTTCTGGTAGTGTGGCCTGCAGGCTCATCTCTAAGGAAGTATGTCTCACCTGATATAAAAGGACCAGCACATCAATAGTGGACTTACCAGACATATTTTTTGAGATGCTTTTTGTGGTTTCGACTTCTGAAAGTATGGAGCACTTTGTAGCGGGGACTTTAATAACTGGTTGATCTGAATGCTTGGCCCCAGACCCTCACCGGGCCGTCTTACTCTCTGCTCTCAGGGAGTGAGGGATCTTTGAGCTTCACAACAACACTAGAGAACCATGGGCTTCATTAGGGCCTCATGGCAGCTGTGAGTTGCTACGTTGCCAACCAGTGGACATACCGGGAACGGCTCCAGGCCCTCTCGGATGACGAAGCCCTCAATGAGGTGTGTGAGGATGTGAGGTCTAACGATGGCCTGTGAGGGCCGACCCTCAGGGTTCCCTGGAAGGCTGGCTGGGGGAAGCCTGCTGGTGCTTCTTACCGCAGAGGAGAGGAGGGGAGGGGGGGGACTGTTGGCATATGTGGGGTCCTCCGGTGACCGGATCCCAGATCTGCTCGATGGTTCGCTCGGTTGGTCCAGATCAGCTATGGTTAGAGTAGAAGTCAGGTTAGAGTTCTGCAGGCTACTTTAATAGTCTTTAATATAAAGTGTATATGTCAGATACCTGTACAGTTTCCTGGTTGTGCTGTGACATCACCAGAGCTTCCCTGGGGCTCGTCTGGTGGGGACAGTGATGGCGGGGTGGGCGTTCTGTTCCGAGGACGCACACGTTCTACATCCTTCACCAAATCCATGCTTCCACTCCCCTTCAACAGCGGTGTTGCCTGCCAAATTTCATAATAAGCATAATGATTAAAATTGTATATTTAAATGAATAGTTCACCCAAAATATATTCGGTCATCATTTACTTCAGTGAGTCTGAAATTGTCGTCCAAAAATTCGGTGTGCAAGTACCTTAAATCTCATCGGCTATTTTTTTTTTGCCAGTGATAGTGAAGACAGGTGGATCATGATGATAATTAAATAAAGAATTCAAAAAGTTTTCACATGTTGTTTTTGTTAAAGGTTAATATGTTTAAACTGATTTAGAAACATTTTCATCAACTACAGTCAGATGGCATTTTAAGAGTAAAATGTACTAAAATTAATGAAAACTACATGAAAAAAGGATATTTTCATCATAAGTCTAAAGTTATGACTAAAAATCTTGTCTAAATAAAATGAATGTGACATGATGAAATATTGATTATTTTGAAAGGACATTTAAAAGACAAAGACAAAAATTATAACTATTTACACTATTTTAACGGTGTAAAAACTCTTACTGGTTCTGAAGAATAAGAAGTTGCTCTTTTTCATTCAACTATTCACAACCATTTAAAAGTTTGGGGTTGGTAAAATATTAAATGTTTTTGAAAGAAGTCTCTTCTGCTCACCAAGACATTTATTTAATTGTAATAATTATACAAATATTATTACAATTTAAAGTAACTGTCCTTTCTATTTGAATATTTTAAAATGTAATTTATTTCTGTGATGGTAAAGCTGAATTTTCAGCAGCCATTACTCCAGTCTTCAGTGTCACATGATCCTTCAGAAATCATTCTAATATGCTGATTTGGTGCTCAAGCAACATTATTATCAATGCTGAAGACAGTTTCCAGATTTTTTCATCAATAGAAAAGTTTTATTTTTTGTTTTAAACCATTTATTTGAAACAGAAGTCTTTTGTACAATGTAAACATCTCTACTGTCACTTTTGATCAATATAATGCATCCTTGTTAAACAAAAGTATTAATTTCTTTAAAAAACTAATTCTTACGGATCCTAAATTTATTTATGTACACTAGTGTAGCTTCAAAGAAAACCCAAAAAAGCACAATAAACATCATAAATGTAATCTATACAAGTCATATGGTATATTCTGAGTCTTCTGTAATCATATGATAGCTTTGTATGTGGAAAAGACTGAAATTTGTTGGTCACTAAAAAAACTTTTGATTTCATTCATTCATGCCTGTCCACTATCAAGTGACTGGTCACGTTTAAATGTTCTTTTATGGAAAAGAGCAGTCTGGACACTCCTTACATACAAATATCCCCTTTCCCTTCCACTGTAAAATAAAATAAGGTTTCAAACAAAATGACTGTGAGTAAATGATGACAGAATTGAATAGCTTTGATAAGACTAACCAAGCGAGCTACTGTTTGTGTGGCAGGTTGCACCTTTAGATCCACTGCCACTGTCTGTGGTGGCGGCAGATTCTGAAAAGGCAACTGAACCACTGCTTCAGCGACTGGGAACTCCTCTTCAGACACCAGCATGTGGTCAGACTGGACAGCTACGGTCTGGACTGAGCGGAGAGACAGTCTCTGTGGCTGGACCAGCCTGGGCAGAGCCATGGTGAGAGGAGGGGGGCTGGACAGAGGTGAATACTGGGAGACCGGCTCTAGCACTGGGCCCAGATGAAGCGGTGGAGGGTCAGGGAGCACTGCAGGGGGAGCTGTGGACGTAGACACCACTGCTGACTGATTGGCCGACTGATTTGAAGAGGAGGGCACTGAGAGGAACTCAGTGTGCTGTGATTGGACAGTGGCTGTCGTGGGAGTGGTACGGGTCTGCAGGGCGAGGGGTGGAGGAGAGCTGTCCTGCGGCGTGACACGCAGCGCAATGGGCTGGACCTGTCTGTGAGTGGTGGAGCTCTGCTGGATGAAGAGCTGGTGTGGCGCCACCCTCTGGCCGGATGGGCAATGCAGCTGGTGTCTGACCAACGTGTGAGACTGGACTGGTGTGAAAGTTGCTGCAGTAGTGACAGTCATTAGGAGCAAACAGAAAGTGTTCAGTTTAAACAGTTCTGAGATCTTTGAAAAGAAAAACAGATGAGTTATAGAAGTGAATCTCAACATTTTTGAATTTTTTACCATTTTTAGTTTGAGATACTAAGAGTTGGCACTATGTTAAAATAATTAAATCCCATAATTCCAGAAGTTTTAAGAATTAAAAGTTCTTCAGGGTTCACACACTTTTACGACAAATGAATTCACATGATTTTTCCAGCTGTTAATGATTACAGGATAAGGTTTTTTAAAATAATGTTTTACTCACAAATTACAATTTCTCAACATTTTTTAACCAATAAATTATGTTGACAATTATTTTCTAATTGACATAACTAGAATATACAGTATATGTATATAAAGAATATGTATATATATTATTAAGTCCTGTGACTTTTCCAGGTGTTGAAATATTCAATTTTTATCAAATCACTTAAAAAAATTTAAAATAAATAAATAATTTTAAACCATTTTGTGGCCCCATTGGAAGTGTGTTGAGGACCCCTAGTGGATCCTGGTTGAGAACTACTGTGTTATGATATGTAGCTTAACCAACATGAAATTATTTTAGTTGTTTTGCAATTAAAATAATTCTGCTTTCTCCAGTATTTACTACATTTACATTATTCTGCATTAACAACAGTGAAAGTAATGGAGATGGAAATGTGATCTTGTGACTTACAAGGAGGAATGAGTGGTTGGGCTGATGGTGGCTGAGTAACATCGGTCAACAGTGACTCACTTCTAGAAGCTTCTGCCAGGTTCTGGGACAGCTGTGTGGACTTCAGTGGGCAAATGGACATCTTGGGCAGGGGGCACACCAGCGTCTGACCTTGAAGAGAAGGCTTGATCTGGACGTTCTGGGGAGCAGCAAGAGCTCCAGGAAGATGTGTGCGGAGAGCCAAATTCTGAACCTTGCAGAGGACAAAACATGCTCAATGAATGTGGAACATCACTGTTCATTTTATTGCAATATATTGGGACATTTCTTGTAGGGGTACCCCAGATTGCATACTTATGAACTATTCTATGGCGGGTTAGTGGTATAAATAGCACGAGTAGCGAGTTCACACAGAAAATTCCCCCAAAAAGTGCACTGTAATACATGGAAGATGCACTTACATAACCGGGGAAAAAAAATTGTTGGAAAAAATGTTGGGACACTTCATGCACAAAACTGTCGCAGTTTTAATTATATAGCCAAGGGGGAGGGGCTATCAGACTCTGATTATTAATAACAAAATAACCTTATAAAATTCATACACTACATGGTTGAATACATAGTGCATAAGTATATAATGCATAAGTGCATAGTGCATCATTTGGTGTGTCCATGACTTAGTACTGATATTATCACACAATGATGAAGATTGTCATAAATGTATTTGATAGGTTTAACTCGGTTACTTAAATGTTGTTAAATTATTGACAAAAAAAAAAAAAAAAAAAACACAGCAAATTTGCATTCCCCCATTCATTATTGCATTATATTTAAGTTATAAAATGTTTAATGCTTATACAAATATATAAATGACGATTAAATTAATTCATTTTATATTCCAACAACAATCAATATAAAATAACTCTATAGTGCGGAAAATATAGTTTTACCTTTATTCATTATACATCAGTAACCTTAATCAAATAAACAAATACATTATTTATTATACAAGTATTTTATATATTATATTATTATTTATTACATAATTAAATGCATATATAAATCTGACACAAATGGCACCATTAACCCATAAACTGACTAAAAAACATTGTCTTACCTGTGATGATGCTGATTGAGAGGACATTGAACTCACGACAGTCAGATCAGGTTGAACAGCAGCTACAGTGGCAGCAGGAGTAAGAATCAGCTACAGGTTAAGAGACAGTGACACGACAACAGAAGACAGAACACAAAACAGAATCAGGTCAAGTCAGTGGAGACTTCAGAACACCAATGAGCTCTGATGCTCTTAGTAAATATCTGCTTACCATCTGAGTGCGCAGATACATTTGGGCCTGGCTACCTGTGGGAGAGCTGTTTCCTAGAAGCATGGCCTGCTGGGATATGGCTCCCGCTGTGCTATTGGAGCTAGTGACCTGGATGCGACCTATTGGCTGAGTTACAGGAGAGGTTGGCATGGTGATCTAGAGGGTGAGAGGGGTTTTCCTATGTAATTCATCTTTGATCAAAATCTTAAAGGGCTAGTTCAACAAAAAATGAAAATTCTGTCATCATCTACTCAAGTCAATCTAAACATGAGTTTCTTTCTTCTTTTGAGCACAAAAAATATATTTTGATGGTAGTCTTCATTGACTCCCGTGCTATGGAAAAAATTACTGTGGAAGTCAATGGCTACCGTCAACTGTTTGGTTACCAACATTTTTCTAAATATCTTTTTTTTATTAAACAGAAGAAAGAAACTCATACATGTTTGGAACAACATGAGGGCAAGAAAATGATGACAGAGTTTACTATCCCTTTAAATGTTTGGATAAAGCCTGAACTTATTTGCTATTTTACAAAGAACAGATTTATTTTAAATTTATAAGCAAAGGACTTTTTTCGCAAAAACAATTACAGTACTCTATTTATGGGGCTCTTTTTTTCCAACATAATGTCCAAATGAAAGCATGTGGTCCATCTAAGTGAAGCAAAAGTAGGTTTATGACAAAAGTGTATAAAAAATGAAAGCACTTACGGATGTTTGAGACACACTAGCCAGCTGAGTTACATTCCCACTGGACGATGGAGGGGAGGAGGTGGGCTGCCTGCCATAGTTTGTGCGGCCTATAAGAAGTAGCATTATATATTATATTATATTATTAATTTATTCACATATTTTCATATATATCCTCATACCTGCTCTGTAGTGGTCAGGATTTGTGTAGCCGTGAGGTTTTGTTGATGCTGCTGTTGTAGTGCAGCTGTTTGCAGCAGGATATGTTGTTGTTGGGCAGAATACATATGTTGCAGGTACTGAGCTGTCATGCTCTGTGGTCTGTGTAACATCTGCTGGATTACCTAGCAAAACACCACATCATAGGCTTCACACGCCACTGGAAGGAATCAACTTTTGCCCATTTTATTTACTCAAAACCACAACAAAACATGGCATCTGAATATTAGATTAGCCTCAAAGCAATGTTCAGAATTTGTCTACTTTAATAGGCTGTTGCTATTCTTTCTCAGTGTTAAATAAAACAGGATACATTAGCATTGTGTAATACCATTTGTTTAATATGTTATACCGTTGATACCGGTGGGAAATTACCTGGACTGCCTGTCTGTCTGAAGTGATGTTTCCCCGAGGAATGGCGTTTGGCTGGGTGCCTGTGGGAGTGTTGGATCTGGGTGCACTGCTGCTGGAGGCTGTTGTCACACAGCCGTCACCCTCCATCTCTTCCTGACTCTGTTTATCTGCATCGCCAATCAGAGGGGTTTGTTAGCCACGATTAGCCACTGTAATTTTGGAGACACATTATTTTCCACATACTGTACATTATTGTCTTTAGCTCTTGCCCCACCTTTCTGATTTTTACAAAGCTCATCGGTCTGAAAAGCGAGGTGTGCTGTGATTTGCCAGCTATCCAGTGCGTTGTGATTGGCCGAATACCTCAAGCGTGTGACAGAAATGTTACGCCCCTTACCACTACTGTGGGCTGTCCTCCCGGCCGGATGAGCTAACATAAAACCATGTCTGCATTTGTGATTGGAGAAATGACAAACAACAAGCGCTACTCTACACTGCCCAAAACTCGCGTTTGAATCGTCAGTGGCAAATTCTTTAAATCTAAAAAACGTACTTACAGTCTGTGAGGCAGACCAGAAGGCATTGTAGTTACTCTACCAGGATCAGGAAACAGTCTAAATAAAATGTGCTGCACACATCTGAATAATCGGGTTGAAGTGTTCTGGAGCAGGGCGTTGTAAATACAATAACCACTGGATTTCTGTTCGTGCCTCTTTTGAAGCCAAACCAAGTAGTTTCTCTTGCACAAACGAAAGCACCGAGTCCCGCAGGCGGGCGGCCATAGAGTGAGCGGAGAGGCAGGTGGCTTGAGTGAGGAGGGACCGGCTGGCGGGCCTGAGTGAGAGGAGGCCGGTGAGTTTTTTTTTGAAGCCGTGTGCGGCCCTGGCGAGTCCGCCCACCCACCCACCCCCCACAATAAGCGTTGACGGCGGGCTTGCAGTCGGCAACCACATGTGACGACCCGGGCTGGACTCCGCTTTGTCCACTGTGAAAGCCGATCCGGTGATCCACAGAGTGAAGTTGATGTATTTCCTCAGCGACAGCCCGCCGCCCCACGGATCTAGCTCTAGGAATGCCGAAGTGGCTACTGTCCTCTTGTGAGACCAAAACAAAGTAGGTTCGCTTTCACACGAAACACAGTTGTCTCCACGACATAGGCCGGGGAATGGCCGGGCAACATATACCGCGAGAATAAAAGTTACGCCGTCTTTGCGTGAACATTTTGGCGGTGTTATGAAAATCTTCCCACATCGTGACATGTGGGGGCGTGTTAGAACGAGCCGTTTTAGGAGGCGTGACTGACTCTTAACTTTTATAAATAATATATCTTTGGATTTGAGACTTTAATCTTTAACTTTACAGATCTTCTTTATACACCAAGAGCTTGTAACACTTCAAAGAGAAAGGAAAAATTGAAATCGCATCATATGACCCCTTTAAGAAATCTCAAATGCATTTATAAATGCAGTATTGCACAAAGGGTCCCCAAAATAAACAAACATAAACATAACACCAATAAATATTCTGGAAATTAAAGTGATTAACACACTACAATATGAAAGCTTGCACCAATATGGCCTTTTAGAATCGCATTTCACATTTATAACACATTACTAGATACCTTGAAAATTCACAAGTTTACAAAATTCCAAATTCATAAAATGTTAAAGTCATTAGCTATAATTAAAATAAACAATTCATTTAAATGTATAATTAAAATGTAGGCTACAACTTAATGTACATATATAGATTTAATAATAATTCAAACAATTTCATGAATTTATTTTTATTTTATAAGATTATTAAAAGCTATTTTATTTATATAGGCTATATGATACATTTACAATATCAGTTTGATAAAACTGTTGTTATAAGAAATAGAGTATTTGCAGTTTTACATCTGCATTTAATACAATTTAACAGTAATGAATTGTAGAATGGATAGTTTATTTAAAATCAGACGTTTCAAATTCAGCATGTTGGCCGATTTTCTGTGCGCAAATAATGTCGCTTGTTTTCTAGATCTGCATTTTTACGGTTTTTAATATTAAAACTGTGTTGTGTCTCTGTCGGATTACAGTAGGCCTATATGTACTGTACAGTCTATGTTATAAATTTTTTTGGAAAATAATTAATTAGAATAGGCGAAAACAATGACGCGGGGATTATGGTTGGCCGATTAAAAAAATCATATTACATAAGCTAGATGCCTAGATAGTATATTCACAGAGATAGCCTATTTAGGAATTCTAAACTTTTTCCTTCCCTAAAGGTCATTCAATAAATAGTTTAAACCTCCTTATGGACTGCCATAAGCAGTAAAAGAAATTCATTACAATGTAAAGACGAAGAAGATCAACGGAGAATTTTAAATAAAATATAAAAAGCCTAGCATTTAGCAAACTTAAAAGCCAGACCTCTCTCGGTATCTCGATCGGTGTCGTGAACTTATTACAGTCAATTGTAAAATGATTGTGTATAATCCGTTTAAAGGCAATAAAGAAATATTTTGATAATGTTATATACCATAAAATATTTAAATATAGTCTGATTAAATATAAAACTCACGCACGTCGGAATTATTTAATAAGGCTTTAGTAGGGGAAAAAAACAAAATCTGTTAACTAATTGTGTGACTTCCATAATGAGACAGAATTTGACTCATTTTGAACTCGCGTGTTATGGGTTATTGAATCAACTAAACATTGTTACAGTAGCACACGCGGCATTTTAAATGTAGGCAATCACCTAATTATACAATAATTAGAAATACTTAAAAACAGACTGTCGCTTACGAAGTGCGTCGTAGAATATCTCGGCAGGCAGACTGTGTGCTTCAGTCATCTGTCTATAGTCCTAACTGCTTCTAACAACCCAGTGACATGGAGAAACGCCCACCTCTCCAGTCGAGCCCCCCATGACATTCTTTATATGTGGGACACTGCGGTTTCTTTTAACAAACGATTTGACGGGAATCATTTTCAAAATATGTTTTTATTAAGACTCTCCGTCTGCGTCGCTTTTGTCCCATGCAGTGAAGGCGCATCAGTTGATGAGTTACCTGCCTGATGTGAATATGAGACGTGAGGCCCCAGTCATGTTGGAATGCGACAGCGCGCTCTAAAATGGAGATAAAAACAAAACGGTACTGAAGCTGAGAAATTTCTGAGCCAGCAGCACCACTTGCTGTGTAGGAGGACTTCTTGCAGCGCTGCTCTCTTCGTGAATTCTCACCACTGGCCCTTTTTTGTTATCAGGGCCTAATAAAGACAATAATGGTATTGCATTCTTAGTTGTATTTATTCAGTTAAAACCCGCTAATATAGGCTACTTGTAGTTTCTGATAGTTTGCATTAGTAGGCCTAAACTTCATTTTCTGTACGTTGTGTTCGACAAATTAACTTTGTGTAAAATACAGTCATTTTGGCTACTTACATTTCACCAGTACAGTAGGCCTCGCCTATTAAAAATCAATAAATGAGCCATTAACCTTTGATAAATAAGATTGTTTATGAAATATCTATGTAATAAGGATGTAATAAGGATGATGTTGCCTATAGATTCAGGGTGCGTGGGCTTTCTGTACACTTTTTTTTTTAAATAAGAACTTTATCACAAGGTAAGCAACAATCTGTAATATTAATTCCCAAATAATTCTGATTGATTGACTGTACCATGCATAGTCCCATACACTGTAAAATCCAATAGTTTACCTTACTTAGATTTAGTTAGTTATCTTTACTTAGTTGTTATACTTACTAGGTTTTATTAAGTTACAGTTACTTTCAAAGCAAATAAAACAATTTACTTACTGTTTTGAGTGACACTTACTTAAAATATTCAAGTAGCCACAAAGGAACCAATGCCATTAATAAACCAGTGAGAGGCAGCGGTGCATTAATATGTTGCTAATGTGCAACAACATATGGGATCAAGACAGAAGAAGAGGAAAAATGAAAAAGCGGCTAATAGACTTTTCACTCATTCCGCCATGAGTCTGCCAGTTATCTCTGGGCATAGCTGTGTCATTTCACTGTTTCCCAAAGTCATCTTGAATGTGAATTTCAATACACTGAAATATTTGAGTGCGAGAACGTCACATAAGCTAACTATCATTAAATAGATGTAGGATTTTACTTTAAAATGTGTTTTTTTTAACTTATCACACATTATAGTGATTAGCGTTCCCTTTGGTTGGACACTTTGAATTTGGTTGGAGTTACTATAATTATCTTGTCTCGCGTTTTATACAGAATGCATCATGGAAAGTCAGAGGTTTATTTCCAAGTAAAGGAAAGTAATAAAATAGGTTGCTCTCAAGACATGTGCCATAGCTTCTAAAAAAGCATTGTAATTTTAGTGTGTGTTTATTGGGAACATCATTAAATTCGTTTTTCATAAATACATTACGATGCTTTTAATTGGGTTTATATAATCCTTAATTAGTGTGTGGTAATATGCTGAAGTCACACACAGATTTAAACATTCAGCACGTGAATCACAATGGTAAAAATTCAATTTAATTTATTTTCATTACTTGTGACAATAACCATTTTATTTGCTCTTTTGTTGTGCTACTACTGACACAAGACAGCAAATAAAATTGTCACAAAAAAAAAAATCAACAACTGTAAAACAAAGTAACTGCATAATTTATTTATACTAAATGAAAGGATCAAGTACCCCCTACAGTTCTTTTTTAGTATGCGTACGAAACTCTCGTTGCAAGTAAATATACTAACTAAGCATCTGTCAGGAAAACATACTATTCCTGTTTCACTTTACTTAGTTTTTTCAAGGCAATCAGTTTGCATGCTTTTTTTAAGTATGCCCAACTAATTAGATTTTACAGTGTATGTTTAGTGGTGCATTTTAATTGTTTTAAACTTTGTAATGAAATTGCATACGTGAAGTTTCATTAGGAGTGCATCCGTTTCATATGCACACAAACTTCAGTCTGCATTATATTAAACAATTATGCAAAGTCCTAATCGTATGTGTAACGTGTAAAATAGACCTATTATTTTTTTTAAATCTACACGGTTATACGATTTGATAATATTGTCAAAATGCCATGGTTCAACGAGTAGACTAGGCTAGTTACAGCACACAGACTTGAATCAAGTAGGAATCAATCTGCGGTAATCTAGTACAGTAGTTTTGCCACTAGAAGGCGTATTACACCATGAATTATACAATTGTATCATAAAATGTTTCTTGTAGCACGCAAGAATCGATTACCGAACGAATGACTCTTAAGATGGTTCTTTTAGTGGATGAAAAACATACCGAACAAATGACAATATGATAAGGCTCTTTTTATTGAATCAGTCGGAACAGTTACTGAATTAGCCTAATTCGACTTAATAATGAACAAGTTATTACTTTCTTCATGTCTGACTATTTTACTGTGTTATGCTGTACAGTTTACATTTACATTTAGCAGACGCTTCTATCCAAAGAGACTTACAAATGAGGAACATCACAAGCAATAACAACCAACAGAAAAAAAGCAATTAATAGATAAATGCTGAGACAATCTCGGTTGAGCCCTTAGACGCGCAGGATACATGTAGCAGAAGGCTTTTTATAGGCCTATATAAATAAAAAAGGAAAAAAAGTAGGGCTAGAATAGGAAAAAGAATGAGGCAACGCTAATGTTAGAGGGTTTGTAAAATAAAAATAAAACCCAACAGTCAAGAGAATAGAGGGAATGCTGAGGGTATTTTTACTTATAATAAATACACAAGAAAGAACAAGTAGATTAGAAAAGAAGAAAGAGAATGCTAGTGCGTACGAGGCTTTTTAAAATACAAAAAAAGCAGGTCAAAAGAAGTAGAACAATAAATGGGGTCATTTATAATTAAAAAGAAAACAAGTAGATAGAAAAGAAAAAGAGAATGCTAGTGTTAGAGGCTCTATTTCTTTTGAAAGAAAACAAGTGTTAGAATAGAAATAGAATAGAGAGTGCACGTGTTAGTCTACAAGGACTGCATTATTCCAGCAGCATTTAAAAAAATAATTGAATATATTTTTTATTGTATTATTTGTTCCTGATTTGCTAGGCTATATCTGTTCTATTGACATCTTTGAATTGCATTTCCCCCCAAATATTTCTTCTTCAAAACTAGAAGAGAAACCTTAAAGAGGAATCGGTTCTAGCTAGAATCGTTAAAATGCATCATGAATTTCTAGACTCGCAAAAGGATGCGAACTGCTTCCTCTTGGCTGCTCTTCTCCACCCTCTTCGGAGTCTGTGTGGTATAATCGGAATGCCACCGGACGCTTCCATCCAACCCAACTCATTTGAACATAAATATAATATATATCCAACATTAATCGTATTGCGGACGTTTGATATTTTCACCTTCTCTAAACTGTCTAGACAAATTAATTTTGTGATGCTTACAGTAAGTAATACTGTGTAATGTTTTTGTTGGAAATCCCCCTCATCCCCCCTCCACATTCCGCTGTTTGGATCATTCCGTCTGAGGCCTGAGCGAGAGAAGGGAGTGTTTCCCGTCAGACACAGAAGTTTTACTAGTCCTAATATTTTCTGTCAGAACTTGAGTAATAATATTTCAGACAGGCCGATTCTACCACCGGGGTCAACACTATTTTGGACCAAGGAATAAGTCCAGTTTTCTAATTCCGGTTGTTATTTTTCTTCTCGTCCGACGACAGCGGGCTAGCCTCATTAGCTAAGTTAGCTCGCTAGCCGGAGTACGGGGAGTTTATAATGCCCACGCTGCGGGACAGCACCATGTCCCACCCCGGAGAAAACCCGCACCAGGTCCGGGTAAAAGCTTACTACAGAGGGTGAGTAGCCAGTGAGACTCTGCGCTGTCCCTTTAGATGTTTCGATACACTTATACTTTTATTTTGACCTCTTAATTGTGTGGTTTCGGGATATACACAAATAAATGATTAGGCAGCTAGTAGGCAGTGTTAGCTAAGCCCAAAACAAAACTCTGATGAAGTTGTCAAGTGAAACCAACTCCAGTGAAACAGCCGTTCCTTCGTTTCTTCCTCTACAGTTGGTCTTTCTTCCCCTCTCATAATAGTTCACGTAAACTGATTATATGTTTGTGTATTCTTTGTGAGTTAAGATAATTTTGGCTTATGGTGTGATGTTTTCAGAGCTGCGCCTGCCATGGAGCTAGATATGTCAACCTGTCTATTATAACGTTTGCGTTCTCGGTCACATTTAGGTGGTTCTGTATAACAGTATAATTAAGGGAAAACTACAGTCACAGATACCTGTAATGAAATTCATTAAATGATACATGTAAACAGTTTGTTCATGTATTATGAACACGATATGTTGATCATGATAGGTATGTATGTAATATTATGATCAGAAGTCTATTTAAACAAGTAGGTACAATGAATTGTAGCAGAAGGGGACAGGAGAGACGGACATCGTGTGAAATATTCCTCTTACGGTGTTGGGAACAATATTGAGTGCTATGAAAATAGATACCTTTTATGTGATAAGGAGCACAATTAGGGACATAACTGAGTGCCAGTCGATTCCTTCATGAGGACGCTTGTGCTGGTCATGCACTTGAAAAACGGGTATGACAAGTCATCTTTTGCCAGGACCTGTTGGAGATGATCTATTAACAATCCGCATGAGCGCCTTGTATGTGTTGCATGCTGTCTTGTGATCTAGTGTCAGCAGTGATGAGATAAAGATAATAGTAATAGTGTAGTAGTAGTAGTAGTAATAATAATAATAATTATAATATATATATATTATCATTATAGAGAATTAACAGGTCCACTGCCATGTTTTTGAAATCTCATTTTCAGTGAAGCTGATTTTGCTTTGGCTTTGAAGAAAAGCTCTGTGGAGAGCGTGAATTGATGGCTCATGCCTTATAAAAATAGTAGCACTGAGTTTGGACAGTTTTGAAACCCACCATTTGTCCCTTTATGTGTGTTCCCTTAGGTTTCTGTTGTTTTTAGCAGGTAATTTTAGCCAATCTTTGAACCAGTTTCAACGCCCTTACTCTATATAAACCTCTGTTGTGGCCATGATGGAGGCGATCAGAGGTTGTTCCTTTGGTGTATGGAAGCCTTAATGGCAGGTTTCTGCCTGAATGCAGTAGAGTCTTGAATAGAGTGAAGGACATCTTACTCGCTGCAACTTTTATCTTCTATATGAAATCCCCTGAAGCCTGGCAAAGATGAAATTCACAGCCTTTATCCTCCTCTTTTTTTTCTTTGCCCTCGGTTCTTTTACTTATTGCTCTCTTTCTGTCACTCATCTGTGTTTTTATTTGGCTCTTTCTTATGTGTTGCATGTCTGTAATAAGCATGGCTTTAAGGGGATTTGACCTATATTGCAACTCATATCTGATTTTTTTTTTATTGATGTCAAATACAGAAGAGATGTTACTTTATGTCTTTATGTCTCTGCCTGATGTCATGGTCATCTGAGTTAAAAAGATAGTTCACCAAAACTGAAAATGATTTACCTATTCTTAGGTCATTCCAAACCTTTGTGACTTTCTTTTTTCTGTGATAGGGCTGTGCAATATCAGTAAGTGTTATTATTATTTTTCACAAAAATTTTTATCTTGATTATTAATCAGTTGTTCTCAGTTGCAAAATTTATTTTTCAGAATGTCAAAATGTTTTGCATAAATCAAGAGAATGTCCACTCTAGGCATGGGCCGTAGGGATGTAACGATTAACCGCGAGCCGGTTGAAAATCGATTAAAATATGTGACGATTCAAATCGGTTGAGATGCTAAACAAATCGCGAATCATTTAGGGGTAGGTTTATATGAATGCATGTCTGAGGGGATCTTACTGTCTTTAGAAAAGTTTACGTGGTGTTTTTTTCTTTTCATCTTGCCTCTTTATAATGCACATTAAAGTTCATGAGTTCAGTGCTGCTTTGTTTACAGCAGAAACCAGGAAACACTTTAAGCGCCACCTGCTTAGAGGGTGAATCTGCGTCGCATTCAGCTTGTCTGCCATTTCATGCAGATATTTTTATGTATGGTTTCACAAAACTGAAGTCAAACCATTCTGTTTTTGCTTCAAATTTCGAAACTATACAATCTAATTTAGTTTAAAAACTGCTCATGTTGCATGTATGCAGCATCTTTGTTTGGATCATGATTAAAATTCAGTGGTTGTCTCTAATTTTAAATGGAAGGAGCACAGACAAAGCCTTAGTTTGTTTATATGAAGATTTATTTTATTTATGTTTCTTATTATTTGATTTGGGGCTTGTTTTAAAAAAAAATTTGTTTTGTTGTTTACATTTACATTATATTTAAATTTAGTCATTTAGCAAACGCTTTTATCCAGCGATTTACAAACGAGGACAACAGAAGCAATCAAAACCAACAAAAGAGGAATAATATGGAAGTGCTATTTTAGTATATTATTATAGTGTTATATTTTAGTTTCACAAAGAAACGTTCAGTATTTTTGTCCAAGCAATAATAAAATGACATTTAATTTATAATTTGTCTTAATCTAATTTTTTTGATAAAACAAATTAAATAAAATATAATCGTGAATCGAATCGAATCGGGAAATCAAAGTCGTGAATCGAATCGTGAGTTGAGTGAAACGTTACTACTGGCCTCTATGAGATTTTGACCGGTATTATAACCTTACGCAATATAGCACGTATCACGGTATGTCCCGTACAGCTCTAAAATATTTTATTTTTAAATGTCTGGGTAAAAAAAATTTTTTTTTTCCGCTGAACACAATATATTTTTGTTTTTGAGCAACATACAGAATGTTAGGAACAGTAGAATTTGTTTATTTTTTTCTTTGATTTGTTTCCTAAAAAAGAAGAAAAATAAAGACTGACATCTTTATTTATCCTAAATCTGTAATTACAGTTATTTTTAGTTATATAATTCATATACATATCATGTATATAATTTCATATCATTTAGTTATACAATTTCATATACATAATTTGATTTAAATTTAACCCAATTTGAAGCAAAAACAGAAAGTTCTGTTCTGATAGTTTTTGTGAATATACTACATGCTATGCGCAACAAACAGCCTGAAGCTCTAATGAGATCATATTCACGCTCTGACAGCAGGTTCGCTCTGAACACGCTTTTAAAATATTAATATACAATAGACGAGATGAAATAAAATACCATGTAACTCTTCTGAAGACGTCAGTTGCCCCTCAGAAACACATTCATCAACCCCCAAATCAAGATTGGGATGTTCTTCCAAGTGTTTTGTCTCTGTGCTTCCGTCTTCCCGTCTTCTGGCCTCTGTTACGGTCCGTTTACAGACTTCATATTTTTTTACATAAATGACATTTTGGAAAATGATTTCATTGCAACGCAGTTTGTGCAAGTCCAAAACAGAGATCGGCTGCAATAGACACCACATCCTCTGTGTTATACTATGGAACTCAGTACTTACCCACACAGTTACAAGAATATGTTTGTCAATGGTACTGAGGAATCTGCAATCATCGCCGCAGCATCCTCACTCATGCGCCTCCTACTCTGTTAGGTAGGGTGGGTGTTTGTAAATGAAATTTTATGTACTGTCTGTACCGGCAAACCGTTACAAACACGGTCTACACCAGACGCGACGTTGTCGTGTCTTGGTCCGCGCCGCACCGCAACAACTAAAGTCTGTCTACACTGGACTGGAGAAAGCGACCGTTGAAAATCACTTGAAATTTGTGTCAGCATGTCATAAATAAAACCCGGCAGCAGTTTTCTGTCGGGGATTTTTCGTGGCACGTCACTCAAATCCTTGTATACCGTCTCGCGATTATAATGAGTTCTATAGACTGATCTATATATAATGAATCTCTATTATAGGTCAGTGGTTCTATAGTATTTTGTTGCGCCGCTCGCAAGGAATCGTTATTTGTTTTCCCTTATAAGGATTCACGCTTAGGGCACACCCCCTAACTCTTCCCCCACACCCCTCCCCCGCCAATGTCATCGTCCATCGCGATGTTTCACTGTACACATCGTCCGATGCCAATTTGGTAGACATCGCCCAACCCTAGTCCACTCATTCCCGTGTGTTGTTTTACCTTGTATAGTTTCCTGATTTACTTTATTTTTCATATATATTAACTAGGGGTGTGCGATATTGACAAAAAATTATATCTCGATATTTTCTGGGATTTTATCAATAACGATAATTACACAATATTTTGCTGAGTGTGTTATTGTGCTGGTATCTTAAGGACTGCCGAAGACAGCTGACTCCCAATGTTTTTAATATTCTTCATATCCTGTGTGGTGGTAAAAAAAAAATCTAATAAATCAAAAACATATAAAGCTATGCAAAATACACAAATATAATTATCAATATATTGTTTTATAACATTAATTGATGCCTGCCTAGGTACATAAATACAAATCAATAACCACCAAGCTTTATTATATGTAAATAACTAGTAAATAAACAGTTACTGCATCTGTAATTCCCATATGGTATTTTGTTAAAAAAAATGAGGAGCAGGTTTCAAATCGTCTCTAACCAAAAGATTTCGAAGATTAGGTGTTTTCTTGTGCACTAAACGAGGTGGTTTATCAAAACATTTCTTGAGATTGGGATCACACTCTACAATATGCCAATGTTTCAATAAAACATAATCAATGTCCTTCGACACAGGTGAATATCGAATGTAACAGTTAACACGACGGTCAAATTTTTGTATGTTTTTTAACGAGACTCTCTTGTTGTGACATCTTTAAAACGACTCGCTGCAGACTGAATCCACTCTTCTCGATATAATCGTTTTCTGAATCTCTGTGATAAAATTTGTGATTGCTGTTGAAAATCTTCATCACTGCTGCAAATACGGCGAATACGACTAAATTGTGAAATTGGTAACGAGCGCTTTAATGGCACAGGATGATAGGATTGTCCGTGTAAAATAGTGTTACGGTCAGTTGGTTTTCGATACAAAGTAGTTTCAATGCCTGATGCAGTACGAAGAACAAGCACATCCAAAAAATTAATTTTTCTCTTGATGAAATTCCATAGTAAATTTCAACGCACTACACTCATTATTAACCAAACTATGAAACACTAGTAGCTCAGATTCAGTACCACTCCATACTAAAAAAACATCATCAATGTATCGTTTCCATCGAACAATGTGTCTCAAGAAATTATTCGCCACTGGATTTAACACAAACTGATAATCAAACAACCCGCAAAATAAAGATGCAAAACTTGGGGCCATCTTGGAACCCATTCTGACTCCTGAGATCTGCAGATAGTAATCTGACCCAAAGAAAAAATAATTATGTGAAAGCACCAATTTTGCCAAGTCACTCAAACATAGTGCTTGAAACCTGACAAGGACGTTGATCGAGAAAAAATGTAATTGCCTCTAACCCTCCCTAAAATGGAACATTGGTGTAAAGCGATTCAACATCCATGGTGACTAGAAGGACCGGATAATCAGGTAATTTCACATTATTCATGAGTTCGATAAAATCCATCGTATCTCTAATATAAGAAGGTAAAGACGTGACTAAAGGTTGTAAATGAAAATCAACGAAAGCCCGACATTTTTAATCACATTTGTAATCATGGTGATTTTTGGAGAAAAACGGCACTCTTCGTGTGAAATTTAATAACTGTATGAAGTGGTATAAATATATAAATGTTCTGCCATCATGTCTTGAATTTGTGATCATTCTAAATGCATTTTAATAGACTGAATCATGCAGTGAAAGAAAACACACTAAATGCGCACACGCACTAGTCTAGACTTGACGTAATGTCTGCGTTCGTTCTTAGGGATGTTTTGAATGGTTTGTGCAAAATACTTGATAATGTCAAATTGCACATCGTTAAAACAACAATTACGATATTATCGCAGATGATATTATCACACACCCCTAATATTAACACACTCTCTACATTGTAAAGACTGTTAAAAGCTTAATTTTTTTCTCAAAATTATTGTAATTGAGACTGTTAAACTCCAACTTATATTTTCTGTTTCAATCAGTAGGGGGATTTAAACTCTTGACATCTGTAAACCCCCCATGAATGCTTGTAGGGCGTTGTTACAATGCAAGATAACAGAAATGTCCAATAAAAAATGTTTTGATGATGAAAGCGGGCCAATATCGCAGGTGATTTTCTTCATTAATGGTAAAAGATGATTAATCATGCAGCCCTATTCTGCGGTACACAAAAGAAGATATTTTGAAGACTTATCAGTTTTCGTGACCATTGTCTTCAATTTACTTCCATTTCATGGTTTAAAAAAAAAAAGACTGAGAAATTTCTTGGAATATCTTCTTTTATTTTCCAGAGAAAAAAGAAAGTCATACAGGTTTGGAACGAATAGAGAGGAAGTAAACGATGAAGGAATTTTCATTTTTGCGTGAACTATTCCTTTAATTACACCCATTGTTTCCTTTAAATTCCTTGTGTATTTTTCACATTGACTTTAGTGTCCAAGAGCTTGTTTACACCTCCATGTTCAGAAAATTTTGTTTGATGTTCTTGACAGTCCTATTTGACAGTGGGAATGATTATTTGTTCATTATGCTGTTATAAAATGGAGTGTGAGCCAATCCATGTATGCCCTACGGAGGAATGTGACTTCACCACCTCCTTGCAATGATGCTGAGCTCTCGCAGGCTGCATCTGTTCATGCTAAGAGAGTGGGTACAATGTCAGTTATGTGCCAGAATAATTTTATATCGTTTGCAAGAGGCAACAATAAGAGGAAGTTTATCCCTTTGTACATATTACCTAAAGCACAGTTTACTGACGAAGAGAGAAATGCATCACAGGAAGCACAGAGCTGCCCTTTAACATTCATACAGTAGCTTCTTCTTAACGGTCCTGGATCAGATAAAGCCAGCCTTGTGTTTTTCTGTCATAAGGTGGTGTGTGCACTCCTACTAGTTTCAACGGCCACCTGAAGGCATGTGCGGGTCAGCGCGTTGGCTCGTAGACTGGAAGGACTCCCCTGCTGTCAATAATTAACCAAAACAGTGTGAACACAATAGTCAACAGAGGGAAAGAAGCTGCTAGTGTGCCTCTTACTATGGGAATTTATTAGTAATACAACACAGCTTCCCAGAAACTCACCGAATAATACTCCCTGCTGTACTTTGTTTGTCTTTTAACAACAGCGGATAGTGTTTTGAATAAATTGAGTTACCAAACACAAGGTTACAGAATATCTCCCTACATATATGATATGCTTAAATATAAATATAGAATATTATTGAAATAAACTCTTAATGAATGTCACCTTTTTTCTGTTTTAGGGACATCATGATCACACATTTCGATCCCTCCATCTCCTATGAGGGGCTGTGCAGTGAGGTGCGGGACATGTGCTCCATGGACAATGACCAGCTCTTCACCATGAAATGGATTGATGAAGAAGGTTCGTCTTTTGTGTGTCATTTGTGTTTCTTTACTCTCTCTGGCGTTATTTACAGCTGGTTTCTTCCATCTGGACCTGGTGAATCCACTGATTGCGGCAAGCAGTCAGCTGAGAAAATTGCCATTTACACCTGGTATTAACTTGCATCTCCTGTGACCACTTGTGATCAGATTTTGTTAAAGAAGCACTATGATGTCCGATCTGCGACAGGACTTACATCAATCGAGTGCCATTTTGCTTTATCTTTATTTCCTACCTTGGTTTTTTTTCTTGAGTTGTTGTTATATAACTTATAATGGGTTCTACTAGGGTTCTGGCGAGTGATATAGCTAAAAAATTTATAAATGATGCGTTTTATATTGTTTGGTATCGATAATTATTGCCATTTTTTTATAACCTTTTTAAAAACAAAGAGCAATAGAATTTTTTTTTTTAATTGAACCACTGTATTTATAATTAACACAATTTATTGAGACAACAAATAATTTTTGTTTTAACAATCAAACACAAAAATTAAACAAATATCTAATTCCTAATGTTTTATATGCAGATTAAATACGTTTTAAGGAAACTTTTGTCTTGTCTCCCAAGGACACAGGAGGGCGCAATGAGCAAAATAAGCGGCACATTTAAATTGTCAACGCAAGGAAATAACTGTCTATAAAAAACGTGCATAACGTCTAAATTAACTCATAAAAATCAAAAATAATTTCGTAAATTGCATAAACAATAATAAACAATACAGCATCATGTATTTCGCATTGCCCACTAAGAGCCCGAAGGCATCACACAGATTGCCATTTCAAAACTATGCGCCGCAGTGAAACGGTAATAAACCTCACAAAATTCGTTGAGTGTTGTTAAAAGTTAAATGTTTTAAATTCATGGTTCTATAATCTAGTGTGAGAGCGTGAGCCTGACAGCAGTCATATTTCGTTCATCTCAAAAATGTTCGCTGAAATATGCGTTCTGTTTGAATGGCTTGGTTTCGGTTTTAACCTGTATCAAGATCTTCTCCGCATTGAGCTTCTATACTTCTCTAATCGGTTTGGATTAGCATATTTTTACACAGCAGCGGTTGCTCTCGTCGGCTTAGACTAAAAAACATTCACAATGCAACACACCTCACTTCCATCATACGCATTCACGCGGCCTTCGCCCGACACTAACATCAAATTGCAAATGTTATTGTACTAATTCGACTAATATCCTCTGTATTCCCACACTTTCCTCATTAACAGGCCCAGGCCCACACTTCATTCAGCATGGCTGTCGTGTGTGTGTGCGTCGATGCATTCATAGCACGGTCTAATCGAATGCCACCTTTATATCGAATATTGTTTCTTCTATGATATCGAAGACGGTTCCCTCCCCTGTACCGTAAGATAAATATCGATACCCTGTTCTTATTCGCCAGCTAGTTATGCTGTCTTTGGTCCGTCGCCGCAATCGTATTTGGTGTAGACAGTGGTTTAGGGGTTATTATTATTAGCGCACCCTGAGGGTTTTAAGTTTTTATGAAAATTGTATTGACCGACAGGAATCATATCAAACGTTTATTACTGCCATGCGAACGTAGGGATGCAACGATTATAGATTTGTTGGTACGATTATTGTCTAAGGAATAATCACGGTTTTACGATTATAACGATTATTATGCATTTATTCATTTCACCCAATATGAAGAATACCCCCACATCAATGGACACATATTTAGGTAATTAAGTGTACTATTGCTGCCTTTAGAAAGAGAATAATCACATTAACCAAAATATTTATTTGCCAAATAAGAATAATAAAGACCCAATCACACAAACCCAGTTGTTCTTCTCCCAATTGGCCAATAACAAAAGCGGGATCTCGCTCTGGAAACCCATTCTATGTCTGTACTTCTAAATTGACAACTATAATATATGAAGCAATAGACTACCACAATAGTTTATGTCACGATCCTTTCTCGTTTGTACATTGCTTCACATTCTTTTGTGCGACATCCTGGCGCCCCACGATCCCTGTGAATATCCCCCTGTGTGACAATATCAACACACATCTTGGTCTTGATTTGTGTTGGATTAGGCATATTATATAAAAGGGATATCATGTCCTACCAATGTTATTCTACGGTATTTACTATGGTAAATTAACTTTAATCCATAGGGGGAAAACTATTAAACTGAGGGGACTAATGGAACTACATATGGTTATCATACTGTCCACACCCACAATTTCATTTAATAATTTTTTTATAATGATCAATATTGTATGAGTGGTCAGTAGCCTGCGAAACTTCATGTCTCTATTTGTGTTTGTGAGTATCGGAGGCACTGCGCTGCGTAACATTACAAAAATTCATGACTGGATATCAATACTGGTGGCTGACCGTTGTCCACAGTGGGACTTAATTAATGACATAGAGTTAGATATTCACCTGAATGCCTCTATAATTATAGTAGTCAGCATAGGAGAGGGTAAAATATAAATACTTACTGGTTAACCTCAATGTCCCTGAATAGAGAGACATTTAAAGTCCCATTTGGGTACAGATGACCAAATTTAAGACAGAGCGACCCTGCATTAAAGGAAAGATAAATTTTGATATGCAAACTATATATCACCTTTTTTTTATTTCTTCGCAGCTAGATCATTTTATGCTGGTTGGTGGATGTTTGGTAGTTTTTACCTATTTACTGCTACATAACTACTCAACTATGCATGAAATTGTGATTATGAAATTTGTTTTAATGATAAAATCCTTCACGTAGAACTACATTAACTATACATGTTCCTGGGATATGGACCCATGTGTAGGGATAGAATACCTGTCATCTGCCAGGTTAGAGGCGGAAAAATCTGTAGGTAGTTATAGTTAAAGGCGGTATATGTATGTTTTTTTTGTTAAAAAAAATGTTTTATTTGGTTTAATGAAATGTGTTTATGTGGTTTAAGTTTAAGTAACAAATTATTTTCCACATACTGTACATTATGTTTTTCCTCTATGCCCCGCCTTTTGAACCCGCGTCAGTTTTTACCAAAATCGTGGCTTCCTCCTTCTCTGAAAAAAAGCTCGGGTGTTGCTGTGAATGCGCACAGCTCTTCAGGAGTGTGATTGGTTCACCGTAATCCTCAAGGTGAGATGGAATGTTAACGCCACTTACGTCTTTTGCTTCTGCTTTCTTTACTCTTTTCTCCCCCTTTTTTTTCCTTTTTATCCCCATCAACTCCCCCCTTTTCCCCTCTTTTTTTCTTCCAATTTTTCTCCTCCTCCTTCCCTTCTTCCTTCTTTTGCTCTTGCCCATGCCCGAACGAGCCAAAAACTATTAAACAATTGACCGCTTAATAACACGACCAGGTTCATTTGTTGCAGGCCAGTGTGGGTGTTGCCCATAATATCGGACTTTATACGACTTTCCTTCTCATGTCTTTTTTAGCTCTCAGTTGGTGCTACTTTGCCACCGCTTGTCCTAGTGTCAACCCATCATAACCCAAAACTCATGTCTGCTGTGAGCAGAGCAATGACCTCAACAACAGCCGCTTACTCAAGCACTGCCCAAAAACTTCTCGAGTTTTGAAACTCAGGATCAAATGATTCAAAGCAAAACGTATACTGAGTCAGAACTGGCCACGGCCTTAGTCTAGCTTACTCGTCCCCCAGTGATCAGGTAAACAGGCCTCTCATAAATTACTCGTGGAGATCATTCAGCCCTTAAGTTTGAAGTCTTCACTCAGCGACCAGCACGGATATGCTCAGGATGACGAATGCGGATATCTCCTCTTTGGAAGACCAAACCAAGTTCGTTCTGTTTTCCATCAAAGAAACACACCGGCCTCCCTTTCGCGGAGCGGACTTTAGCGTTGCTCCTCTAATGCGTCGGTGGATGTAGGCTACGGCTCCTCCCCCTGGCCTTTCGCTGGCCTCGTGAGAACACGTGTCTCCCCGGTTCCGTCGCGATTTTAGGGTCTGGTGTAACATCCCGGGTGAGAAATGCAGACGGCTGTATCTAACGCTAACTCAGTTGATTGTCTTCTCAGGATCCCAGCCACCCGTACGCATGCTCTAGGCCAATGTCGAAGGGATATCGTTCTATGCTGTTTGGAAGACCAAACAAAGTAGTTCGCTTTCACAACAAAACACACAGCACCTTCACGACATGGCACCTTGGCCCCCTTTTTTTTTCCCCGTCCCCCGGCAAACATACTCTGCGCACACCGAATAAAAGTTATGCCTTCTTCTTTGCGTGCACATTTGGGCGGCATTATGCTAATATTTCCAAATAGTGAGGTAGATATGTGGGGGCGTGATCGAACGAGCCGTTTTAGATAGGCGTGTGGTTAATCTTAACTTTATACAGATATCTCTGATTGGTTATTTTGAGACCTTTCGTCACTTTGCCAATAAGATCTTGCGTTCGCGCCACATTCCATTGTATTGTAACACTATAACCAGAGAAAAGGATTACAAATAGGAAATCGCATCATTGGACCCTTTAAAGAATTGTCGTGAGGCCATAAGGATCTTTCATTTTCAGTCAGTTACAAGTTAACAGTTTCCTCGATTGTGTGGTTCAACTTCTACAAACTTTAGGACACTATTTTGTGACGCCCATTATTGATTTGTGTACCACCTTCTAAACTACATAAAAAACTCTGTCATCTTTGTATTTAGTTTTTGTTTGATTTATAAATGGTTGAAGTGTTGTCCTTTCTGTCTAGACACCCTTGTTACATATGTACCTACATTTAGTGTGGACATGAATGCGAATCATCTTGATTACTATTTATTTCAGAAAATTAGTATCACAATAAACATGAATAATTCCCTGTTCTTAGCATTCTGCGTAATATCTAGTGTCAAAACCAAGCGCTTTCATACTTGCTGTGTCAGTAGTAACCAGTCATATAGGCCTCTCCACAGAGAAGGGGAACCTCTCCAACGGGTTCTCTGGGCTTTCTTCACTGTCACTTTGATTCAGTATGAAATCCAGGGTCTCCTCAAAACTGTTACCTTTTGGCCATGGTGCTGCCACAGAATGAGCTCAGTGCAGGACCCAGACAGCCACTTTTACACCCTAACTGTGAGATGTTTTCAAAATACTGCTGCAGCTCTTTCATCAAACAGTAAACTTTCTCAGAGTGCAAAAGGTTAGCTGCCTTTCATCTTTCTTTTATCTGGCCTTTTCACTCTAGTCTGCGTGTGTGTGTGTGTGTATGTGTTGTGTGCGCGTGCGGGCTCTGTGCGTGTGCGTGTGTGGGTGTTATGCTACCCCTTAACCGTTGTGCATTTAGGTCTGATTTTTATTGCCAAATCTAAAAAAATGCCAGACAACCTGCACGCGCGTTCTGGGCCGTGTGTGTTGTGTGTGGAGATGTGAAAACAGCTTGTTCCATGTTGCCTTTGTCTCTAGTATTAAGTTTTTCTTCATTTTGTATGGAAATTTTCAGATTTATGCCAGATTTCTTGATTTTATATGCCAATAATTCTATGAAAATGCGCTCTGTCCCCCCAGTCACACACGTCAGGGGTGTGAAGTAACGAATTACAAATACTCACGTTACAGTAATTAAGTAGTTTTTATCAGTAATTGTACTTTTTTGAGTAGTTTAAAAATTGTGTACTTTTACTTGAGTACATTTTAAGTGATGTATCGGTACTTTTACTCCGCTATTTTCCTCCGTTTGTGGTCGTTACATGCTTATTTAAAAAAAAAAATTTATCCATCAACGTGATTGGATAGAAAGATAGTAATAGGTCTCGTGACTTTCGTCAAATCAAATTGTGCATAGAAAACTTTAACCGCCAACTGCTGTTTATCATGGCTGCTGGAAATGCATTTTTCAAGCATCAATTCAGTCGCATCTTCCTCTAACTTAATATGTTAAGGTAAATTTCGGATTTCTGCTTACTAAATGATTTGTATATACAGTATGCTTGTCTATTTACACGGCCTGAAATTTGGTGTGAGGTTGCGGGTATTGCGTACAGTGTTAACTCCCGCAAGTGCCACGTTCGGTAAATTCCCACTCACTTATGATCTGCGCTGCCTCGTCTCTCTCTCGCGTGCGTTCTGCAGCAGTCCCTTGGATAAGTCGCTGTTGCTTGTTGAACTTGTTGAGAGTTTGAGCGCGTGATGCGCGCGTTGAAAATCGGAAAAAGTGTGTTGGAAACACCAATTGAGGCCCAATCTGCACCGTATTGATGACCCGTGGCGTTAATATACTGCATTGTGCCCGCGCCTGATGTAATAAAACTGCAGCTCGTTAATAAACGTTTTTTTAAAACCATTTTATACAAGCCGCCTTCATTTAGCAAGTGCACTCGAGCAAATACAATTTTCAAGTTCAACACTTTTTGCTCCGTTCAGTTGTGGATGCTGCTGATTCACAGAGACCGCCGCGGCTCAGCAAAGAGACATGCATGTGTGTTTTCCTTTGAAAAAGTTTCCCCAGAAATACTTCGCTATTTAATGCATTTTTCCTTGCAAATTGTATTATCAGCATAACAATTCGAGTAAATGTGTAAAAGGTATGGCATGAATTTGCCATTCTTCTAGAACAATGTGCATTTATGTTAAAAATTGTAACATAAATTATCAAGTTTAACTATTCTTATTTCTTTATTGCAATACGCTAAAACTGGCACCGTTTTGGAGATAAATGGGCTCTCATTTTAACCCATATATCATGGTGTGTGATGCTGAACTATGAGGTTCTAATGGTGTTGTATTTGCATGGTTCTAAACATTAATATTTTATGTGCAACAACAGCGTATGCTGTCTCAGTGGCCTTACACATTTTTTTAAATATATTTTTTCAAACTTTATTTAAATGGGGTTGATTGTACTGAGAATAACTTTAATTTTTTCTTCAACTGAATACTGTTTCCGTGCTTTTGTAATGTATTTTAAAGAGTTGGCAGTCAAAATTAAAAATTGCTGGATGATAGATATTCTTCATTCTTTATGACAAACAAGATAATGTGAATTACAGAATGTACAATGTTTTTAAAAGGTATAATTTGCGGTGTACAGCGTTTATTATGAGTGGGTAGAATCCACAGCTCAGTACTCAATATTCATGAGTACTTTTAAATAGGCTACTTTTTTATTCTTACTCAAGTAGTTTTTTGGACAAGTATTTTTACTCTACTCGCACTACATTTTTTTTGGAAGGTAATGGTACTTTTACTTAGTATATTTTTTTCAGTACTCTTTCCACCACTGCACACGTGAGATAGAATGTTCGTTCCACTTTGCGTTTATGGTCTTGGACCAGACCTTTATTTAAATGTAGAAATTTTCAGATTTAAACTGGATTAATTTAATTTTTTGACAAAATTAAATTGAAAAATAATCGATTATATAATGGTCACTGCCCTCCGGATATTGTCTTTATATTTATATATATATTTTTTTACAGTTTCCCATTTGTTTTCAATGTGGGGTACCAATCTGACCCCAAGTACCTTAACAGTGCTTTTTTTTACCACACCTTTAGAACAACCAAATCCAAGTCGATAGTCAAAATTGTTTTTTTTTTGTGGTGTTTAGAATAGATTATTTAGGAAATTCACAGAATGTCATGACCCGAAATGAAGAGAACACTTTAAAAAAATAAAGGAAAATTCAAATGGGGTCAGCTGGACCCCAGGGACCGATTAAGGGTTAAGTAACTAAACTCACATGTTTGTAGAGATTACAATGCAGCAGGTTCACACACACACTTCTCTCTCCCTCTCTCCCAATCAAATAATTCGAATAATTAATTCAAGTAGCTAAATGTTATAATTAATTAATTCAAATAAATGTGATCTTACTATTTCATCGGTCTGATCTGAAGTGGGCAGAATACTGAGCTAACGAGTCGTAGCTTCGCATCAGTCTTGCCTTCACGTCGTGCATTAAAATAGTTTAAAGCCGTGTATTCGCCCTTTAGCAGCAGTTTTTACGGCAATAATATTTTAATGTCATTCTTGGTGTACCCAAAATAGCCCCACACTATCGACTTCGGTCATTTCTCTGGTGGAAATAAAGGACCGCTCTTTGGTTCCTCTGTCATAGTTAATCTAGTGTGTGTAGTAGCCTCCGTGTCTCTGATAAGCACCGCATTTTAAGCTGATACACCGCTAGTGTAACTTTGTTTTCATTTTGAGCACGTTGCAACTGTTCCGTTCGGTGCAACAGAAACACTCGGTATAGCGGAGGCTTTACTATTAATTAACCGTGACATTTTAAAGTGCGGTTAATTGTGAAACCGGTTAATCGCTGCATCCCTACATGCGAGCCACAAATTAAAGCATTGCGAGCCGCGCAATGAGAAACACTGTCCTAGTTGCATCAGCGTTTACATTATAAATGCAGTATGGTCATTTTCATTTCTGACTACCTCGATTTGTGGTTCGAGTGATGACAATATTTTTTTGGACTCTGTTTGAAACTATATTTAGTGCTGTCCACCTGTGATTAGATCCCCTGCTAATACCAGGTTCAAATGTGGCCTCTCATTCTGTTCCTCTAACTGTCACCGTAGCAACAAGCTTCCCCCTGCCATTCTACTGAAACGTCTGCTTCATTTGCACCAGCATTTTATATATTTGAACCAACTTTTGGTAGATTGCATTAGAGTCTCAAAATTACCCTGGACTCCACTGGCAGGAATAAAATGGATGGATTTTTCATGAGGAATAAAGTGAATATGAACGCAGCGCACAGCAGGGAGCAGGTTTTATTCTGGAAAGATTGACTGTGTGCGATGATTAACTGCTGCATTAGTCATGCGAGATGGGAAATGGTGATGGGAGAACGTTCATTTAAATACCAAAATCTTCACCATTCCACGCTGAGCCCAGAGTCATATTGCTCATTAGCATAGCTGATCTGAGAGGGTCGTCATGGCGAGAAGTTAATCCCATCTGTCTGCATAAGCCTTGGCATCGATGCCCGCCGTCACTCATTGCCTCCGCTGTGATGTCTACACAAGCGGTGACTGTCGGTGCCACAGGCTGCTCTTTAGATGCAACAGGATTGACGTCAACTTCGGACATCACCACAGACCCTGTTACTAATTCATGGTGAAAAACAGGTTTTTGCATTATGCTCTCCCAAAATCTGTAGAATCACAAGCAGGGGCTTGTTTCTTGTCTCTTTCTCAGTCGTGCTTTGTTTCTCTCACTCTCTCTGTTTCTCTTTGCAGTGACAGATATGTTGCCTATGCTGATGTCTTGGTAGCGTTTTCTAGTGAGTGTTCACTGTGCTTGTCATTGTAGGGGATCCGTGCACCGTTTCTTCTCAGCTGGAGCTGGAGGAGGCCTTACGTCTCTATGAACTCAACAAAGACTCAGAGCTCATTATTCACGGTATGCTGGGATTTGGCTTTTGATGTCGGTGGGCTACGTATGATTTTGTACTCTGTATCATTCTATAGATTCTTGAAAGAATTATGACAGATGAGGCCTTACACCATGTCTTAAGCAGGTGTGACGTGAAAAACCGACAAACAGGGTCCTATGAAATACTTTTGAGTTTTTTCCAAATTCTGTTAATAAGCAAAAAGGGATGTCTAATCAATTTAATGAATAAATCTTTGACAATTTAATAATTTATTAAAATGTTAATGACAGTGTCCTTATATAGAGACAACAGACGCTGCAACAGACATGCACCACACATGCTTGAGTGTACAGGTGCGTCTCAATAAATTAGAATGTTATGGAAAAGTTCATTTGTTTCAGTAATTCAACTCAAATTGTGAAACTCGTGTATTAAATAAATTAAATGCACACAGACTGAAGTAGTTTAAGTCTTTGGTTCTTTTAATTGTGATGATTTTGGCTCACATTTAACAAAAACCCACCAATTCACTATCTCAACAAATTAGAATATGTTGACATGCCAATCAGCTAATCAGCTCAAAACACCTGCAAAGGTTTCCTGAGCCTTCAAAATGGTCTCTCAGTTTGGTTCACTAGGCTACACAATCACGGGGAAGACTGCTGATCTGACAGTTGTCCAGAAGACAATCATTGACACCCTTCACAAGGATGGTAAGCCATAAACATTCATTGCCAAAGAAGCTGGCTGTTCACAGAGTGCTGTATCCAAGCATGTTAACAGAAAGTTGAGTGGAAGGAAAAAGTGTGGAAGAAAAAGATGCACAACCAACCGAGGGAACCGCAGCCTTATGAGGATTGTCAAGCAAAATCGATTCAAGAATTTGAGAACTTCACAAGGAATGGAATGAGGCTGGAGTCAAGGCATCAAGAGCCACCACACATAGACGTGTAAAGGAATTTGGCTTCAGTTGTCGTATTCCTCTTGTTAAGCCAATCCTGAACCACAGACAACGTCAGCGGCGTCTTGCCTGGGCTAATGAGAAGAAGAACTGGACTTTTGCCCAGTGTCCAAAGTCCTCTTTTCAGATGAGAACAAGTTTTGAATTTCATTTGGAAACCAAGATCCTAGAGTCTAGAGGAAGGGTGGAGAAACTCATAGCCCAAGTTGCTTGAAGTCCAGTGTTAAGTTTCCACAGTCTGTGATGATTTGGGGTGCAATGTCATATGCTGGTGTTGGTCCATTGTGTTTTTTTAAAACCAATGTCACTGCACCCGTTTAGCAAGAAATGTTGGAGTACTTCATGCTTCATTCTGCTGACCAGTTTTTTGAAGATGCTAATTTCATTTTCCAGCAAGATTTGGCACCTGACCACACTGCCAAAAGCAACAAAAGTTTGTTAAATGACCATGGTGTTAGTGTGCTTAACTGGCCAGCAAACTCACCAGACCTGAACCCCATAGAGAATCTATGGGGTATTGTCAAGAGAAAAATGAGAAACAAGAGACCAAAAAAATGCAGATGAACTGAAGGCCACTGTCAAAGAAACCTGGGCTTCCATACCACCTCGGCAGTGCCACACACTGATCACCTCCATGCCACGCCGAATTGAGAAAGTAATTAAAGCAAAAGGAGCCCCTACAAAGTATTGAGTACATGTACAGTAAATGAACATACTTTACAAAAGGCCAACAATTCACTAAAATGTTTTTTATTGATCTTATGAAGTATTCTAATTTGTTGAGATAGTGAATGGTGGGTTTTTGTTAAATGTGAGACAAAATCATTCACAATAAAAAAGAACCAAAGACTTAAACTACTTACGTCTGTGTGTGCACTGAATTTATTTAATACACGGTTTCACAATTTGAGTTGAATTACTGAAATAAATGAACTTTTCCATGACATTCTAATTTATTGAGATGCACCTGTATGTAGTAGACAAAAACAGCTCATTCACACAAAGACAGACAGACCTGCAGAACAAACAAACTTCTTATTTAAATAGCACATATTGCGTGTAATGGTCATCAGACACTATCACATGGTGCACAACCTGGTTCCCATTTCAGTGGTGTTACGCTGGTTCAAAATTGTGTACCTTTAAACATCAAATATCTTCTGACTGGCTCTGATTGTGTCACATTGCACAGCAGTTTTGCATTCAGCTTGTCGCTGGAAACCTGTCACATCAGACACTGCCTTAAGAGTCATAACAGCCATGTCCTTTGAAGCATGACATGTGACATGCAGTGTAGCAGGCCCCTACTAATGTGTTCAGACCAAGCTCCACATTTTGATGTTCTGGCTTGGCTACATGTATTTATTTATTTATAACACACCCTTATACAGGTCCTTAGATTATTAATGTACAGGAGAGATAGGATTCAGGGGATTGATTGACAGAGATACATCATTCTGCCTGCTGTGTGAGTTAATTAGTCATGCTGAGGAGGAGATATCTGGCCACAAGGGCTTTCAGAAAAAGACCCCAACCAACTGTCCGTCAATAGCCACTCTCCACAGCAGCTGACCTCACGGGCCTGGACAGACTCTGTTTCTTGACCCCAAAGTCCTTATCCGCTGTCAAATGAGGAGAGGTCACAGAGAGGTCGTTCTGGAAATGTTTGTCAGTGCTTTTTTTCCACAGTCTCTTTCTCTCCACAGTGTTTCCTTGTATCCCTGAGAAGCCTGGCATGCCCTGTCCTGGAGAAGACAGTATGTGCATTTTGTCATTTATGGTCATTTATCTTAAGGTCAAACATCTTAATGTTTTTTTTTTTTTTGCACTTTATATTGCTGGAAAGCATGCATTGGGTTATAATGATGCGTAACCTAGTAGGTTTTATTGCTGCCCTCTCCACCCCCCGAAGCCCCCGATGGACTCAGATCACTGTGCTAACGTCGCGGAGCTCGGCGCTGGAGGAAACTCTACTATGCCAGTGGACATGCGTTTCAGGCCAAACGTTTTAACAGGGTACAAACATGCTTTTTTAAAATTTCTGAAACAGGCTATGTTACTTAATTTGTCTGAATTGTATGCAAATGCTGTCAGTTTAGTTTATTGTTCTTGTTCCTGTGTTTTCTGTTGTGTACAGCGTGCTCATTGTGCCATCTGCACAGATCGTATCTGGGGCCTGGGCAGGCAGGGATACAAGTGCATAAACTGTAAACTGCTGGTCCATAAGAAATGCCATAAATTGGTCACAGTGGAGTGTGGTAGACAGGTAATACAGGTGAGACATTAGTAAGTCCACATGGAATCTGTATGCTCCTTTCACTTTTTTTTTTTTGTGAAGTAAATTTAAATATAAAATAGATTAGACATTCTTAATGGTAGCTAAATGTCTTACCAGATATGCCAGATATTTAAAAAAATATATATACACATTTTTTTGTATAGACCTTCATGTTGGACATGCATTTTCTGCTAATAACACTATGAATTTCAATCTGTATTTATTTTTGACCTTCGTACAATTTTTCTAGGACCCGATGATTGGAAGAATCGATCCAGGGTCCACTCCATCAGAGCACGCTGATCAAGGTACTATAGACTCTCATCTATTTTTGTCCAGCGCTTCACATGCGTTTGTCATTATATATCTATCAAGTGTGTTTATTACATTTTCCTTACTTCTTTGGGCTTGAATAGCAGACTAAATCAATTTTCAGGAAAGAATGTCCTTTTGAGATTTTCAATTAAATTTGCAATCAGTTTTCAGAAATAATTTTCTTTTAAGGCTTTCCATCTGAGTTTAAATGATTCTGCCTGGGGTCACATAATAATCAACCTTCTGTACCTTGCTCAGACTTTTGAAAAATCTATTTCAGAATTTCAATGTTTTTTTTTAAGTTTAATCAGGTATACATTTCTGAACCTGAATTGAAAAAATGCCCTGATTCCCATGCTAACTTGGTAACTACATAAATATTCTACCCAGAGGTCCATTTACAAAAATATAAAGTCAAGCAGATAAACTCGCCATGTGTTTTGTTAGCAAAGTCACTAACTTAAAAGTGACTTGTAATGCAGAGGTGTTAATCAGTGTTCATCTGAGTTATTGCATTCATTAAGTGACTAAATTGATTCACTAAGATCTATAGTGGCTCATTGATGCCACTGATTTTCATCTTTAAATGACTGGATGGGCTAAGCCGATGTTTCCCTTTAGTAATTAGGCGTGTGCTTGCACTGAAACAGATTGATGCAGTGAGCAGCCTACAGGCGTGAGTCTTCTCACAAGATTAAGCTTGTTTGTTGGAATTAATGACGTGAACAGCTCATGGCTTTAGTTACAGTGCTGGTCAGATAAATTTCAATCCCCCTGTTTTTTCAAAGTGCTTTATTTATCAATGTGCCTGGTTTGGTTTAGGCTTGTGAATTAATTTTTTGTAAGTATATTAATGAATAATGCCCACAGGCCGCTGAGTGATGATGACTTTCCCTGTTTCTCTTTGTTGTTTCCTAGTTCTAGACAAAAAGAACTCAACGGAAAGTATCAATCATGAGGGAGAGGAGCATGAGGTAAGACATGCTTTGGCCTTGTTTACTCCTGGTTTTAACATCCATCTCAGTTGATCCATTCACAAGTGGTAAATGCTGCTTCTCACGAACTCCATCTCTGCAAGCGCTGTGAGCTTAAGTCGCTTTTAATGTGCATTGAAAACGTGACAAGCCAGCCATCTTCCCTTTTTGTCTATAAATCAGTTGTCAACAAAAGAGAAGCTTTACGGTCTCCCTGCAGTTTTATGCCAGAATAAAATCTGTATAGTTTAAAGTTTGAAAGCAAAGTAGGACAGACAACCATAAAGATGAGTATTGTAATTTTACTGTTCTGTACAATAATATTTATAATTATTATTTCATAATCATTTTTTGTAATATACAAACCCGATTCCAAAAAAGTTGGGACACTGTAGAAATTGTGAATAAAAACAGAATGCAATGATGTGGAAGTTTCAAATTTCAATATTTTATTCAGAATACAAAGATGACATATCACATGTTTAAACTGAGAAAATGTATCATTTTAAGGGAAAAATAAGTTGATTTCAAAAAAGTTGGGACAAGGCCATGTTTACCACTGTGTGGCATCCCCTCTTCTTTTTATAACAGTCTGAAAACATCTGGGGACTGAGGAGACAAGCTCAAGTTTAGGAATAGGAATGTTGACCCATTCTTGTCTAATACAGGCTTCTAGTTGCTCAACTGTCTTAGGTCTTCTTTGTCGCATCTTCCTCTTTATGTGCGCCAAATGTTTTCTATGGGTGAAAGATCTGGACTGCAGGCTGGCCATTTCAGTATCCGGATCCTTCTTCTATGCAGCCATGGTGTTGTAATTGATGCAGTATGTGGTTTGGCATTGTCATGTTGGAAAATGCAAGTTCTTCCCTGAAAGAGACGACGTCTGGATGGTAGCATATGTTGTTCTAGAACTTGGATTTACCTTTCAGCATTGATGGTGCCTTTCTAGATTTGTAAGCTGCCCATGCCACACGCACTCCTGCAACCCCATACCATCAGAGATGCAAGCTTCTGAACTGAGCACTGATAACAAATTGGGTTGTCCTTGTCCTCTTTAGTCCGGATGACATGGCGTCCCAGTTTTCCAAAAAGAACTTCAAATTTTGATTCTTCTGACCACAGAACAGTTTTCCACTTATCCACAGTCCATTTTAAATGAGCCTTGACCCAGAGAAAACACCTGCGCTTCTGGATAATGTTTAGATATGGCTTCTTTTTTTACCTATAGAGATTTAGCCGGCAACGGCGAATGGCACAATGGATTGTGTTCACGACAATGTTTTCTGGAAGTATTCCTAAACCCATGTTGTGATTTCCATTACAGTAAAATTCCTGTATGTGATACAGTGCCGTCTAAGGGCCCGAAGATCACGGGCATCCAGTATGGTTTTCCGGCCTTGACCCTTACGCACAGAGATTGTTCCAGATTCTCTGAATCTTTGGATGATATTATGCACTGTAGAAGATGATAACTTCAAACTCTTTGCAATCTTTCTCTAAGAAACTCCTTTCTGATATTGCTCCACTATTTTTCTGCCGCAGCATTGGGGAATTGGTGATCCTCTGCCCATCTTGACTTCTGAGAGACACTGACACTCTGAGAGGCTCTTTTTTATACCCAGTCATGTTGCCAATTTACCTAATAAGTTTCAAATTGGTCCTCAAGCTGTTCCTTATATGTACATTTAACTTTTACGGCCTCTTATTGCTACCTGTCCCAACTTTTTTGGAATGTGTAGCTCTCATTAAATCCAAAATGAGCCAATATTTGGCAATAACATTTCAAAATGTCTCACTTTCAACAATTGATATGTTATCTATATTCTATTGTAAATAAAATATAAGTTTATGAGATTTGTAAATAATTCCATTCCTTTTTTACTCACAATTTGTACAGTGTCCAACTTTTTTGGAATTGGGTTTGTTATTATTGAATAGTATTTATTACGTTTTATAAGTAATTGTACTATTTATTACAGTAGTCAACTGTACAATATTACTTTGATAATACGATAGTTGGTGATGTTATTATTTTATCGTGATTGAATGGGTGAAAAGGCGTGTTCTTTTTATCTTAGCTGGTCACGTGCATTGTGATGATCTCTCAGATGCTCAGGGCAAGAAGCATTTTACACTCAAATGAAGACAAACTGTGTTGTTTTTAATGCTGTATGACCCCACAATCAGACAATTATGCAAATTTCACCGTGTTTGATCCAAGTTGGGGGATCAAAATAACTGTTAGTACCACGGGTGTAATATAGCACCAGCTGAATGTTTCGTTTGATTACATGAGAGTTTCAGCAGTCCCATCCCAGACAGATGATCAGGCTGAAGGTTGTCACTAAGGGGAAAGGGTTTAATGGGGAGGTGTGCACAATGGTTCATTCGGGCTGTATTGTCTTCCTTTAGTGGGAGCTAATAAAGTAACCTTCTTCAGGGTAATTCAGAATAGAATTGATAAGGGCACAGCTCTGTAGCTCCTGTCACAGTTCATGGGAATCATTACAGAGGAAGGAAGGGAGAGCATAATAAACCAGAGAGAGGAGATTGATATGTATAATACCTCTTAGGACGTGTCAAGCGATTAACATTTTTAATCTAATTGATTTCATGATGTGCTGGTTAATTAACTGCATATTAACTTTAATATTTAATAATAAGCTTTCCATTGATAGAAGATTTGTTAGGATAGGACAATATTTGCTGAGATACAGCTATTTGAAAATCTAGAATCTGAGGGTGCAAAAAAATCAAAATATTGAGAAAATCACCTTTAAAGTTGTCCAAATTAAAGTCTTAGCAATGCATATTACTAATCAAAAATACAATTTTGATATATTTATGGCAGGACATTTACAAAATATTTTCATGGAACATGACCTTTACTTAATATCCTAATGATTTTTGGCATAAAAGAAAAATGTCATGATGAATGTCAAAATCATTTTGTCCCATACAATGTATTGTTGGCTATTGCTACAAACATGCCTGTGCAACTTAAGACTGGTTTTGTGGTCCAGGGTCACATATGATCTTGCTAAACTGTCTCATAATATATCATAAATATAAGACAAAACCCCTACAGGGGCATTGTTTGCCCTCATATCTGGAATTTTAGGGGCATATCACGCAACGTGTATATAAATGTGTATATACATATAAATAAATAAAAGATGTTTGTGGTTTAATATTCTCTTTGTCCATCCTTCAGGCTGTGGGCAGTCGAGACTCAGGGAAGTCTGTGTCCAGTTTGGGGCTAAAAGATTTTGACCTGCTCCGAGTGATTGGCAGGGGCAGCTACGCCAAGGTCCTGCTGGTTCGTCTCAAAAAGACAGACCGCATCTACGCCATGAAGGTGGTGAAGAAGGAGCTGGTGAACGATGACGAGGTGACATTTCACATTTCAAACATTGGGAATGTGCAAAGTTGCCACTGATATATTATTATATAAATTCATTATATAAATCAGATTGGATCCATACCAAGTTCAAATGAACCACATCCCAGACTACCTTGTCACACCAAACTCTGTGCTTCAGGTTGAAAGCATTCTTGACACTTCACAGCTTGAAATATTTATTGTCACACTAAATTACTGAACAACTCAATAATTTGAGCTATTTGAGTCTTGACTGCAGAATAAAACAAGCAAAGAGTGGCTCTAATCTTTCCAGGATGTGTTGAAGTACACATACAGATGACTAGATGTTGATGAAGTGGGCATTTAACGTTGATTAGATGCATTTAAGCCTTGTGTGATGAATTGACAGCAGCAGCCGATGTTCAATAATGGCAGCTGCGCTCTACTGACCCTGCAGTGCTTCTTTAAGCGAGTCTCACGGTCAGAGGTATTTTTACCCAGCTGTCAATGAAAGGTCCTAGTTTTTCACTCTGTATCTGTCCATTGTGAGTCTCCTCACATCCTTGGGAAGACCTGGTGCCCCCATCTTTTAAACCTTTATCAGTTTTCAGCCTTGTGAGGCGCTTCTACTCGATACAGTCCTGAATGTCCTTCCAAATGTTTCCCCTACCGACAGAAAGAATGCTCTGCTTTTCAATGGGAGATTGATTTTTGTGTGTATGTGTGTGTTTGTTCTTCTCTTTCTTGTTTTTCAGGATATTGACTGGGTTCAAACAGAAAAGCATGTGTTTGAGCAGGCTTCCAACCATCCCTTCCTGGTGGGACTTCATTCCTGCTTCCAGACATTGAGCAGGTCTGTCCATACTCACTCTTTTTATGCAAACATACAAGTATAAGACGTAGTGACAAGGAATAACTGGTATAAAAAATTAAAATGATACTCTTATATTGGTCCTCAGGCCATTCTTATTGTTGAGCCCTTCAGTTTAGTGTAAACTGTTTTGTTTGTCTGGTGAGGGCTAATGATTATTTAATGCTTGTCTTTCACAGGCTATTCTTTGTAATCGAATATGTGAATGGAGGGGATCTAATGTTCCACATGCAGCGACAGAGAAAACTTCCGGAAGAGCATGCCAGGTATGAGGATGTGAGCTGTCTATCAGTAACATGGTTCAGTGTTAATGAACAGCCTGAGCAGGGTTGAAGTTGACTTCAGTCTGAATGACCACAGGAACAGAAACACTAATGAGGTCACTAACTGTTTCTCTTGTTCTTTCTACTGGCAGGTTTTACTCAGCAGAGATCAGTCTTGCCTTAAACTACCTCCATGAGCGTGGCATCATTTACAGGGACCTGAAGCTGGACAATGTTTTGCTGGAGTCAGAGGGACACATCAAACTCACTGATTACGGCATGTGTAAGGTACATCTGAAGATGTTCATTGTCTCAATTGATTAAGTGCCATTTTGATTAAGCCATATCTGCTGACAAGATCAACCTCATATCATTCATCAACCTCAAATATGGCTTTTATCATTGAAACATTTGAGTAGTAGCAACTTTACACGGCCGTTTGCTCTAATGTTAACCTAGATAAATGTGCTTTATTAGGTGCACTTTATTATATATGCAAGAGTTTGTGTGGAGTGTGGAAGCTACTTTTATTTATATAAGCACACGATATCAACAAGATGTTGTGCTTCCGTAAAATAAAGAGAACAAATAGGACGCCCTTTCTGCCATCTTGGTCTTCGCGTGCTGGACTATGGTGAAACTCAGCATATAGGCTACTTGAGCTGAGAAATATATCTACAAAAAAAAACTTGATGTTTTGCCCAACACATGGTCAATACTTTCGCCGGTGTTTTGCGGCAAGTTATTTGTGCACTTGAGTTCAAAGAGGCTATATATTAAAGGCTACTTATGGTTTAGTTCCCCACCCCCCCAGTATATATTTCATTAATTTAAATAATATAAATGTGTGATTAGTCGACTAGAAAAATCTTTAGCCGTGGGCTGCCCTAATATCAAGTTTGCCTCTGTTATATTTATCTTATATTCACAGTGTACTATATGTAAAATCAACATTACCTGCTTTTTATTTGTGAAAATAATTCCCAGTGCACACAAACATACCATGTTACTAAATGCACTGCTGGTTGCAGTTTTTACATCCATTTTATTTATTTTTATCAGTTTCTGTATTTGTGTAAAATACTATAATAGGAATTCTTAATCATGATGTATATGACTCTTTGTTTTAAAAATTACTTTTCAAATTTTCCTTCATTCACTTTATTTTTTTATGATTATTTTAGTAAATATTATGTAAAATAAATAACTTAATTGCAGAAATTATGCATGTGTTATTTTATTTACTACCATTAATATTGTGAGATCTCTGATAGAAATCCCATGTATGTAGTCTCTAAAATATAGCCACTGGCTATAAAAAAAAATCGATCAGTATCATTGTGTGCCTGAGTGTTTCTTTGGTTTCAATATTCATCTCTTATGCAGGAGGGACTGAGACCAGGAGACACAACCAGCACTTTCTGTGGAACCCCCAATTACATTGCACCTGAGATTCTGAGAGGAGAAGACTACGGTAAGCACAGTTCACACACAGACAAACCTCTTCACAAAGACTTTCAGTTGGCAACTATGTGCGCTAGTGCACAGTGCTTAATCCATTTATTGCTATTAGTGTCTACTTCATGACTTTCTACAATTTGAGTTTATGTCAGTGCTAAGCTTCCCATTTTAGAGGCTCCGGATGGTACATGTGCAACTTTGTGTGTGCATGTTTTCTTTACAGGTTTTAGTGTGGACTGGTGGGCACTGGGCGTCCTTATGTTTGAGATGATGGCTGGGAGGTCACCCTTTGACATAGTAGGCAGCTCTGATAACCCAGACCAAAACACAGAAGATTATCTTTTCCAAGGTACATGACAAGCATACGTGTTTCAAAAAAAATTTTCAATGTCTCTCAGTATATCCCATTCATTTTTTCTCATTTGCAGTAATTTTGGAGAAGCAGATCAGAATTCCCCGATCATTATCGGTTAAAGCCGCTAGCGTGCTAAAGGGATTCCTCAACAAGGTAAAGCAGACCAGACAGATCAATGTTAATATCCTTATGTCACGTGGACCTGTTATAGAGCTGTCATAATTATTGTTCCAAACCCCTTTCGTACACTCTAAACACTCTCTACTCTCTTTGTTTTTCTGTTTTGGTCTCTTTGCTGTCTTGTTTCTTCTCACTGATTTCTTTTTCACTTTTTTTGTAGGAGCCAAAGGAACGCCTCGGATGTCACCCTCAGACAGGCTTTGCAGACATCACGGCCCATCCTTTTTTCCGAAATGTAGACTGGGATCTTGTGAGTCACCGCTATCTCTGTTTCCTTTATCTGACTTATTGGATGTTTTGACTCGAGCCCGCAGCGGAAGCATGAGTCATTTGCTGTAGCCTGACGCTAGTGAAACTAAACAGAGGACTTACTGGAGCCTGAAGAACTATTTAGTGCTGTTTATGACCTTGAGTAACCATCCATTTGATTATTCATTCATGTAATTTGATGTTAGCACTATTACCACTTCAAATATTATTTCAGGAATGTCAGCTTTAACAGTAGTCAATATTTACACCTGTATTTTTTTCCACACCTGCTGTTGTTGTTTTTTTAAATATATTTGTTTCCCACAGGTTTTTGTTAGTCTTTAGGGTGTGGTCCTACAATATTACTAGTTTATTATTATCTTCATCATCAATATGACCGTAATATACAGCATAAGGCTTTGAAATGGCATAAGAGTGACTAAATGATTATAAAATGTTTTTTTGTAAACCATTCCTTTAAATTTTTCTGCATTTCCTGATTTAAATAATCATTGAATAGCAATCTACATATTTTACACATTCATTTTATGAATTCTTATCAAATACTCTATCTAAATAATCTAGCAGATGAGAAGTGACCCTTTTGGTGGTACATGGTTGTATCATGACATGAACTCTCATGTGTAAGGCCAGTGATTTAATGAAGGTTATAAGGTGTCAAATCATTGATTTTTCTGGTCTGAGGTTGTTACAGTGAACTGTATCATGTGTGAGGCAGGTTTAAATGATGTCAAACCAGCAGACGAGACTCAGACGAACACAGTGACCTCTTGTCCCTGTTTGGTCTGGGTGAACACACATACACACACACATACACAAAGGGGTGGTCAGGCAGTTTGAAGGGCTCAGATTACACTTTCTACTCAGACAGGATGCAGTGCCCGAGTCGGCCTGCAGGGGAAGCAGATCCTAACCTTGCAGCCCTGGGAAGGCCAAACTAATAGCAGCACTGAACAAACCCTGGAAAGGATCGGTTTGCCTAAATATAATATTGAATCCTTGCTGAGATTGCTCTTCAGTGGTTTTTGGAGAAAACAAGAAAATAAACTTGCTGACCCCAAACGTTTGAACGGTGGTATATGTTACAAAAGATGTCTGTTTTGAATAACTGCTGTTTTTTTTTTACTGTTTATTCCTCAAAGAATCCTGAAAAAAAAGTATCAAGGGGCCCAAAAAATATTAAGCAGCACAACTGTTTTCAATATTGACATATTAGAACTTATCAACATATTAGAATGATTTCTTAAGGATCACGTGACACTGAAGACTGTAGTGATTTCTGAGGAAAATTCAGCTTTGCCATCACCAGGAAAATTATTTAAGTATAATTAAAACAGAAATCTGTTATTTTAAATTGCAATAATTTTCCTGTTTTTACTGTATTTTTAATCAATAAAAAATGTTTTTATTTATTAACTATTAAATACATAATATTCTCGTCTTGATGAGCATAAGACTTTTTTAATAGCATTTTTTAAATAGTACTCTTTCTATTCTTTTAAAACCAATGCCATATGTAATTACTGGTTAGTATTTAATATGAGCACTGCGTGCTGAAGTGTGAGACTGCTTTATGACACAGTCGTAGTTGTTAATTGACTCATGTGAACTGTATTTCAGATGGAGCAGAAGCAAGTGGTTCCGCCCTTCAAGCCCAACATCTCCGGCGAATTTGGGTTGGATAACTTTGATACCCAGTTCACCAATGAGCCCATTCAGCTCACACCTGACGATGAGTGAGTGTCTGTTCATGTGTATCTGTCTGTGTCACGCCTCAAGCTTTCTGAATCAGACCTCAGGCACCATTAATCTGCTTCAGATCTTTACCACAGCAATGCAGGTTTCATCAGGAAGTAATGTCAAATTTACAACCCCTGATGACACATTATACAGAGTTCCCTCGTTTCCATATATTCCTGTTTTCCAGGAATATGTTTTACAGCCTGAGCTCTATTTGAAAGCCGTAGTGAGTTAAATGTGCCGTAGCAGTTGATACAGATTGATTGTGTCTTTGTCTCCCTCCCAGTGATGCTGTAAAGAAGATCGACCAGTCTGAATTTGAGGGCTTTGAGTACATCAACCCTCTGCTGATGTCTGCGGAGGAGTGTGTGTGAACGGCCTGCCTGTTTCTGTTACGTGCATATCATCGCTGCTTTTATTTGCATGGTCGCAAACAATCAGAAAGGAAACAACAACCTGACTTCATTTTGTTGGGACCAGATGAATCATTAACTTTGCCAAACCTCTCACTTTCTGCCATTTGTAACCACTAGTCCTTAAGTCTATTTTTCTTGTTTATTTTTGTATCATGTAAATCAGCACTGATGAAATTTATCAGTGCCTTTGTGCGTCAACCAACGTAGTTGGAATGGCAGTTTTGGGTTACTTTACACTCTGCAAACTAAAGGAAAAGAATGACTGTGATGGTACGCAGGACCTCCTAATGCTTATGATGTCTGATACACATTTTATTTGTATATATTAAAGAGAATCCATTGAGCATATATAGTAAGCCATTTTTAAACTCTATACCACATGGGATATTCTTGAAGACTTTCTGATTATCTGTTCTGCCTCTCCTCAGAAAAAAAAAGTGTAGCGTAAGGAAGAAAAACTTTATACTTTGTTTTATTGTTATTTTTTATTTAAGAATACTGTCATCTACATAGAATGTGCACAATGTATTGAATCAAGAAGTTGTTTTACGATGATTGGGCATGTGGCCTCGCTTTAGATGGAAGTGGGTATCAAACTTGGAAGAATGGAGCAGGGAACACTAATGAACACTGTTGTAAATACTGACAAACTGTGAATGGAGAAGTTTTCTGTATAGAGAGGGAAAGGAGGGAGAAAATAGACGTGAAATACAACAGCTTTCTTCAACGCAGGACCAAAATAAGACACTAAAATGAGTATGTTCCTGTCAGTGCTCTCCATAGAGATGAGGGAAAAGTATGTTTTTACTCTTCAGCGGCTGCATGTGTAAAGTACTTCTCACTTTTTTCTTTATTTCTTGCTTTTTGTGTTAAATGTGATACATTGTCTTTCTGGTTATGATATTCCGTTTATATACTTTTTACACTGAGCATCAATGCACGTGAGTTTGTTGTTTCTCATTACAGTCACGGAAAAGCTTTTGTGTGTGTGTGTGTGTGTGTGTGTTAATTTTGTCCCTTTGGGGGATTTCTAGTCAGATCAGATGCATGTACTAAGGGGCCCTGGATTGTGTTTACCCTTCACGGCCCCATCAATGGCGCCCAGCTCTTCGGGTGGAGCGTTTTGAAAACAGATCATGTCTGGACGCATTATTGTTTGTTTGTGTGTGTTAACACTGAAAGGACCATTGACAATAATGACCAAATTATGACATTAAACACAACATCACCCTCTCTCGTTCCTCACCATGCATGTATCAACTCGCTTATATTTTCACAGATGTTCACACTGGTTTTGAGCTGCGAGGAGCTCGTTAGCAACCCGGCGTTATAAATGATTTGCTTAAAAAAGTAAACGATGTGCTAATGTGCTTTAAAGAAGCATCAGGGGGCTGAAGTGGACCCTTTTTTGTTCTTTGGATGTTCTGTATATTAATAAGCACACTGAAAAACACTATCAACTGACTGGAATAAACTACCACTTTTTGTTAACACCTAATTAAAGTATTTAAGGAAAACTCAACATCTCTCAAGTGTCAAAGCAGTTTGTTTTGTTGTGATTGGATAAAATTCATATCTAACTATTTGTAATGAATTTCCTGTGCAAAAAGTATTGCATAAAATTAATAACTGTTCTTAAAAACATTGGCGTGCGTTTTATTTGATGAAACATCTGTTCAATAAACAATAAGAGAGATTTTTTTTTTGTAACAGCAGTATCACAATGATTAAGAAAGTGAACATTTGTCATCTTGAGCTAGTTCATTATGTATACAGTATATCTTGTTTCATATTTAACGTCAGTACCAATCTCGCAAGTGACATAATCCGCATTTATAGACTAAACAAATGAAGTTCCTACATCAATCATTCACCATTGCTGTAAATTCCTTTGGGCTTGAATCGTCTGCATCAAATAATAATCTTTCTATCTGATATGTTAAAAATTTTACAGTGATGTGAACCAGTGGCCTCCATGCATACATAATCTGACTTAAAAGTTTAAACAATTGAAATCCACTTTCTGTGATTTAAATAAACATATGTATAACATGCCTGTGTGTGGAGCTGCACATTGTTGGCCAGATGGTTGAGGACCTCGCCTCGCGTCTGGCTTTGACAGTGTGGAACGACTCACCTTGTATGACTTTGGCCATTACTGTAAATCCGCGAGGAACGATGAATGTGAATGTTTTTCTGCAGCAGACTGTGCTCTGTGTCTCTGTGTCCTCTTTCTCTCACGAGAGCATGGTACACGATTCCCTGAGGAAGACAGAGCAGGGTTGCCCTCTAAAGAAGAGATGTGTGACCTTGTTTTATTAGTGGTGGAGAACAGACAGAGGTTCTGTTTTGTTTTAAAATAATGTCATTGAAGCTTTTGTATTGCATATTGTATGTGTGATTCCATTTTTGTTAGAAGCACCAACTCCTTAAAATTCTTTGTACCTAAAAAAAAAAGTGGCTATTCAAAAAATTGCTAGTAAATTTCACAAAAAATGACAAAGAAACACCAAGTATACAGTGTTATTTTAGGATCATTGAGACCGTTTTTATTAATATTTAAATTATTTATATAACAACATTTCTAAATTATTTTAACATAGTTTTATACATTTTTTCTGTTGTCTTTCAAATTTAGTTAAAGTTTGAGTCATTTTGTGTTTTCATCATTTTTATTAGTTTAAAAAAATATGTCTATATAGTTTTTATTACTTTTTATAGTTTAGAACAAACACTAAATGAAAATAAGTAGCTAGGTAACAGTGAATGTGAATTGTAACTAAAAGTCATGCTTGTTAAAAGACTTATTCATGCTATTTACAACTTTGCAAACTCATTTTTACAGTGTATTTACACAAAATACATCTGCCATTCTGAATCGTTCTTTAGAGAAGGAGGGCCAGGTGTGTTTCCTTTAGATCATCTGTTTAAACAACAACTGAAACTCCTTTTCAGAGCAGGGGCTTGTTTCATAAAACAAGTTTACCAAATAAGCCAGGCTTATTTCAGTTAGTCTGATTTATTTTGAACCAAATCAACTGACAATAAGTCAGGCTAACTGAAATAAACCTGGCTTATTTGGTAAACTTGTTTTATGAAACAGGCCCCAGGTAGCACAAGTCTGCCTTGTAACAGTAGTGCTGGCGATAAGCGTTTGTTTGTCTTGCTGTCTGATGATGCATTTCTATATAGATTTTCTCTGAAGCTACGTCCTCAGGGGGGTGCTTAGGGCTTAGTCCTATAGTCTGTAATGAAGACAGCTGCCTGACTAACTGTGTGGCCCATCAGCGCTTAATCCATTTTCCTGGCATTCTTTATCCTTCATTCTCCTGCACGCAAACAGCATTATGTCAAGCTTTAAATGAACTATCAGCTATTGGAGAGTAATTACCCATATTAAGTTTAAATTACTCCTCACAATACCGGGATGATGTTATTACCCTCTGGAAAAAAAATCAATGTGCTGTGTGGAGTTCAGGCACAGCACACTGTGTGTGTGTGGGCGCACCTGCTTTCATAATACATCTGCTGACCTTGCTATCTGCAGCGAATGGTGAAAACGCCGCTGAAATGGCCTTGATCATTGGTGCATCAAACCTCACACAGACTGGTGACATTGATCTCATAAAAAATTAGTTTATACCCAACTAGCAAAAGATGTCAGTCATGTTCAGATCACAGTTAGCAGGGATAAAAGATGGTTCTTTGACACTAAATGTTTTTTTTTTTTCACAAGATTTTAGGACCCAAACGAAATTATATTTTTATATCAACAAAATATCGAATTTATAACAAAATAGTATGTTATTTAGTAGTAGATCCCATAAGCATCTGTGTGTGTGTGTGTTGTTGTTGTTGTTGTGTGTGTGTATATATATATATATATCTATATGTAACATCTTTTGTCACATATACTTTAAAATATATGCTTTATAAAGTATGTTTTTCATGTTTTTGGTGTTAAATATGATAAAATGTTATTTATTTAAAAAAAGGAATTTACTTATTTTGTTTGTGTGTATATATATATATATATATCTATCTATATAATACACACACACACACCCACACACAGTAATTAGTATTAAAATGTATATATTTAGTACAGTCTTGTTTATTAAATAAAATGTTATTCACTTTACTGAAAATTAATTAATTAATTAATTAACACCAATACATATCCATGAAAGTATCTCTACTGTGTCACAAATAATTTATTAAAACTGCACTATATATGCATACAGTAAATCTAAAATTGTTTAAAAAAAGGATTCAAATAGTTCTTGATGAGGTATAGTTGCAGAGTCTTGTTGTCATTGCTTTCATGGTAATTACCCAAATTAATGTAATAATATTCCTCTTACGCTAAAATACTGCTAAAATCCACAAGCCGCATGGTTCAGATCAGACTTTTGGTGTTATTCTGGAAAATGCAAAAAAACACTTTTTAAGTTTTTAAATGTTAGATTGTCCAAGGCAGGTGTCAATGTAACTTCTTGCTCTTTTGTGTGAGTATTCAGTCTAAACAAAAACACAACACCTCTAAGCACATCAAAACTATTCAAATCTTCACAAACCTGTCTTGACTGAACATGACCTGGGTCAGTGTGGTGGAGAAGCCTTTAAAAGTGTTAATGCAGTTGGTGTTTGTGAATGGGCTGTTGAATTCAGGCCCTCATAGCTCTGCCTCTCTTTAACATTTAAATGACACCTAACAAATGGCTCACACAGAGATGGATACCAAAGGTGATCCCAGCACCCCGTCGTGGCTTCATTGAAAAAAAAAGAAGCCCATTGGATGGTTGAAGCCCTGTGGACCAAGCAAACTGCTGGATTGGCTCCAGGCCATTACTCAGCCACAGAGAATGTTCTATTACTTAATGTCCTTGGCAAAAGCCTCCACAACATTTGTACTAGCATAACAGTAACTCAAACTAATGTCCATAAACATGTCTGGGTGGTTTATAATTAGGTCAGTTCAGACATCATATCCGATAATGTTCTTTTTAAACTTCTACTTCTAACTTCTACAGCGCAGTGAACATCTGTTGACATGTATTTTCATTTTAAGTCTAAACCTAAAAAAAAAAAAAAAAATTTTAATTGAAATGAAGCTGAATTAAAATTAAATAAATATTAGACAAAAAACTTACACTAAAAAGAATTATAAATGTTGCCTCAGCAAATAAATTATAAGTTTAGGTTGAAGCAATAAAATGACTATTGATATACATAAAAAAATAAATAAACAGATATAAAAACCTAAGTAAAATAATAAAAAGCACAAATAAAAATGACAAAAACACAACAAAATGACAAAAAAAATTAAATCAAATGAAAACTGAAAATATAAAAATAAATGCTAATTCAAAATATTAATAAAACATTATAATATACAAAAATAACACAGACACGTCTTTATGTTAAGTCATTGCTCAAGCATATACAAAAAAGTTTAAGATGAAAGGAATTTCATTCAAAGGAAACATTTCAGATGATTCATTATTTGTGAAACATTTGCAGACATCTGCTCATGCAGCCCTTCACTATTCATCATAAATCATGCCAAATCATAGCATACTGGGGAAATGGCTGCAATGACATTTTAATTTCCATTCACTCCTTTCTTTCACCACAAATTGATTCAAATTTAGCATACGATTCCCCCATGATAGGCCAAAAGAATGTCCCTGAATCCGATGTAGACAAAAAACTCCCTTATTTATACAAACAAAATAATTGTACAAATACTTATAACAAAGAAAACACTGGAAGTTGAGCTATAAGAGACAGGACAGCTAAAATCAAGACATGTAGGTCAAGCTTGACATATGAAATAATAGTCATAAAAATATTTCTTTTTCAAATGGAACAGTTTATTGAACCTTTAGACAAAATATGAAAAAACAACGTCTGCATATGTGTTTTCTCTTGAGTGTATCATATTTGGTACATCAGGCTTTTATTGCTCATATAGTCTAATATAGTTAGGCTAATCAAGACTTGTCATAGCACTTGCGTATCATTGCTCTTTTGTTGGTTTTGATTGCTTCTATTGTCCTCATTTGTAAGTCGCTTTGGATAAAAGCGTCTGCTAAATGACTAAATGTAAATGTAAATCAATGTAGCCTATTTCGAAACGCCGTTTAAACAAAACTTCCATTAATTCGTCACTTAACACAAACTACCTACCAGATCCCGGATGAAAACAGATGCCTCTACATGCATTCAAATTTAATTTTTAATGATTAAATTATACCTTTATACCTGAAGTCTTGCAAGTCTGAACTTCACAAGACATTGGGGGAGGGCGGCAGACAGATAGACACGCCCGCGCGACATATCCGCCGTGACGCTCGCGCTGTCTGAAGGCTTTCAGTCTGTGCGCGTGTTGTTGTCGGTCAGACAGAGAGAGACAGCGGACCAGGAGCGATCATCCTGAGGCAAGTCCCTATCAACAAGCTCACTTATACACGGTGTTCATTTACTGAACGGTTCAGCAGATTTTCTGGGTGTTTTTAAATCTTTTTGATGGTTTTTAATGGTAATGTGATGTTCTAAGATCTCGGACTGGGATTTGTAGCGTTAGCTCGGTTAGCGCGTGCTAAAGGGTTTAAATGTTCTAGCCGCACTGCTAAAGCTGTCTGTACGAGCGAGCCAGCTTTTAGAGGTAAAACCGGTTTAGGTGCTGTTATTAAGCCATGGTAAGTTGGTTAAATGTATCGTGTGAATCGGTGGGTTAGGGTGTTTGATGTGCCATTTAAAAGGAACGTATATTGCTTAACGTTCATATTCAAGAGACGCATCGTCGTGCTCCGATGATCTGGTCTTTGATTTAAATCCTCAGCCTGATCAACATTATGTGTAGTATTTTTAATATTAAAAATAAAAAAGACAAGAAACGCATTTGTGGCGATAGCTATTTAACATTGTTGGTGGGTCAGGTGTCAGTCTAACGTTAAATGGCTTGACAGATGATTCACTGCCGTGTAAAGTCACAGAAATGGGTTTAAGATCCAAGCTTTCGCTGTCGTTTTGACATATTTGGGATTTAATATATGTGGCCGGTTTTTCTGTAGTTATGTTGAGGGTCTCCCGGTCGCGGGGATGGAGAATGTCACACCGCGGGCGCTCAGCGCAGCTGTGCCCAGAGAATGAGAGGGGAGAGACGGATAGAGGCGGGGACAGAGCCGCGGTGCCCTTGCGGGGTAAAAAGATCGACACTGTCGCTCAGGGTTAAAAATAGACAGCATTTTGTCAGTGTTTCTGGAAAATGGTTATTTTACGAGGAAACGAAACGACGTCTGCGGTCAGGGTCAGTCTACCCGAGCTGTCACACAAATATGGTAAAGCGTAACCAGGTCGAAAATGTCGTTTAATTTCGAGGAACTTGCGTTTTGGTACCGTGTTAAATTTGGCCAGGATGCATGTGTTCGTCGTTTAGCGTGATTTAGAGGTGCATGTTGTGAATGACGAATTAAACGCGTTTAGTGCTGGTTTTAGCCGAAACCTCACTGGCATGCGCTGATTTCGGGGCTGTGATCTCTCATTTTGCCTTCATATTCATGCTCGGAAATTCCGTTTCCGTCAGTGTCAGTCAGGCTTTTGCGATCAAATCATTCAATCAGGGTTTCCTCTATTACAGATGGCTCATGTGATTAGATCTTTTCATAGAAGTGGTGGTTATGTACAGTTGTTAGATATCTCAAGCCTGCTGTGGTTGGACAGGACTAAATGGCTGTTCGCTGTTAGTTACGGTTGCTGTTGGTTATCTGTGTGTTAAACCGACGTTATTAGTGCATTGACTCATTTAACGCGTTGACGGATTCGACATGTTGTCAGTAGAGAAAAACAGCGCACTAAACCACCGAGAAACTGTCCTTAGATCGATTGGTCTCAAATTAGATTATCCTGATGAGGTGAAAATGTTTCTGTCGACTAGTTTAGCACTGTGCCCAACACAATAACTGTTCTGGATGCTTTTTATTGCCCTGACAGCATATTCTTTTCATGCGCATTTGTGTGGCTTCACACTCTGATTCGTTGTTTTTCAAATTTTTTGTCTAAGCCGTTTAGTGCTATATGTTTTTAACAATTTAAACTTTATTATTTTTGTTTCCTTCACAGGAAGCACATCAGATCATTAATTCTGTCACCATCATGCATGTAGCTGGAAGTAAAAGGATTTGCAACCTTTAACACAGTGAGGAAAGAAGGACCAACTCAGAGGTGTCGTGTTTGAAGAACAGCTAAATATTTTCTGCCTAAGAAAGACCAATCATCTGTGTACGGACATGGCCAGCCCTCAAACGAGTCTGATAACCCCTTTCAAAGACCTGACGTCATTCAAAGGCAACATGAAGCGGCTGTACAGGGAGCGACTGGAGGATGCACCCATTAAAAAGCGGGTAATGGCGGAGATGCACCTGAAACGACGCAGTCTGGAGAGCGTCCCCAAGCCCCCGAAGGTCAAGAAGGAGCGCGAGGACAACGGCAGCTCAGACATGGACATCGAGGAAAGAGAATTCCACGTCGTCGGGGCTTCCAAGGCTTTAGATCTCAGCGCCGGCCTCAAGCACACTCTGGCACAGTTCACACTGAGCAGCCAGAGCTCCCTGGGAGGTCCTGCTGCCTTCTCAGCAAAATCTGCGCAGGAGTGCGCCTCTCCTGCTGGCATGGCTCCTCTACCGTCTCCCCCAGTCCTCGGAGGCGGCCCGCTCTTGGTTCCCTGCGACAGCTCCACAGAGCTCACCCATTCTCTGCTCGAAGGAGAGTCCATCTCCTGCTTTGTTGTAGGTGGCGAGAAGCGTCTTTGTCTGCCACAGGTACTCAATTCGGTGCTGCGAGATTTCTCTCTGCAGCAGATCAACGCAGTATGTGACGAACTTTACGTTTACTGCTCCCGATGCGATGCCGAGCAGCTGCACATCCTTAAGGTGCTGGGCATCCTGCCTTTCAACGCACCTTCCTGTGGCCTGATCACCCTAACTGATGCCCAACGCCTCTGCAACGCCCTGCTCCGCCCAGGTGCCGCCCTCTCGGCCGACCCCAACAGCAAACTGCCAGGCCAAGGCCTGCTGAAGGAGAGCGAAGCCAGTTTTCAGGTTGAGCACCAGTGTCTGGGCAAGTGCCAAGGCCTGTTCGTGCCCCAATTCTACATCCAGCCGGACGCTCCTTGTATTCAGTGCATGGAATGTCAGCTGCTGTTTTCCCCACAGAACTTTGTAATGCACTCACACAAGTCCCCTGACAAGAGGACCTGCCACTGGGGTTTCGATTCAGCCAAGTGGCCCTGCTACCTACAGCTGGGCCGCAAGCATGAGGGCACATCGGAGGAGCCGCAACTCAAACAGCTGCTGAACGAGATGAAGGAGAAGTTTCACTACCAGCTAAAGAGGCCTCTGGACAAAGTAAGTGTCTTTTCCTTCCATGTTTGCTAGTTCGCTAAGGTCAAGTTTTGCAAGTAGATTTGCACGTGTGTGATCAGATGGTAATGTGTGATAGTCTGCAGAGGAGACTGTTTGCTATTGTCTGGGCCAAGCTGCAGTTGTTTTGATAAACTAGTGTTGACCCAATTTTATGAGGTGGCACGAGGCAAGTGGGGACTTATGGTGGGAGGGAGGGAATTTCAGTTGGTCTGACTGTGAAGGGGAAGTACATTATCCTCCCAGGTCAGAAGAGGGTCATCTTTGGGGGAGCATGGGCATAGCACATTCTTAAATTTGATTTGATATACATAAGCGTGTGGATTTTTACCTTGAATGTGGTATTATAAAAATAAAAATAAACTGATGGAAGGTGATAATAATAATGCAAAATGTAACAAAAATGTAAAATAAAATATAACAAACATACAATTTAAAATCTAACATCCACAAATTAACATTTAATTATTCTTATTTCTTTATTTTTATTTTATTTTATATTTGATTTCCAATTTAGTTTGTTTTGCATTTTATCATTGTTAGATTTTCAGATTTTCAAGTTAATTACATTTTTAGTTTTATTATTTTATTTCTGTTAAATTAATGCGCTTACTGGTATCATTTAAAGATCTTTAAATTTCGCTGCAAAGTCTAGTATTTTTGCTGTCTGGTGGCATTGTCATGTTTAATAATGTCATGTTTTTTTGTTAGTTTTAGTATTTTTTTTTATGAATGTTCAAGGCTTTTAGTGTCATTTGCTTCCAGTTATTTTAGCTGTATAAAAGTTTGATGTAATGCTAGATACTGTAAACTTGTATTTGATAACATTTTAATTTATTATCATAATTATACACGCAGTGGTTTCTAGCCAAATAATTTTACCATTCACTGCACTTGGTTATTCTAGTTATTTACCTATAGCAGCTAATAAATCGGAGCATTGCAAATTCACAGAAAAAAATATCTTAATTCCAAGTTAAAAAATAAGATTTTATTTTGTGTCATCTGTAGAAGGTGCCCTTTTTAATAGGGAAATTTGTAATGCAATCATTGTATTGGGAAAAGCCCACATTGCGTGATTGCATAAAGTCAGAACACTGGAGATTCTTCCACTTTCATGACGTGACCTTTGAAACAAAACTCCACAAACTGTACTAGTGCACCAGAAACTATAGAAAGGTCATCCTAGTGGGGAAAAAAAGGTCTGGATTGTTTCACTCTCATTGACCAGCCATGTCTCATGACCCCCTTGACCAAGCCAGAGCTTTTTTTGTTGTTCATGCTCATGTTAGACAAAGATTGACCCCCTGTTGGTGCTGTTAGAGTTTTTTTTTCAAATGCAAGTGGCAGCAGTTAATGGTTTAACAGTGTGGTAACGTTCCAGTAGACACAATTATTTTTAGTTTAGAGCTGATGCGAGCGAATGAATGCATGTGTTCTGTCTAAGTGAGGAAGAAAAGCCCCGGTCTCTCCTGTGTGCTTATGCAAGTGTGCCGGAAATACCGTCTGGTGTGTGTCGGTGTTCGTCTACACCCAACCTCCCCCCAACACACACACTTCATGTACTAAAACAGACCTTGAGTCTGTCAGTCATACAGTCACATCTGCTGCGCAGACTGACCTAACCCTGACACACAAACAGCCAGTAACACTGTAACACTCAGCTCACTTATGCTTAACACACACTAATGAAATTGATTCACACGCACACGCTAAACGCCCCCAGGGATCGTCTCTGCTGCACTCGGCTGAGGGTGAGATATCAAACTCCCAGAAATATGAGTCAGTGACGCCTTCTCTTTACACGTTAACTGTCGAGCTCCTGACACATCCCTGTCTGGCAGCGTCTTGCACCTGCCCTGACGCTTTGCCTGATCCTTCTCTGTTTCTTTTGTGATTTTTTTTTTCTTGGCTGCCCTGTTATTTTTCAATGAATTTTATCATTTAATTTTAAGCTGTAAGGAGTTTTCCAGGTTTAATGTAGTTTTAAATGGTCTAAAACAGGAGGATTTCACCATAAATTATGATAAATGTGACAGTCCTGTGTTGTTCATTTATATTGTATTAAGCAAAATTTGAAGGTTTAAAACACATATAGGAAGTTCAAATATATTTATGTACTATTATAATATTTATTAACATTTTGAATCAGTGTTTATTTTTATATTTATTAGTTTTCACATTTACATTTTAGTTTACATTTTAGTAGTTTAGTTAAATTCCTATTTAGCTTTTATTTTTATTTCAGTTTTAGTTTTGATAATTTTAATTTAATCATTTTAACTTGACTAAAACTGAAATAAAAAATAAATTTAAGTTAAATTTCTTAAAATGATTAAATTAAAATGATTAATTATTATGAAATAATAGCCTATTTTTGGTAATTTTACAAATTTTAATTTAATAATTTTAACGTCATCTAATATTTTCATTTTATTTCAGCTTTATTTGAATTACTGTAAATGATTTCTAACAAATATAGATGTAGTTTCAGAAACCGTAAAAACACCGATTAGGAGTGAAGCGATGTCAAAGAAACAGGTGCTTACAGTTTTGTGTTAAATGATTTTTGAAGGAACTGTAAACAGACATATGTGCGTGCGTGAAAGGTCATTACTCAGACGCTGAGCTTACACGGGTCGTGCCGATAAAGAACAGCAACACATGCGCACTCGTCTGCTCCATATCAAGAAATCGCTACGTTACGTGCATGTGTGTCTGTACGGGAAGCAGGGCAGACAGGCTCATCAGTTTACTGGGTGAAATGTTCACTCTAAACATCTGTGATGCTGGAGTGCCAGAACAAGTGACTCAGAGTTTCCACAGGTGGCCATGTGGATGTTGGTGACGATCAGACCCTCACCGCCAGACTTCTGCACACGGCACTTCAGCTTGTTCAGAACCAGCCCTCTTCCCCTTCATCAAGGACGCTGGCTGTGTTTCAAAACCTAGTGAGCTGTGTTTGCCTAGACAGAGTATTCTAGCCACTGTTGAAACATGCCTGTGATCTATACTATAGAGATAATAACCTATTTTATTAATTAATTTTTTCTTAATGTTTTCCAAAGCATTAACAAAAGTCTTAATGAAACTACAAAACTGTACATTTTTGTGTGCCAAAATAAATAATTAATATCCCAAAAAAAATTTAAAACAGAAAAAATGAATAAGTAAAATTTGAACATAATCAAATTTACAAATTTTTTTTTGACACACAGCTGCCATTCCAGGTGTTCTAGAGAGAATTCTAAAGAACTTTCTTGGATGTCTTTTGAATTCTTGTATGTCTGTATTTATGTCTGTTGCCTAGGCACTGTATCCGGTTATTGTGTCTATAGAGCAAGTTGTTAAAGCTCATGGCTAGATGGGGACCACCTGACCAGAGACTGTCAGAATACAAATATTTTTAGACTCCACACCCAAGTTTAGATTTATCTGATGTTAGATTTTCCTTCTAAAATTAAAATGTTGTGGCCTACTGGTTAGCATTCATGCATCAACAGTACAATGAGCCAAGCTGCTCATTTTGTTGATGCAAGTTTGACTCATTTAGGCTTGTGACATTACCCGATCTGTTTCTCCTCATCATTTCCCGTTTCATTACGCTTTTCTAATCATGCCACTTGGGTCTCACAGATAGCTAGTGTGTGTTTGTATGATTGTATGACAGTGAAAGACAGGCAGATGTGATGGTTTGAGGCTTGGTGTGCAGACGTGTCTGGCAGACAGATGGAGTCCTGTCGATCTCCCACAGAGGCTGAGACAGCGGCTGCGGTACAGACACCAGACAGCTGCCTTTCTCTTTTCCTCTCTTTCTCTCTGTTTGTGTCTCTCTATCTTCCCTTTTGTAATTGTGAAATCAGTGACCATGCACCACAGGCACGGAGACCAATTCTCCCCTATCTCGCTCTCTTATTTCCACTTTCTGTATTTCTTTCCTTCCTTTTTCAATCTATGAGAGAAAAACTGTCATTTTCCTGTCTGACTGTGTTTTGTTCTCTCGTCCTGTACCTCGACCACAAACCTCATCTGTGACGTACCTTGTCAGACTTTTCTCTCTCTCTCTCTTTTTTTTTTCCCCTCTGGTTTTGCTTCCTCTTTCAGCCACAGTCCTTCTTTTTGCTTTGCTGTTTCCATTTAGTCACGTGTCTATCATTTGTCATACTACAGTTAGTTCCGGTCTTCTAATTTGATTGGATATGTGGTGTTTTCGGGAAATCCCTTTATTTTCCCTTTTTTTATAAAAGCCTTACACCGTGTCCTAACTACACACGACACGACAAGCAATTTGGCTGTCCACACCAAACGTGACGTGACACCACAACGTGACAGAATCAATCAAATATCATAGCCAATCAAAAGGGTGTGTGGGTGGGCTCTCTCTGGAAGCGCACTGCACTCCAGTCGCAATGCAATGGATAAGTTCATGATCTAATTCATAAATATTAAACCTTTTTAACATTATTAAGTGACTGATACCATCTTTATGGAATACACCTGTTGGTTCACATTGAGTTCACAGTTTTAAAGCATATCTTTGTTTTAATTTATATTCAAGATCTAAGGTAAACTATCTATTATTGCTTTCAGTATGACTATAAGGTCATACAAAATGATATTTAAACTCATATTAGATATCTTTGTTTTCATTTATATTCAAGATCTAAGGTAAACTATCTATTATTGCTTTCAGTATGACTATAAAGTCATACAAAATTATATTTAAACTCATATTAGAGACATTTAACTTTGAATAAAGAACATAATCACCTGAGTTTATTTACTGTCATATAGTTTGTATGTTGTTGTTCCAGTCGCGACGTCACGGAACGTTTCTCAAATAGAAATTTTGCATGTCGCAATGCCGTCGTGGCTAGTTAGGACAAAAACTCTGATTAACATGGAAAAGATACCTTTTATCGCGGTCACAGTGTCGTGTGTAGTTAAAACACGATGTTAGAATGCTTCACTATGTGATTCACTCAAGCTGTAAACTTGTGCATTGCTTGGTTGCTTCTTCTGCAGCCAATTTGGCTAATTTTGGAGGAAACATTAACAAAATGTCTGTATTGTGTCTAAAATGTAAAGTACTCAACTTGTTTATAGGTTTACTCATGTGTTATGTCTTCACCATTTGCTGCTTATGTATTCTCATTCAATCCACCTTAGTCTCCGTTCCGCAGCACTAAGGTGGGGTCACATTAGCAAAAAGTTGCAAGCAAAAAAGGTCCATTGTCTATCATCAATAGTGTAGCGATTCATGAAGCGCTGCTCACACAGAAGAGCTTTTTAACCATGCAGCTTTCTGTTCTGGTCAGTGTGGTGAATTTATTTTGACCAACTTGAACACAAGTGAAATTGTAGTGGGAAACTTTTCCACCCACATGCGAAACTCCCGATTGCACGGATTCCTATTGAAATTTCACCTGGTAAATTTCAGTGGTAAATGTGACAGCCCCTTTAGATCAATATTACTAAGGGTTGTTCTGCTTTATATTTTCTGTCTGATCTCTCTAAACATGGCATTTTCAGCCATCTGCAAAGCACGGAATTTTATCTTGGGAACTTTATCTTCATACTGCCTGTGTTTGGTGAGAGATAGAAGGATAATGAAAGGTCAGAGGTGGTGGAGGCTCATGGTTTTGTCTTTTTGATCGAGGGTGTTGTTGAGCTCAGGGTTTGCTCCAGTGTAAATATCAGAGACTCCAGTGGATGCAACTCAGCCCCTCAAAATAAGCAGCCGAATGACCTAATCAGTCTCTGTTTACATAAAGGGAACGGAGGGCAGTGAGTGTGTGTTTATGGGGGAGAGAGAGCGAGTGAGGAAAACTATTGATCTGGCTGGAGTGGATGAATTCAGTCAGACAGTAACTGTGTGCGTGTAGAAGAGAGAGAGACAGGCTGAAGAAGTGTGAGATTGATTTACACAATATCCTAACCAGGGCTAGTTTTTTTTGCCTTCAATAAAAACGCTAAATGATAAAAATCACTGCTAAACAGAACTTATTTTTCAAAATGTCATTTTATTATGTCAGGATGCATTGTCAGACTAGTTGTGTAAAAAAAGTAGTCTTCTCGCACACATGCAAACACAAATAAATGTCCAAAAAATGTTAATGCATACAAATGTGTTCACTGATGAATATGAACAGAGTTGCTGACAAATGGTCATTTACTTGAATGGATAAACAAAAAAATAGATAGGTGTGCACATCCATTGGCCTGACATTGACATGATGAGAGATGGTTAGATAAAGGTACTAATAATAGTGTGGTATATGAAAAAAGAGGATAAAGATATCAGGATGTATGGTTCAGCTCAGGACATGCTGGCGGTAGCCGGCTTCAGCAACTTTTACTCTTTCCTTCTGCTCTATTCAGAGTGAAGCATTCACCTTCATCGAGATTCGTGGCAGTCCATGTGCTCAGGCGGTCACACACTCCGAGCTCCGTTCATTTATTTCCAACTGTTTGTCCTCATGCACAAACAAATCACTAACTAACCCCAAAGCCCCCCAAAAAAGCACACACTCTGTGATTTGGCAATCTGTCCTAATTATATAAAGCCCAGAGTTCCTGTTGGCCGTTAAGACAACATACTCCTCCCTGTTGGCTCAACATTCGGACGCTGTGGGCAGATTGGGGGCCCTGCTCTTTGTGTTCAAGCTGGGAATATTGTTGTACCGGTCTTTCGCCAAGTCCCTGGAGATGAGCCAGCAGCCAGAACAGACCCAGGACGGCGCAGACTGCGTATAACCCAAATTCGTCAAGACATGCTCAACTATTCAGCCAAGTGGTTCAACTGCCGTGGAGAGCATTGGCGTCACTTTTTAGTTAGAGAAATCTCATGCGTTTAAAAGACAAGAGCAATGCCTGCTGTTGATATAATGGTATTTTGTGTCATATTAGCACTTTTATATAATTTTTTTTTTATGGCTACAGCATTGGGACAAGCTCACAAAAAATATGCAAGCAGCAATAAAAATGTTGATTATACTTGCGATTCATTTTTTTGCAATTATGCACTTGGCTGATGCTTTTATCAAAAAATTACTCATTACATTGAAGGTATACATTTTGTCATGCATTCCTATGGGAATCGATCCCATGACCTTAGCATTGTTAGCACCATGATCTACAGGAATGCTTTTGTGACTAAAAAGTATAGGAAAAATATATTAAAGGGGTCATATGATGCTTCTAAAAATAACATTATTTTGTGTAATGAAATGTGTTTTTGCGGTACATTATTGTTTCTCCTCTATGCCCCGCCTTTCTGAAATGCATCGATTTTTAGTGTGCTGTGATTGGCCAGCTATCCAGTGCGTTGTGATTGGCCGAATACCTCAAGCGTGAGACGAAATGTTATGCCCCTTGCCACAAAAAAAGGCCTGTCAGGCCGGAGCGATGATTCAAAAACATGAAAACCCATTATAAACGAGGCATTCGTTAGCAAAATACCAGTGTGGGACATAATTATGGCTATATATCGACTGTATATTCTTGTCATGTTTACAAAGCCGAACAGGCTTCGACACTCGTTGTCGACACTGAAACTAAAAGCTAAACATCGTCATGCATATATTAGATCCGATGAAGAAATGAACTAAAAACAACAAGCCCTACTCTACACTGCCAAGCACCTCCGTCTTTGAAATATATAGAAATCGTCTTTCAATACGTAAAAGCTCTTAACTGTAGCTATAATCTTGTTTAGTCAGAACCATCAACCGGCATTGTTTTGACTTTTTCCAGGAGTGCATCCAGCACATAACAAATGCTGCGCACACACAGGGGGTCACGATAATGTTTGGTTCAAAGTAATTCTGGTAACAGGGTTGTTAGAAGTGACCGAGCGTTAACCACGTGATGTGTCATAGCGTAGTAACTAATTGTTTGGAAGGCCGACAACACCAAGAGTCGTTTCCCAGCAGGTTCAGCGGACGCAACACTTCACACACTGCGGCCTACAGTGAGCCACGAGGCCGGGGCTACCAATGAAGATAACCGGCTAGTGAGTGGGTGGGGGTCGGGCATAGATGAGCAAGAGTCTCTACTGGTTTGCACGAACCGTCAGTGGCACAGATCGATTATACGACGATTCAGATATCATCCTAAGGACACTTATAATAACGCCGTGCTGGACGCACCTTCGTGGTCGCAGCGTGTGAAACAGCGACGATCTGGTTGATCCGAACAGTATGTCAGTTGTAGTACCACATCCGCATCAACGCAAGCACGGATCAGCTACAACGCATACGAAGCAGTCATATCGTCCTCTTTTTGGAAGTCCTAACAAAGTATTTGTGCGCTTTTACAAACGCGAAGGCACCCAGACGCTTACGACCATGCAGCGGACACACAAAGTACAGCTGTGAGAATATCAGGAGTTTATGCTCATATTCATCGGCAGAACATTATGTCTCCTGTTAAAAATAGCAAATGCTGCCTCCACCGAGGCAGAGCGACGTATGTATTGGGGCATGTAGAACGCTACGTTTTAGGAGGGTGTTGACTAGTCTTAACTTTTTTAAAGAATATCTTTTTGGATTTGAGACGTTAGTCTTTGCAACTTTACAGATCTTCTTTATGCACCAAGAGCTTGTAACAGTCCAAAGAGAAAGGAAAAATTGAAATCGCATCATATGACCCCTTTAAAATAACAATTTTACCCTTAATTTCTGCATGCAGTGCTGTCAAAATGATCATGTTAACAGTAGACATTAGGGCTGTGCAATTAATCGCATACGATTGTCAAGCGCATCTCGTCAGTAAAGCCGTTTCCATGATTGGTAGTAAATCGTCATCACCTGCATATCGCGTCAGTATCGCAGGCGCTTCAACTGCGATAATTATTATTGCCTAATTGTCCGTGCACTACGGCTCTGTGTAGTAAATGCCGCTCCATCTGAAAGCATGTGATGGAGATTTACTACTAATCACGGAACCGGCTTTACTGACGAGATGCGCATGACAATTGCGTGCAATTAATTGCACAGCCCTAGTAGACATTAGTCTGGTCTTTAGTTATTGCTTTTACATTTTTAGTTTGCATCCCTGGGAATCGTCCTATTTCCTTGGCCTTGCTAGCACCACTGCTCCTATTTTTATGAGCTACAAGAATGCTGCATTACAACAAGTATATATAAATAGGTTTATATATATATATATATATATATGTATGTATATATTGCACCATTAATATAAGTGTTATTATAAGTATTGCACCATTCCTCAGTCACCTTTATTGACCCCCGTTAACTTTGTGTGACAATCTGTGTGCTATTTATGTGGTACATGGAGTTCCAGCTTATGTTGAGCGTTCCCTTTTATCATTCTATAATATTAGGTCCATAGTCCTGTAGTATACATAAGGCAGACTTTTAACATCTCTTGACATCTGCACATTCTTCAAAAGACTATTGATTTAAATGTATTTGTTCCATTTAATTCCTGCTGACCGCCAAAGACATATATAGTTATAATGTGTAATCTAATATTTTCCCCCTTTCTTTTTCTGCCTCCTCTCTGACTGCTATAGATCTACTATAACTTTATCTGGTGATATACTCCCCCGCTCTTTGCAAAATCAGCAGTGTTCGTCCTCCTCTAACGGGGACAAAGTAGGAGTTCGTTCTCAAGTCCTAATGGGGACACGAGCGGAGTCAGTGTCCCTCTGCTCCAGATAAAACCGTCTGACTGTGCTGGCTAGTGATTCATCTTAATGTCCCATTGCAAAACATTGAGAGTGCTGCGATTATGTGCTTACACTGTGGTCGGACACCCTTTTGATGGAATGCAATGCAGAAGCCACGGTTGTCTGGCTTCATCAGGGAAGTTGCCAAAAATGGGTCATGAAGATGCTTCCTGCAGTTACCCTAATTTGTGCTTGTGAGGCACTTTTTCGTGTGATACTGCTGTTTTCGACCCCCGGTTCACCACAATCTCATTAGACTGCATATTTTCCTCCTATTACTGCAGTGCTGTTGTTTCCTAACGGCAAGCTCATCCCAAAGGAAGATGTGTCGTTCTACAGACGGCTCCAAAGACGCACACACAACGCCACCGGCTTGTGATTAATGCGCCGGTACGCTACATACGGCATGCATTACCTGTTCTGTAAATCTGTCGTTCTTTCTCCTCCCACTTGAGCCTATATATCCCAAAGCATCAGAAAACGTGAGTGAGGGGCTGACTGTCGTACGTTCCCCTCCCCTCTCGTCTCGTCCCTTCTCTCCCTGCGGAGGCTCTAAACGTAGATTTGCTCTGCTCTCCTGGCTCTATGAGGACAGTCTGTTCCAAGCTTGCGTCAAGCTGGGGGACTTCTCAACCTGAACAACAGCACCAGCCTGCACGTTCATGTCTCTCTGGAGAGCAGCACACATTAGACTCTGAACACATTTAACTTTCTGGCACAGGCAAAACAAAAGACATTTGTATGACATGTCATTGATTTGAATGACTGTCCATCTGTCCAGTAATTATTGATCTCTAATGCAAGACATCCTCTCTATTTATCTCTCCCAGAAAGAAGTCCATCGTGTCTGACATACTGTACATCAGTCCCTATTTATGTCTCGTCTCAGCACGTTTCAGCTCTTTAAAGTGATGGCGGACTTGGGAATCGAATAGTCATTATTGTTTGATTCGAAACGGTCATTGCTGCAAGTTTTCTATTATAGGCTGTTGTCATGAAGCATCAGTTTGAAGAAATTTTTCTGCAGGCACTTATAATGGAAGTGAATGGGACCAATATTTTGAGTCTGTAAGAAAAGAAATATGAAGGTTATCATTTTATATCAGTTCTATCAGCTGAACTTAAACTGAACCCAGAATATTCCTTTAATGGCACAGACATTTAAAGGCAACTGTATCATCCCCTTGTGTACTGAGGTTTGTAATGGAAGAATGCACATCAAGTTGTACAATGGAACCGCATGTTCACAATGGTTTGGCTAAGCATTTGCATCAGTATTTGGGTGCTTGAATAGAGAGTATTATTATAACTTTAAAGTATGCATTAGCATTCAAAAGTTGTGGGTCAGTAAGAATATTTTTTTTTTAAGAAATTAATGCTTTTATTCAGCAAGGATGCATTAAACTGACCAAAAAGTGACAATTTTTTATTTTAAATAAATGGTGTTCTTTTAAATCCTGAAAAAACATTAAACAGTACGACTCTTTTCAACACTGATGATAATAAATTGACTTTTGTTAATTACTTTTTTTTTTGCTGTATTTTTTTATTTAAAAAGAGCCTTGGTGAGCATGAAAGACCGGTTACAGTGTAGTTTTGTGGCTTTTAGCCCACGTATGTTAACCTTGAGGTTGATCTATCAGGTAGTGTATGATGGAAATATTTTGCATTGCAAAGAGTGTTTAGGGTTGTCAGATGCGCTATTTTGTGTGCAAGGGCGTATGTTTGTTTGTCCTGTTTTCCCATCCTTTATCTTCTGCTGTATATGAGATTGATTGATAGTATGTGAGTGTTTATGTACGCTGGTAACGGGGTGGATGTGTGCTGACAGCTTCCTCTTGTAGGGATGGGTAGGACACTGCTCTCTCTCTCTCTTTCTCTCTCTCTCTCTCTCTCTCTCTCTCTCTCTCTCTCTCTCTCTCTCTCTCTCTCTCTCTCTCTCTCTTTTCCAACTCCTTTTCTCTATGCAAAGCCAGTCACTGTGGCCCCTAACAGGCTCTGCCATGCAAAATGCATGAGCCGCTTGTGTAGAGTGTGTAGAGTGAAATTGTGTGTGTGTGTGTGGTGTCTGCAGCTCAAATTCGGTGTATGAGACTCAGCTCTCTGTGGGTGGGCAGTTGCTCTCTCTCTCCCTCGCTCTGTCTCTGTGGTCTGTCTGTCTGTCTTTCTCTCTGGGGCTGCTGGAGATGGCAGAAGTGAAATGCACTGCCAGTTTTGTGTGTAAAACTGCCATGTTATTGATGCTCCTGCGCCATATGCACGGTTTAAAGACATGCACCTATAGAGACCGGCTCCCTCTCACACACCTAATGTAATGTTTGTGAGGACTGCATGCCTTGAATATCTATCAGATATCAGGAATGCATTAGATTTTTCCATAACCAGCTGGTTGACTAGTCTGTCTAACCAACATATATCAAGTCATTTGGCTTAATAACTATAATTTGCCTTGATTAGTGCAATTATTTGGCATGTGCTGACTATTGACACATTCATTTTTATTTAAATAGGCAGTAGGTTGTATTGTTACCTTATAGCCATTAGCCAAGTTTTGCTGCTTGCGAATGATAGTGAGAGGCAGGTAAAATTGGGGGATGAACTTTCTCATACTAGAGAGCATTTGAATGGACAAAAATCTATTTAGTGCAGGATGAGTCATTCATATATTTGGTCCGTTTCCCCAGAAAAGAAAGTATGCTTATAACGATTTTTGTAGTGAATTTTATCAGTATTTAGGACTACACTTATAGATTTACCTTAAGGCTAACATATGTGAGCAAAAAGCCACAAAAGCTAAACTACCTTTTAAATGTTTGGGGTCCATAAGTAGTCCCTTATGCTCACAAAGTCTGCATTTATTTTTTATCAAAAATACAGTAAAAACTGTAATTTATTTCTGGGATGGCAAGGTTGATATTTCAGCATCCATTACTCTCCAGTCTTCAGTGTCATATGATCCTTCAGAAGTCATTCTAATATGCCGATATAGTGCTTGAAAAAACATTTCATTTCACATTAATTCATTATATTTTTCAGGATTCTTTGAAAGTCCAAAATTCCAGCATTTATTTGGAATGGAAATCTTTTGTAACCTTATGAATTTTTATAATGTTTTAATGCAAATTTTGATTGATTTAAGTGTCCTTGCTGAATAAAAGTATAATTTATTTTAAAATAAACAGAAATAAAACCATAATAGTGTATATTATGAATTCATGGGATCTTTTAGACCCAATAGTTTAGACACAGAACTTATCTGAAAGGGTTTTAGCATACTAGTGGTTCAACACTTTAAAACAGTCTTCTAAAACCCTTTTGAGAAAGGTTTCTAAATCATTTTTAAAGCTCTGTCTTTAAAGTGCCCCTATTATGCCTTTTCGAATATTACCTTTCATGCAGTGTATCATGTAGCTGTATGTAAACATAAACTATCTGCAAAGTTGTGAAGCCGACAGTGCACGATATATAAAGTTATTGTCTATCAAAAAAAAAAAAGAGTCTGCTCGCAATTGCCTAAACGAGTTGTCGGGAATTAGAATCTTATTCTGTTACGGCTTTATGTCACGAAGTAACACATTTGCATAATGTCTGCCCATGTTCTACGTCGCCAACTTGTCGCCAAATTTCCATGTGGTTAACATCATGTTGAGAAGACGCTGTATCCTACGCTGTGAGTAAATTTGTTTTATCACATCTTATAATTACCACAAACTTGTTAACACTTGACACTTACCACTGAGAAAAGTCCTGCTCCAGTCGTGCTTGCGAATCAGTCTCTTGTCGATCAGCCAGTTCAACCGTTTCATCATCAGACTCCGGCTCGAATTGGTAAGGTACAATCGAAACCATGTATTGACAAGTCTCTAGGGCTGTCATTCCATCATGGCAATGGGCGTTTCGTTTCCGACACGCGCTGTACGTGGTAGACCAATCCAGATCGGCTCTGGACCAATCACAACAGACTAGGCCATTTGACCAATCAGAGCAGAGCAGGCTCAGGGAAAGGATGGGTTTAGAGAGACTGATTCTTTGAATTGCTTTGCACGAGTCGTTTACGAATCATTTAGAAATTAGGTCAAATTAAATCTATTTTTTGAGAACACTAACGTGTTTTTTGACCTTGCATGCATGTAAACCTGTTTTAGGAGACTCCTAAAACAATATTAGCAACCTTAAAAATGGCATAATAGGGGCACTTTAAAAAAAGTATTGACTGACTATTCAACCATCTTGACCCATCCCTAGTATCAGTCATGCACTTAAGTAGCTACATTTTTCATTGGTGTCAGTACAAAAACTGCAGATCAAGTCAAAAACTCCCTTAGCTAGTCAAAATGGAACCAAGGTTGGTCGTGACCCCCTTTGTAAAAGAGCACAGAGATTCACAGCTGCCACACGAACATCCAGATGTGTTTGTGTTTTGTCCTCTTGTGTTTTTGCCCCTTTGACCACAGCTCTCACAGACTGTGTGTGTGTGTGTGTGTGTCCTGCCGAGAGAGGAAGGTCACACTCTGCCTCCCACGCATCCTACAGAGAGCATCGTAGGGCATTTCCAACGTCAGAGTCTGGTTGAGCCCTGACAGCAGCCTCTGAAATGAGCCGTAGGGTGCCACAGCCCAGAGAACACACACCTCAGAGACTTATCTCCATCGAGACTGCGCCTGCCAATGTCTTTGTGCATGCGTGAGTACGTGTGTGTGTGTTAGACTAGCGCAGCCGCGCCATGGGAGGCTTATGAGGTTACTGCTTTTCACCGGCGCACACTTGAGAGTACTCAGTTCTAACATGCGTGCATACAGATCTCCCATTCATAGGCCTATTTAAAGCCACCAATGTGTAGGGAAGGGAACAGGTAGAGCTCTGTTCGACTGTGTGAAATCTGAGAGCGGGAGAGGGGAGAGACCGTTCCTCTGTGTTTACGGCTCTCAGTCTTCCAAGCCAGTCTGTGATCACCGGCACAGTATGTTAGTTTTGTCTGCGCGAGTATGGCGAGCGGATAACTTGGCCAGTCTGTGTGTGTGTGTGTGTGTGTGTGTGTGTGTGTGTGTGCGGCTCTTATCAGGTCGTATGTTGTAGATTAATCAGTGGATGTGTGTAGACGGCTGTCGGGACAGACAGGCAGACTGTGCACTATTGATGACCGCATCTAGACGGAATGTTCGTCTCCCTCCCTCTTCCCTTAAAAAATTTGCCCCAGGCTGCCAGCCAAATCCTCTCAGGAATGAGCACGTCTGAGCCTGTGTGTTTGATCCCTGTGCGTGTGTTCGTGTTGTTTGCTCGGGTTTTTTTGTGCAAGTGTTTTAGTTTGATTATGAATGTTTGGGTTGTTTTAGTGTGTTTTTGTAGGGCGTGGACTTTAGCACTCCAGTGTGTGTGTGTTTGTGTATAGGCGTCATAGGTAATGTGAGGAATGCATGTTTACTTACGTGTATGCAAAACCAGTCTGGCCGTGAGCAATTCCAGGTCAGCTTTCACTACCGAATTCACTCCTGAATGATTTAGGTGACAACTTGTTCACTGCTGAAAGAAGCCAAAATGTTGCTGGATTTATTCACAAGTTTGGGACCGACCCTGTCTATTCTGTACACGCATGGGATCTTATTAAAGAAAACAAGTGGGAAAATAATTTGTGTAAATTGTATTCTTGCATTCTTGCATAAGTTATTACATTCATTTCAGTAGGACAATTTACATATGAATGAATTTACATTTAAATTCATCTGCTTGTGTTTTATGAAAAACTTTCCATGGAATGATAATTTAGTGTAGTGTCCAACATACTGTAATATTCATGTGTTTTGTTGATGCTTGAATTTTAGTTTTATCACATCTATCACATCTTATTCCTGTACTACCATACCGTTGTTCAAAAGTTAAATTGGTACAATTTTTTTTTTATTAAATGTTTTTAAAAGAAGTCACTTATGCTTACCAAGGCTGCATTTGTTTGATCAAAAATACAGTAGAAGTTGTAGTATTGTGAAATATTTGTACAGTTTAAAAGACAGTTAACAGTTTTGTATTTGAATATATTTAAAAAAAAATGCTATTTATTTCTGTCATGGCAAAGCTGAATTTTCAGCAGCCATTACTCCAGTCTTCAGTGTCACATGATGCATCTAATATATTGATTTTGTGTTGAAGAATTATTTCTTCTTATTGTTATTCATATTAAAATAGCTGCTAAATATTTTTGTGGAAATCATGATACTTTTTTCACGATTCTTTGAATAGAAAGTTTAAAATGCTTAAAATAGAAATCTAATTGGATTGAATTCTTTCATAACATTTAAAATTACTTTACTGTCTATTTTGATCAATTTAATGCGTCCTTTTCGAATATATTTATTAATTTATTAGTGTTAATTTTTTTTATTAAAAAACTTACTGACCCCAAAACATTTGAATTGTAGTGTATATCTGCATATTACACATTAAACATGTTCTTACTGTGAGTTTGTTGCATCGGTTTAAGTTTTTTTTAATTTCACTAAGGACCTACAAATAGCTTGACCTTGCAAAGATGAAATGTAATATTTTACATTCATTGGTAAAGACAAACAGAGAAATTGTCACCATTTTAGATCTCTCTTTGGTTCCCTCTCTTCCTCCGTTTTATCTCCTTAGCCCGCATCAAATTGGCCTACTTTTGTCCACAGTCCAGCCCACATGGAAAAGATGCCTCATCAGTATACCACAGAGTGCACTAAGCCGAGTCCCCCACAATGCAGTGCACAACACTTTTCTAGTCTGAAGAATGAAACAGAAGTAATAACCTCAGTGATTTTCATGACTCATTATTTGATGTGACATTCTTACACACACTTAAATTACAAATGCTAAACAAACAGCTGACAGATGGACTAAAAGGATAATGGATGAAAATGATTCCATTGTTTATTTACCTTCATGTTTTTCAAAACCTTTCTTCTAAGCAGAATTTTCTTTTTTGGATGATCTATCTCCCAAAGTTCATGGGACAACAACATAGCATACTACTGTTCAAAACCCTTATATAGTATGTAATAAACAACATGCTAGTAGTCTATCATTTGTTTTCAGGTTATAAATAATTTGCATACATTTTCTAAATCAACTTACATTTTTCCGCCATATACCCGGCTTACACATGTCCTCTTTCGTTTTTTTCCTGCAGTGCTAATGATGTGTGAATAGGAGACCTGTGTAGGGGGTACAGTAAGGGGCCCCAGCAAGTCCTCTGTGTGTTTGTGACTGAAAACTGCACGTTTGCACTGCATTTCGCTTTATACGTACCCTCTGCCAGAGCTGCAACAGATGGACACACAATCACCCTCGTGTGCCGCCTTTCACACGAATTGTGCTAAACTGTGTGTGTGTGTGTGTGGTACTTACAATGAAAAATTTACTTACGAGTCCAAACACACTCAGTGTCACACAGTTTTTCAAACGAAATGCTTTTATACACGCATCAAAATAGACAGATAGTGCATTAAATGGCATTCCTACGGTACACACGTGCGCTCTCTCAAAGGTCATTGCGTTGTATGACGGTGTGAGGCTGGCCTAGATCAGATTCATCATCAGCCCGTATGGCTCGTAATTCCCCACTAACGGTGTAGTTCATAAAACGTGCTCGTGCGGGAACTGCAAAGAACTTGTGTGTGTTTACGACTCTTTCCTGTCAACCTCTGTGTGTACAGTTATTTTTTCATAGCTGTTTTCGTCAGGGGATCTCCGTAGTTAGTAATACAGCGATGCGGGCAGGCGCGCACATGTTACAGCATTCATTGTCAGAGCCAAAGTGGAATTTGTGTTTGTGTGTCAGTGACCTCATTGTGCCTGTTTCGAGGGAGCGCACGTGAATTTGACGGGGGTTTAAAGTATTCTCGGTTAAATCTAGGATGTTGTTTTGGTGCTCAGGTTAGAAGGCCGACGTAGGCGTGCGAGAGATCCAGGGCAAAGAGGAAACGGCACGGACTCTGGTGCTGAAGAGCGAGGGGTGTGTGCGTGCGAACATGCATGCACTGATGAGTTCGGAGCAGTGGGGGAATGTTTCAAATGAGTGAGCTGCAGGAATGCTAACTCCCACCGTTACCGATGTGGGCCGCCTTCCTCCTTTCACACACACTTTCGCAGAGTTTTGAATATCACATATGTTTGTGACAAACAGGCTTTGCGTCCTCTGGGTGTTTGTGTGTTATTGTTCTGAACGCGTGTCGCATCGTGAGGGATTTGTGGTAGTTACATTTGTCAACCGTGCACAAGTACATAGTGTTACAGAGTACGATTGTGTGTGTGGGGCTTTAACACACTAATTAAAAAGAGATTAGAGACGGCTGAGGTGTTGCGTCCCTGGAAGAGAGCGCAGAGAGAAACTCAACCTGATCCATAGGATTTGAGAAATAACCATTCAAGAAAACTGTCGTTTATAAAGTGTGTACATTACAACGGTTTTCTTACCACTTTGTTTATATATCACGTCACGCTTATATGGTAGATTTATATAGTGTATCTCGTGTTTGTGTGTTTGAGAGCGTGAGACACCTGTTCCAGTGTAATTTTCTCATGTCCTTGAGGAGAACAGTGCAATAACTCTCTCAGTAAACAGTGCCCACAGCTTTCGCACAACTATCACAATCACTACTCGCACCATGTTCTGCAGGCCAGCTAGATAAATCCTCTTGTTTTTGTGTTTGTTTTGCTCTAAGGTCTTGCGTCAAGGCTGCACTGCTTCTACCGTGGTACAGCGGATTGGAATCTCTAATATGAAACGGTGCATGTAGTGTCTTTATGGCTTTGTTTTGTCGTTTCTTCTGCAGCTAGAAGTGTATGTATTTAATATATATATCTATATATATATATAATATATATATATACTCTGCTAAATATGATCATTTTTAGTATGCACAGCATCCCCACATGACCTAATATGAAATGTGCTGTGTCTAACGGTATCCCACAATGCAATGCACTTAATTTGACCTTCTATTTCTAGTATGATGAATGAATGAATTAGAAGTATTATCTTAACATCTTTTGCATGACTCATTTGATTGGACTGCCAAGACATTTTTTTGCACAATTTGCATAATGGATTAGAAATGCAAAAATATCCATATTTGTTTCCTGAGGTAAATATGGTTATGGACTCCACTTCAGTTGATTAATTAAACATGATTAATTCTTGTGTCCTTGTGGCATGCTTATTGTGCATTCTATTTCGTATACTGTATATAATTTCTGTTGCGTTGCAATAATAAAATCACTCAAAAAACGGTGTGTATACTATTCTTATACAGTGTGTACTGCGCAGTGTGTTCCAAACATAGCATATTGAACCAGTTTTAAACATTAGAATTGCATACTTGGCTCTCAAGGGACAAGAACTCACATCGCAGACTGTAAACATAAAGGAGATAAATTGGAGACTGTGTGATTGCATGTGTCATGGCTGAGGAGGGAGTATTGGCTGGGCCGTGAAGTGTGGAGAGATGGGCCGACAGACATAGTGTGTGTGCTTGTCAAGGTTAGACGGGCTCACCACTGCAGTGTGCTCATTGTTCCTGCCCCCCTCGGCAGGCGCCCACCCCTCCCTCGTGCTGCAGTCCTCCTCTTCCCTCAAGAAAAACAGCACTATCTCCTACACGCACATTTTCTTGCGTTTAGCGCAAATGTGTGGGGTTGCCATGTCACCCCACCACCGTACAGCTGCTTTATGTTGTGCGACGACATTGCCATTCATCCTTAAGGCTACAGGAAACAGGAGATCCCGTAGTCTGCAGGAAGTTGTAATTTACTCCAGATAAAACTGTTTCTACCTCCTCTGGCACTCACCCAGTCACTACTGTTAGTGTCTATGTGATGGAGGGACAAGGATGTGCGTCGCGCTTTCTGGTTTGCTCTGCCAAATAGAGGATGTTACGGATTGTAAATATTAGAAATGCACATATGAATCACACACAGTCTTAAGAAGTGAGCGGTTGTTATGTCGGATGAATGTACGTTCTCTATCCCTCTGTGTCAGCTATATTAAGCTCTGTCTGAGTCTGATTACCATCAGCACGGAGCTTGCCCTGGATTCATGGTGTGTGACTCGCGCACACACATATGTACAAGCCTTGCAGCGTGTTTGTCGAACACGTTGAGGCGAGGAGGTGATGGACAGATTGAATGTGGTGATTTGTGCACAAGCTATGTGATATCAGATGTATTACATGTCTGAAAACTTGCAGCTAAGTGTTAACACTCTTATGCTCATAAAGCTTGTGTTTGTGTGTTTTCTCGCAGAAGGTGGTGGATGACGACAGTCACGGGAGGAAGTCCAGTCCTGCACCCTGCCCACCTAACAAGGTGTCTGATAGCATCCTGGAGAAAAAGGTACCATCTAAGGTACTGCATCATTTTACAACAAAGTCCATTTAATGCAAGTCAGGCTACTCGACGGGGATCTTGGCATCGCTCCCGGGCAGCTATTTTCTATCTAAGCAATAGACCTGCAAGTACATGATCATATGTGCTTGAATGGGGACAGTCTAAAATCTCCAAAACTGCTTAGTGTCTAATAACAGTTCAATCACTAATAAGAAATGTTATTTCTTAAATTAAGCTTCTTTAGCTGAAATTAGGCTAATAAGGCAGTGTACAGTGGGACTTCCTTTCCTACAGCCACCATTTTGAGCATTGCCATTTCTCCAAATGAATTGCTCCTCAAGTGGCCCGTCTCCTGCTTGTCTCTGTTTACGCACAGGCACAGAACGGCCTCCCCGTTTATCCACACACACCCTCTTCCTCATAGAGTCAGAAGCAGGAAACATCTTCTCTCTATCTCACTAACTCATACTCATCGCAGGCCTCAAACCCGGCCTCACCCTTCTCACCCACCCCTAGACAACTCCCACATTCACACCCCTTCCTCTCATTTTCACTTTCAAGCTCTCATTCATTCAGAAATATCTAATTTCACACACACCAGAGCCCCAACAGCCATCTGGGTGTCACCCTGCGTCCTTCCTCTTTTCATTTCGGGTGGCGATTTTGTGTTGACCTAATCACAATTGGGCAGGGTCAGGTGAAACAGGGTCCAAACTGTTTCATGCAACCCACTTTCAGTGGATGGCATTGTTTATTATTAAGACACTACAGTTCAAAAGTTTGAGTTCGGTAATTTAAGGTAAAGTTAGTATAAAATTAGTCTCTTATGCTCACCAAGGGTGCATTTATTTGACCAAATACAGTAAAAACAGTAGTACTGTGAAAATATTACAATTTAAAATAATATATTTTAAAATGTGATTTATTTCTCTGATGGAAGTAAAAGCTTAATTTTCAGCATCCATTACTCCAGTCTTCAGTGTCACATCTCACATGATCTTTCAGAAATCATTCTAATATGCTGATTTGGTGCTTAAAATAATTTTTTCTTATTATCAATGTTGAAAACAGTTATTCGCTTAATATTTTGTGTGTTTTATTTTTACATTTAATATTTTTAAAATGTTTTAAATTATTTTTAAATTACATTTTATTTTAATTATAATTTTTAAGGGTAGTGTATTTTTCAGGTGATTCGTTTGAAATGGGATGACGTTAAATGCAGGTGTACGTGAAGTCCAAAATATTTGACTTTTGACTGCATTGTGCTTGTAGTGTAAATATTAATTCACTTGTCACGCAATCAGAGGCCGTCCTCTCAAAATCGCTTAACATGAGACACATCTGAAACACATCTTTAAAACAGAGCCACACTCTCCCCCAGTATACCTCACCCAGCCTGTATATCAACAATCAAAAAGCCAGAAACCCAACCGGGCTGTTTCACTTAATGTTGTTTTTCTCTTATCCTCTTCATTAATGCTCTTCCTGTCGGCCTGTGCTCTGTGGCCACTGATGGATGCGTTCTTCTCATGCATACATGATATTACAGCAGGATATTTGTACTGCTCTCTTTGTTTACTCTGCTTCAGGCATCCTCACTCCCCTCACCAAGTTTCCCTGTGTGTGTTTGTACATTTGTGTGTAATTATTGCTGTTCGTCTGCTCCTGCTCGAATGCGCTTGATAATCTGTTTAATGAGACCTTAAAGAACTTCTGTATTATTCATGTACAAATATGTGTAGACATGTATTTTAATGCAGCTCAAACAGTCCATTTCATATTCAAACGGTCCTAAAGTGCTTCATTAATATTGATACACACTTGTTTGTGTGTACAGGGCAACTTGCAGTCTTCACTGGTGTTCAGTCGACTGTTTCCTGACATCAAAGAGGAACCAGGACATGGGCCCATCATCCACCCAAGGTACGGCCCTTTTTTCCCATCAATTCCTTTGTTCCAGGATCACGCAAGTGCATGTCATAAAATGGGCAAAATTCCATAGATGTCCTATAGACCAGTGTATCTCAACCTTTTGGCGTACCGGACTCCAGTCCAATTCAGAACCATCCTCAAGGACCCCCAGAACAAAATTGACTCATCTATGTATAATTTGTGTCTTTGTGAGGACCAAATGCAGTCAAGTTTTATTCAAGTTAGTTGACAGTCCACGGACCCCTGGTTGAGAAACACTGCTATAGACCATATCTAGGGTTTCTGGGGAAACCTGGGTCTCTTTGGTTTGGACCTGCAAGTGTTGACCCTAAAAACCGTGAAAAGCTCTCTGAGAGCCACAATTCTCCTGATTTTGGAGTTTTTAGTTTCAGCGTTGTATGTGCACCAGCCTGAGGGTGTTTGTTATGTTTGCAGTTACTGCCTGTACACGTACGATAAGATGGTGGCCCCTAACGTGTCCCTGCGGAAGGAGGGGGAGGTGAGCCATGAGGTTCTGGGGGCCCTGCTCAAGCAACACTACAGCAGGAGAACACTGACCCACGACAGCCAGCCCACCACAGGTCAGTACCCCTGCACTATTTAGTTATCCTTGTAAATGAATGCACGTGCATGCACAAGAATGATGTACTGTTAAAGGTCAGAAGTTTATGGGCATGTATGTGGTTGACTCACTTAAAGGGTGAGGAGCTGCTGAGAGTGTCTTGCTAATGATTAATACAACTCACATTTTATAGTTGCCAGTGAAGAGAGAGAGAATGAAAAGAGGCAGCTGAGTGTCAGATCACTCTAGAGTGCTGGGGGAGGGGTCTCCAGTCTCCACCGCAGCACGCCACATTTCCTTCCGTCCTCCTTCTGCCTGTATTTCGCTCTTTTTCCTTTTTTCTCTGTGCCTCACTCATCCTTTTTTCACTTTTTGATCCTCTTTCAACCCCCTCTGGCCCACTGCTCACCTCACTTTCTTTCTCTATTTTTCTTCTTCTCCCTATCTTTTTCTGTCATCTCCCTTCAGTGTACCTGTTCTCCATCCTGGCTCCTCCATCTCTCATCATTCTTTCTTCATTTTACCCGTTCTCCATCTTGGCTCCCCGTCTTTATTCTCAGTTTGTCTCTCTCTATCTTTATATATGCTCAATCTCCATTCTGGCTCCTCCATCTCTCATCTTTCTTTCTTCAGTATACCCATTCTTCATCCTGGCTGCCCTTTAGTCTTTTTTCCTTAATCTGTACCACTTTTGTTCATGTACCTCTTTTGTATCCAGGTGCCCTATGTCTCTCTTCCTTCTTCAATCTGTCTCTCGTTCTCAGTATACTCATTCTCAATGTTGGCCTCCCCCTCTTTTTATTCTCAATTTGTCTCTCTTTTTTATATACACTCAGTCTCCATCCTGACTCCCCTGTCTCTCGTCTCTTTCTCTTCCACGTGCCCGTTCTCCATCCTGGCTCCCTCGTGTCCCTTCCGTCTCTCGTTCTCCTTCTCTGACTCATTCTTCTGAGTGTGACAGACAGGTCTTAGTCACAGTAGAGGCTAGCAGCAGAGCGAGACTGTTATTCGGCTCTGCAGTGCCAGACCTGCAGCCTGCCTGTCCTACATTTAAATGAGCTGTATCTCTCTTACTCCCTCTCTCTCTCAGTCCCTTTGGACTCCCATATTCCTCATCTAAACACGCATGCTAGACTGCTGCTGTTTGCTTGGTGCAGGTGATTTGTATGTAGAGCATGCGTAGCACCTTAGCAGCGTAAAAAAAAATGTTGTGTGATACTTCCAGCGCTTCCCCTCTACACTGACCTTCAAAGAGAGACACACCCACAGAGAATTAGTCACACAGACTTTCAGCACATGACAGATAAGGTGTGTGTGTGATCGCACGAGTGTGGTTAACTCTTTCTTCTCTTTCCCTCAGATCTTCCCGCATCTCCTTCCTCCATTGCAGAGGAGGCCAAATCCCACCACGCGGGCGAAGCAAACGAGTGCCGCCAACCTCCTCCGTCAGTCGCCATGGAGACCAGCCCGGGCAGCAAGCAGCACGCCCCCATTCCCACGGAGGGCAAAGACAGCGGAGCAGAGGATGACAAGGACAGGATCATGCTGGAGATCGTGCAGATGTACCGGCGGCAGCAACAAAAGCTGAATTCCACCCTTCAGAAACAGCTGCAGCTGGAGATGGTGAGACAGTCAGATTAGACCAATCATCCCTTCCTGAGTCACAGAGGCTCTGTTCCAAACCTTAATGAGCTGTCTGCTGTCTACATAGGCTTCTAAGGAAGCATCATAACTCATAAGTAACCTGTTGGCTTCGTACACCATGCTCACAATTGATTATAATAGCAACTGATGTTAGCATATGATACCTAACGACACGTTACAAACTTGGATATGATGATCCCCTTGCGACAGACCTCCATCCTTAGAATTACAATTTTAAGCCAGCAATTTTACTTTTGCGCAAAATAATTTCATTTGAAGAAGTTGTTTCTAAAATGAATTGCTTTTTATTGTCGTAAAAATTTAAATATTTTTTCTTTTTAATTTCTGATAAGTCAACTGTATCTTTTTCTGCTCTCTAATAGGATAATATTAGATAGAGCAGAAAATATTTCTTACTGTTAAAAAGATTAGTTGAGGCGGCGCTACGGGCGCCCCAAGTTCGAATCCTGACTTGAGCACCTTTCCTGATCCTGCCCTCTATCTCTCTCCCACTTCGCTACCTGTCAGATCTGTTATTTTCCAAAATTGTAAAGCGCAAAAATCCAAAAAAAAAAAAAAAAAATTCTAAATATGTTTTTATTTCACATGAAAAATTAAAGGTCATGGTGAAAATTCCAAAGTTTGGCACCCATTTGCCTTAAATTTATGTGAAATTAAAAATGGCATCTGACCTAAGTTGAAAAGCGGAGTACAACGAATAAATAGCAAACACGTAATCAATGAAATAGTACATTTTTAATTCTATTTTAGCTGTACATACATACATACATACATACGGATATATAGTTATAGATAAATATATATATATCTATTTGTATATGCACACATTTATACATTTCCTGCTGCCGTTTTGGAAGAAATTTGTCATTAAGTTTTTTATATTGCATCTGGGATTGCCTCATCCGTGAAATGATACGTGCGATTCTGCCCTAGATTTTGGCCTAAACAGGGATCTTATAACGCAGCGTGATTTTGCTGCCTTCTGCTTGGAGCAGCCTTCATGTTGTGTGCACGCCTATGATGTTTAAAAATGCTCCTCTAAATAGGCAGCTCACTAGAGATTGGAATAGAGCCAGGGAGATGGACTAGTTGTTTATCAGAGAAGCTTTTTTGTGCTCCTGAGAAAAGAGAGAGACCTTGTTATAGTGAGAGTAAAGGTGAAGGCCAGAGCAGAAAGGAGTATGTTCCAGTTGAGCTTTATCACCCCCGACTCGTCCACTACAAACCCTCGACCTTTGCTGTACATTGTTTGACGCATGTCTTGATGTGCGTGTGTGTGCAGGAGCTGGAGGCAGTGCGCGGGGGTGAGGCAGCCAGGCTGAGGGAGTTGTCTGTGGAGCAGCTGGAGCTGCAGAACGAGCTGGAGGCGGTGCACACTGAGCATGCTCAGAGACTGGGGGAGGTGCGGCAGGAGCAGAGACAGCTGGAACACCGACTAGAGCAGCTCAGACAGCAGAGCTGCGCCTGCCAACCCAAAGAGCAGGAGGCGCAGTACAACGTGCAGGTACATGTGTGGACCGCAGCAGAGCCAATCTGAGCGTGCCCGAATCACTGTGTGATGCAATGATAAACTATACCCAGTGTAAATTATTCCCATACCCAATGCAATATGCTGCATGTATCAGCGCAGATCATCTGTGTGTGGGAGGGATTCAGTAACAGGAAGACATATACACACGCACACTGAAATGGAGAGCCAGTGCCTGACTGATTTGCACACTGGGCCTGATTTCTGCATTTTAACTATCAATTAGGACAATGGTGCTCAAACTTTTTAAACCACATATCCAGTCTAATCAAATCAGACTGTCTAAATACTGGCGATATTAGTGCACATTAGTTCATAAATCTATTAAAATAAAAAAAAATTAGAATTTAGAAATAAAAATAAATAAAAAGGCAATTTAAGTAATATTTGTATGTAATATTTTTACTATTATTCATTTGATTTTGTGTGTGTGCCTTTTAAAGGCACAATATGTAATTTTCGCTACTAGAGGGCGCGTATTCAAAATAAACAAAAAAGCAAAGGCTAGTTTGATGACACCGTGACTGAGTGTGGAATCATGGGGAGTTGTCATCTTCATCCCCACTCCGAGCATACCGCGGTCACTCGGGCATAAAATAATTTTCATGGTGTCACCCTTTAATAAGATTTATTTAAACATAGTAGAATGAGCAGAGTGAGGCGAAAGCCCGTCGCAGCACGAGGCCGCTGAACCAGTCGTGACCACCAGGTCGCGGCTCGAAGCATCGCGAGCTTTTATTATGGCTGCGTCGACTGCTGTGCCGCTCCTCCGGTCTGTGGCGCATTTGGATAACGCGCGCTTTTTATCATACTAATACTTTAACCTTCTGTTAATGCTACTCTGAGCGTCGCACTGGCTATTGTTAAACGCATAACATATTAAGCTGTCTTTGTGGTTTCCAAGTTTTCTACAAACAAACCGTACAATCGAGGGGTTATGACGTCATTGTCAGGCGACGCAATGACACTATGGACACGGTCCGTGTCACTAGTTAAAATTGCTTATTGCTCTGGATTTAAACATTCTTCGAAACTTTTGGGATAATGTAAATACGCAAGTCAGCAAAATATATAACACTGTACTAGTGGTTTTTGGATATTTTAATAAAAATAGTACCTATTGGGCCTTTTATGTTGCCAAATCAGGGGGTAAATGGAGTCAATGCTCTAAAATAAGTTGGCGATAAAAAAATTACACTTACAACTAATTAGCGAAATTACAATGTTGCCATGACATAAAAAAAGGACACGGAATAAATCTAAATTATAAAAATGAACATACCATTATTAAAGGGATAGTTCACCCAAAAATGAAAATTCTGTCATTGAATACTCACCCTCATGTCGTTCCAAAACAGTATGACTTAGTTTTTTCATCTTCAGACACAAATGCGATATTTCTGACTGATCCGGAGCTCTCAGACCCTCCATAGACGCAACACAACTGGCAATGTTCCCCGTCCAAAACGTCGGTAGATAGTCCCATGTGACCTCAGGGGTTCAAACCATAATTTGACAAGCTACAGACACTACTATTTTGGGCAGAGTAAAACAAAACTCCGGGTGGAACCATGAGCGTGGAGCACTAATGCCAGAGTTTGTCATTGTTTGGTGCCTAACCCTTTAAATTAAAATGAAACGAAAATACAATTCTATGGTCAATAATACTATCATCCTTGTATCAGACGTCAAATCTCTTTAAAATATTTTCTAGAAAGTAAGATTTGCATGTAAATCTTACCTGCTCAATACTTTATAGTTGCTGCCCTTTGTTTTTCTTTGTTGCTTAATTGCCTTCTAGTTTTTTTCCGTTTTCTCTTTCTTTAGACCTCTAACGCTTGTTCAGTTGAGTGGGTTTTTGTTCAATAAGTCTTTGACTGAGAAAGACTCCGGTACTTGCTTTAATTTTCGTCTTTTCTCGGCTATAATGCACAGTGTCCGCAGGCAAGCCGCCAAGTATACTCCGCTTGCCCATGAGATGCTAGACGCATTCGAGCGGGTTTCGCAGGATCCAGTAACCGTTCTTATCCAATCTCATCAAATCCCTCTGCACATCACTGTTTGTTGTTCCATGCAGGCACATGAATCTAAAATGGCCTTAGATTAGCTCTTAACGGCAGGAAACACTGGTAATCAATTTGTTTGGTAATGGAATATTTTTGTGCTTCCTGTTGTGAAACCAGCGCTCTCCTTCTGTCCGCCTTTGCGCTCTTCGCCTGGCCGCCTGGACATGCGCGGGCGTACGTCAGGGAACTGCAGGAGGACCTGCAAGGACGTGAGCCATAGAGAAGCTGAGCTCATGAGCGTCGCAGCTTCAGCAGCAGAGGCATCTGAGGACCAGGGACCGCAGCACTGCCCTCCCCGCCCCGCGCCCCGCCGCAGCCCCCCAATCCCAGCATTCCCCTCTCTTCACCGCCCCTGCGTGTAACCCCATATAAACTCCCCCCCTCTCGTCGCACACTTTCCACGCCGTCAGCACCAAAACGCTCGCCCCCTCCCGCCGAGTAAAACAGAGAAACCAGAGGACCAGACTCCTGCAGAAAGAGCAGCTCTCCAGAACTGCTTCGTTGTGGTGCACCACCACCAAAAAAGACTTACTGTTTGTGTTCACTTTAAAAGACCTTTCGTGTCACCCGGCCCTCGACCAGTGCGGTAAGCATTTTTTGGATGTACATGTCTGTTTTAATTTATAGTCGTGCTGAAAGGCTGATGTCCCATCAGTGGAGGTATTTCTTTGTTGGACTTCTTGCCTCCTGTGGTGTTGGGAAAGCGCTCGAGTGCTTTTCCGGTCCCAGGTCTTTGGATACAGGAAACTGACACCCAGTAAAATACTACCTGTGACACGAAGCCCAAGGATGCCAACCGCAAGACTCCATGACCGTGCAGCAGCAAGAACCCCGTGGATGTTTATTTTTTTTAATTTATTTGTATCTTTTGTTTTTTTTTTTTTACAGAACAATGGGAGAAGTTTTTGTTAACGTCACAAAGAATATCAGTAAAAATATTATTCTATAGCATATTTAAGTCATTAAACGTAGATGGGGCCTCTAACTGAGGCCCCCGGTTTAAGATCGTAATCCTCCCCCTCTTCCTCTCCATCTCCCCTCCATTTTCTTTCCCTGCCTGCCGTTTGTCTTTTCAGTCTGGTGTTGATTATATGTTTCCTGTCTGCACTGCTGACCCTTCGCAGGCTGGTATATGACAAACGGCTCAGTTCATTCCTGCTTGATGCAGTAAGCAAAGACTCACATTCGCCCCCTGCTGGAGAACACTATGAAACTCGGCCCCCATTTAACTACAGGCAGTTTTACAAAAAAAGCTTCAGGATAGTGCAGTCCACCCCACTCTGAAGTTTATGTTCAGAGCATAAAAGGATTCCTGTAGCTCCAATAAGAACATACTGGTTGTAGACATCCGATCTTTAAACAAAGCACACAGTAGACCTTATATTTGTCCTTTTCTTAGCAATGGATTCATTAGTAGTGCAATTGACGATGTAAAGCATTGAAGTACGTCACAATCTCCCATAAACCTAAAGCTGATTTCTTTATTCATCTGAGAACTGCTAATAAAGTACCTAGTTTTTGAATGCTGGGTTCCAGGTTAAATGATTTGGCTGTCATGTATTGGGTGTTTAGCCTGAATTTTTTTTTTATATATCCCTCTTATTCATTCCTCCGTGTCATTATTCTGGATGAGTGAACAAACAGGTCTGACAGAGAGAAAAAAACAGACAGGGGGCCAAGGGAGGGATGTAAAGGAATTAATGCTGTCACGTTAGCTCCCAGTCACTGAGGGTTGAAGAGGCACGCTTTGTCTCGGCAGAATGGGGCAGCTGCCTCTGATGCCCACTCATACATCAGCTGTTAGATGATGAAGAAAGATGGACACAGGAAGTGAAGCAGTTATGCCTCTAGAGCAGTTTGTTCTTTCTTTCTTTTTCGTTCCCATCTGTTGCAGATTGGTGTGTATCATATTGGACGTAAATCTAGGCTTCTTTCGTGATGTACATATCTCACATAGAACATTCCACTGTGCACAACTCATCGGATTCACAGTCACCAGCCGCAGGCCGTTTGCTAACCTGATAATCCGTTGTACATGCAAACCTCTTAGATACAAAAATAGGAAACGTACAGACACCCCTGACTTGTGTGAATACATCCAGCTATGAAGAATCAAAAAACCAAAACTATATTGTAAATGAGTGCTTTGCCATTTTTTTACTTTTTTTCTTGACTTATTCAGAAATCTTAATGTATATAACTATACTAATAAAATTTATATACGCTTTGTACATATGTGTCATTAATATCGAACTAACTTCGTTCTAAACAATCCTGTCAGGTTTCTGATCACATTTGCAAGCTGGCGTAGCCAAGCTCTATGTTTTTTTTCCCTCCCTTTGTTTTTTTTGCCTGAAGATGGTTGTGGAAACGTGTGGGCGGGATGCAGTGGAGGCTCCGAACCCCTACACTTCAACTCACGGGAACGGAACATGACCAGCTCCGCAATGTTTCGCGTTTCAGTGGGTCATTTCGTGCCATATTCAGTGAGCCCACTGATGGTCACTCTGTTTTATGTGGTGGTGTTCCGCTTTTCCTCTTTCCCCATTTAAGATATATATGATATAGTATATATAGATATATAATCTTATTATACCCCCACACCCCACCATATATTAATATATTAACAAATAAGAATTTAAAATTCGTAGAAATAAGGGAGTGAAATAATGCATTATTGGTAGCTACGATATGGTTATGCTAACACAGATTCATTCTTGCTAAAATTCAGATGATTTTTTCTATTCTCTCACACATACAACCCTTTCCCAAAACTTACTCCCAATTGGTCTGAAAGCAAAATAGTCTTTATGTAAATGGGCAACAAATGTTGCTTAAGAGCCTAATAAATAGGAAAGAGATCTAGCACCATTTGATATATAGGACTGTTTGTGATAATGAAAGAGCGATGTTTTGATATTATCTCTAATATCTAAATATAATATATTATATAGATAGCTTTGATTTCATGTGTAGTTCTTTTGAGAGATTGTAGCATTTGTTTTGGCACAGTAATGCATTACTACAGTGTCGACTACAATTTCTGTACAATCAGTATTAGGTTTCTTTTGTTTTCACCACAGTTACCTCTGTAGCAGCCGGTTTCAATGCTGTTTTTGATAGTTTTGGGTATTAAAATGTATTTCTGAAGCTTTCTAGAGGATACCTTTTCATTTGTAACGATTCTATGAAACCTGTAAATTGCATTTTGTACACAGGGGGGCGCTGTATATCTTCTATGTAGAATGCCATGTTAAATTTGAATTCTGGGCATAGGAATACAGTACTCTTTAGACTCTTGAAACAACAAACCTGTTTTTGTCTTTTGCAGTGTTAAGAAAATAAATACAGATAACGTTGTACATATTCGAGACGTGTGAAATATGTTGAATATCTGATATGTATAGGCCTGGTATAATATAATTAGCAAAATTGTACTTTAAAGCAATCTAATGCTAGAGTTTTTCAGCAAAGCTACCATGTATTTTACATTATAGAGGAAATATCCCATTTAACAGGGGATAATGATTACTGTGGCTCCCTTGAGCTGATTAATGGCAAAAGAGAAAAGAAAATTGCAATTAAATAAACAATTTTTTTTATAATGGTAAAAATACACATAGTATACAAATAACTACCTGCCAGCACAGCATGTGTCCCTATGTTCTTAATCACATCTTTTCTCATGTGTAACCGAGATGTCACTATTAAAGAAAAGGAAGAAAAAAAAATCAGATGTGAAGCTTTTTTTTTTTTTGAGAACACAATCAACACTGTAATAGAAACAATGTCATTGTTTATGACTTTCGTAAACAGCAAAGATATTTGAAGTTGTAATTCTGAGATATGAAATGCAGTGTTTGTGTGTATCATTGCATATGTTGCCAATCCTACAGTGTGATGAGTGGTTTTTTGCTCTTGCATGAAAATGAGACATTGCTCTCCTACCTCATGTTGTGATAAGATGTTTTCTAAAGCAGATGACACATCTCAAACTGGTTATCATGATCGATATTTACGAGTTAAATACATGTACATGCTTTTAGCTAATACCTCAGTTGTATCTAGTGTTTTATTGTTTATTTCCCCTATTTCAGACATTGTAAATATCTTGTATAGACAATGAACTTGGATTTAATTCAAGTAAAGTTCTGTAGTGTCAAACAGACTGTGTCATTGTACTTTTTTCATTTTATGCCTGTTTGCTTTGGCAGGTTTACTTAAAAGTACAGTTCACACAAAAAATGACATTTTGGCATCTCTTTACTCATCCTCATGTTCCCGTATGACTTTCTTCTGTCGAATGCTTTTTCTTTTTCTTTCCATTGTGGTGCAATGTTTCTTCACAAAAACATTTGAAACATTCTTTATCCCTATAAAGCCTACTGTATAATATTTGACGAATTTACATGAATTACATGAATTTGTAAGGCCTCTAAATTATCAACATTATCAAAACTTTGCTGAAAAACCTGTTTCCATCGACTACGCTTCTCTGTCGTCTGATTGATAGTTAATACTTTTTTAACAAGTATAAGAGGCCTTCAAGTAATTATTTTTTGCTGTGAAATATCCAATGATTTTTTTTTTTTGAAGTAAACAAAAGCATGACTTTTATATTGTTATTAATATTTCAAGACGAACACTTACTGGATTGAAGCAAAACTTTACTTAATCATCCATACTTTTTTTTTTTCAAGTTGTTAATATGTATCAAATATGATACAAAATGCTTTTTGAGGAATGTTTATTTGTACATTTAAATATAACAAATATCAAAATATCTTACTGAGACATAGGCCTATTATTGTCCTTGCCGATACAATTGCGACATATTTATAAGCATTTTCTGTGAGTAATCGTTAAACTGATTTACATGACAAGCTGTCTGAATTCATTTGTCCTGTTTGGGCAGGCAAGTAACAATCTGCACCAAATTGCATATTTTTGCTCAGTTTAGTCCTCTGAAAAATGAAAAAAGCACCAGGCCCAGACTGTGTTACACCAGTCTGTCTGAAATCCTGTGCTGACCAGCTGGCACCAATCTTCACACATATCTTCAACAGATCATTGGAGCTGTGCGAAGTCCCTTCATGCCTCAAACGCTCCACCATCATCCCCGTCCCAAATAAACCCAAAATTACTGGACTTAATGAATACAGACCTGTGGCCCTAACGTCTGTAGTCATGCATCTTTGAAAACTGGTGCTGGGCCCACCTAAGACATCACGGTCCCTTGCTGTATCCTCTTCAGTTTGCCTACAGAGCAAACATGTCTGTGGATGATGCAGTCAACATGGTACTGCATTATGTTCTGCAACATCTAGAAAGACCAGGGACTTATGTGATGATCCTGTTTGTGGACTTCAGCTCGGTGTTTAACACTATCTTCCCAAACCTCCTCCTGCCCAAACTACCTCAGCTCTCCGTGCCCACCTCCGTCAGTCAGTGGATCAACAGCTTCCTGACAAACAGACAGCAGCTAGTGAGGCTGAGAAAATACACATCCATCACCCGTATAATCAGCACTGGAGCTCCTCAGGGTTGTGTTCTCTTCCCACTGCCTCTCTCCCTGTACACCAACGACTGCACTTCTAAAGACCCCTCTGTCAAGCTCCTGTAGTTTGCAGATGACACCTCACTCATCGGCCTCATTCAGGGCGGTGATGAGTCTGCTTACAGACAGGGGGTCGAGCAGCTGGCTGTCTGGTGCAGTCTCAACAACCTGGCGCTCAACACGCTAAAGACTGTGGAGATGACCGTGGACTTCAGGAGGAACCCCCCCTGAACTCCCCCCACTCACCATCATGGATATCACTGTGACTGCAGTGGAGTCATTCAGATCCCTGGGAACCACCATCTCTCAGGACCCGAAGTGGAACACTCACATAGACTCCATTGTTAAAAAGGCCCAACAAAGGTTGTACTTCCTTTGCCAGCTGAGGATGTTCAACCTGCCACAGGAGCTGCTGAAACGGTCTACTCTGCTATCATTGAATCCATCCTCGGCACTTCAATAACTGTCTGGTTCAGCTCAGCTACCAATCTGACCTCAGAAGACTACAGAGGATAATCCGGACTGCTGAGCGAATCACTGGTACAACCCTCCCTTCTCTCCAAGATCTGTACTTATCCAGAGTGAGCAAAAGGGGCTGGCAAAATCACTCTGGACCCCACACATCCAGCACACTCCCTCTTTGAACTGTTGCCATCTGGTCGACGCTATAGAGCTCTGAGCACCAGAACGGCCAGATACAGGAACAGTTTCTTCCCTCAGGCATTCCATCTCATGAACACTTGACAATAATCGTGGAGCACACAACACTATTTATTCACTCATACACTTATTTTTCTAACACACATACTCAGGGGGTAAGCCGCGGCTGTTTTATCATACCTAGATACAATTGAACGTTCTGTTATAATTCTACTCTGTGCGGTCGTCACCGGTCTAATAATACGCATAACATATTAAAGCGTCTTTGGTGTTTCATTGTTTTCTACAAAACAAAACCAGAAATTGAGGGGTTATGACTTCATTGGCAGGCGACACAATGACACTGTGGACACGGTCCGTGTCACTAGTTACAATTGCTTATGTCTCTGGATTTAAACATTCTTCGAAACATTTGGGATAATGTAAGTACACAAGTCAGCAAAATATATAACACTGTTCTAGTGGTTTTTGGATATTAAAATAAAAAAATCTTACATATTGTGCCTTTAAATCTTATTTTGTGTTCCACAGAACAAAGTCATGCAACGTTGAAACGACATGGGGTAAATATTGACATTTTAAATTTTTTGGTTGATCTTATGTAAATATTCCTAAACTTCAGTAGTATCGAGGAGTGAATAAACCGGTTAGACTGCTAGACTAGTTCAAATGTAAATATAGGCTACTTCCTTACTTTCGTGCATCTTCCTTGTAATTTTCATGGGTCCAGTTATTTGCATACAGACGGAAAACAATTTGAGCTCTACCTTTGAAGCAGAAATCACATAATTCTTACATCAGTAGTCTTCTAAAAGGTGCTGGTCCAATATACATTTTTCTAGTAAAGAGACGAATCAGTTAAGCAAAAATTATTTGCAATTTTTTTTAATGCAAACAAGAAAGCAAAGAAAAACGCCTTCTCCGAAGTAAACATGGTCAGATATATAGTGTTTTAACTTGAGTGCGGTCATTGGATTGTTGTCCATAATTCCACTCGTCAGCTCCATATGTAAAACAAAAGTACCAGGAACAAAAACCATCTGTAAAGGTGTCGATTTTCTTGGAATTCGATGTAATAGAGCGACCGCACAGAGCCAAAGCGACGAAAAAGCTGTTGACGAAACACACCCAGATGGCGTTCAGCTGCAGGTGCGCGTGCATCTCTATCTGCAGCAGCAGCGAGATGATTATCAGAACGAGAAACGAGGCCCACGTGCTGAGGAACGTATGCATGGCCCGCCTTAAACAAACCAAGCAGCTTTGTTGAGTGGAATGCAGAAACACCTGCACCCTCCATTTCTCAAACGGAGCATACGAGTAAAGAATGACGCAGGTGACCATCAGTAACAATGCTACGAGAACCTGAGAGCTCTGAGATCTACTAAACAGCTCGCACTGGTGCTTCTCAACATATTCTAACAACAGAACAAAATCAGGCTCCCAGAAAACGTACAAAGTTGCTAGAATCCAAAGGAGACACACTCCAGCTATGTAAGTAAGCTTTTGTTTCCAGGATGTGTGTGTTGAGCTTGATGATAGCGTCCAGAAGTTGTCTAGTCCTACAAGGAGGAACACTGGCCAGTGGAGCATGGCATAGATAAAACAAGCAATCTGAGCCAGCAGGCATACGTGATACCTGGTGAAGTGCCAGCCTGAGATGTTGAAGTCTTCCAGATAGAAAATAGCCACGAGGCCAAAACTCAAGAGACTGTCAATCAGTGCCAAGGAAATGCAGAAGAATCCTGAGAAGCTCCTGATCATGTAGTGTCGCTGCACCACGACCACCAGCCAGTTCAGCAAACTCTTGAGCCACAGAACCAGCAGAAGCGAAGGGATTGATGTTTCCATGGTACAGCATAATCCAAGGCTGAAATCAGAACAATCAACAGACCAGTCTTTCTTGTAACTGGCCAGCAGTTCCTCATTGAAACAGTTCACATCAGCTGTCAGTAGACACACCCTACCGAGGTGAAGGCCAGCCCTGCACATTAAACGAATAGCCCACTTTCAGTCAGAGTTTTTTTATTATTTGTTAAGCATGTATGGGCATTATGTAATTGTTTCCATGTATTTAAATGTAGATGTGGTTTCCCTTTTTGTCAAGCTCATCTGTACTAATGCTGATTCAACAACACTACTCATTCAGCAACTTACATATTAAAATATTAAAACTGTATATATAGATATAAAAGCTGAAAATAAACACTAGCATAACTAGAGTTACCGGCATACCAGCAGTGCAGTATACTTGCCAGTACTTGCCTTTTCATTCAACAGTTCCTGCCAATAAAAACATGTATTAAGTGTAGTGACATGACACAAACAAATTGTATGTATTTATTTGAAGGTCACATTAAAATATTTTGGAAAACCATGTTTAAATGACCATGTCTGTCATTTAATTTAGCTACTTTTAAAACTTTTATTGTTTATTTTATTGCTACTTTTATTGTTTTACTTTTGCTCCAAAGCCAGAATTTCAATCAAAATTTTTTTTTACATTTATGACTGATGATCTAAGCAAAGAGTGAAATAAATATGAACAATTTCAATATTTATTATGTGAAAATGGCTTCTATCCATGTTCAGAAATGTACAACAATTACAGTTCTTGCACAATATTTCCAAAAATAAATAAAGCTACTCTAATGTAGGCATTCATTTTATGCCAAAACGCTTAAAATGTTTACGATTTTCAAGAAAAGCATGCCAAAAATGATCTTGTAATGCATATGCATCCACTGTTGGACATTTGTTAGCAAACAAACTAGAATTTAAAAAATTGTGTTTAAGGGTTTATTAAGTCCACATTGTCTCTTTGTAACATCCAGCTAAGGTTAAAAGAGTACAGGTTTGTGCAGAAAGGAACTTGACCTTAAAAGGGTGTGTTTACGGCTAAAGCTATGGATAGATAATTGGCTATAAAGAAAATTAAACTGGGTGTTGCTAAAACAGTGTTTTCCATGTTCAGAAGAGACAGGGACATGTCTGCACAAGCAGGCACATTAAGTTGGCTCCACCCTTCTTTGAGAAAGATGTGGACAAGTATTTTCTAATGGTAGATTGCTTAAAAAGCAGCAGACTACAAAGACATTGGACATAATTACAGGGTGCACAAGTCTGGTTATGTTCCCTTCCTTATTAAAGGCTCTGTCTACATCCCTGGCCAAAAAAACTGATGTGCAGGTTCACATTTTAATCTTTCATCATGCAGGGTGTTGTATGGTTGTCCACTGAATCTTAGACAGGTATGAGAAGATCAGAGATTTGACAAGGTCTTTTAAAAAATTATTTTCACTATTTGACCTGCCTGAGGTGGTAATAAAGCTTTCAACTTTCAGAACTCAAAACAGCTTTTAAAAATGAATGCTTGCGCAGCTTAGTTCCATTTCTTGGATTTAAGCAGCAAAAACATTTAAACACGTGATGGTGAATGTGATTTTACCAAGTAGAGCATCCAATCAAATGATCAGATTTGAGTGACAAGTTTACAGTTAATTTTAAGTTTTGGCTTACAACCAAGGTTTATTTTCCTCTTTATAGGTACAGTTATGGTTAGGGTTAAGTTTAGGGGTCGGAATATGTTTTTGGACATGAATGATGTTCCAAGATCAACAAAAGATGTTGATCCAGGATTATGCTGGTTAGCATAGCCCAACTAGCCCTTGCTGGTACTCTAACTAAACCATAAACACCCAAAACCCATCCTTTTTCCATCATGCAAGAGTAGCTGTGACTTATTAGCAAACAAAGAACAAATTACATGTTTTACTTTTTATAAACAGCTATTTAAATAAAGCAGAGCGATAGTTTCTTTCAGAATAACAATGTTTGTAATGTAAGATGTGTAGGCAGACATGAGTAAAAAATGATATATAAAATGATTATAATAACAGCAGCTGTTTATGCATTGTTTGCAAAAGCAGAGTGTTGCTGGAAGACAGATGTCACATAAAAGTGACATCTGTTTACTTAAGAAACCTTGTAGTCTAGGCTACGTTAGTTCGCAATAGGCCTATGTGAATCGAATGTGTTATCAGTTGTGTACTTTAAATATTATCAACTGATTTTAATATTTATTCGTGATTGATTCCTTGATTATTGTTATTATTATTATTACTCAGTTCAGGATGTTCATAAACGGGATTTTCAGCATGTGGAAGAGAGACTTTTATCATGACTTCGAAGAGATCATGTTAATAATAAATAATTTTATATATAAAGAGAGACCTGGATAAATGTATTAAAACCACATAAAAGGCAAAGAAAAAAAAAAGTAAGGAAAATATTACGAAGGCATACTGCGCAGCAGCACTAGTGTCACGAGCGCCCTCGTGATGTCATTGTGGACATCCCATAATACTATTGAGCATAAGCCGTAAGCCTCAGTGGCCTGGAGATAGTGTTGCTGTCAAGGTAACGCGTTCAAGTGTATTACATTGACCTCTTCAGTTGTGAAAGACTGTGAAGCCCAAAAGGGAAGTTGCGCGGGTTTTCCTGTGATTTGGTAAGCGCTGGTGTAATGTGTTTAGCTAAGTAAGCTCTGTGTGGCTAATTTAACGGAAGTTTTTGGTCGGTGAAAATGTTCCCGCTGATGTCTGAGTAATGTGTCGTGCCGCTTAATGTGTTCAAGATTGCTGCTGCTTGTCACTCCAAAATCCTTGTTAGTAGCGTGATAGTTTGCATTTGTAGTAGTATAAATAAGTTTCAGACTAGCTGCCTTTGCTCATTGTGCAGCACGTCCTGTGGTTTACTGGTTGTTCCAGTTTAAGTAGATCATTACGAAAAACTGTAAATAAATACATAGGCGTTTGGCAAATAACATGTACAAGGAATTGTTTTTATTACCATCAAGGTTTTAGTTTACGGTTTAAATTTAAGTTCGTGTCTATATGGTATTTATTTTTATTTTTACCCTTTTTAATCATTTTAAATCACCTTGTGTTGAAATGTTTTGCAATATGGCAAATATTTAATGTAGCGTTTAGAATCTCACAATTCTGTTAAAATAGTTGTTCAGTGGAGTTTTGTATGTCTCAATACAGAACATGTTAACTTCCCTGAAGTATTTCATGTCAGCTATTATTAGAGATGCACCGATTGATATTTTCTTGCCCGATTCCGATTTCCGATTTTTTGGAAGTGTGACCTGCCGATTCCGATTTTCTTTTTAAGAACTATAATTGACAGCATATACAAACAAATATCTATGCATACAATTATTTACATAAAAAAATGAATGATTAAACATTACAATTCCCCCAATCTGGACTAAGGTCGATTTTTCTCACTTTAAAGAGGAGCAAACTTAACTCATACCTTTTGTTCTTTTAATATTTTGAATTGTTTTTAGCTTTATTTTTTTGTTTTCATTTAAATGTTTAGTTTTGAAATGTTGTTGTATGCATTTGTCATTTTTATTTAATTTATTTTATTTTCTTAAATGTGTGTGGTGTGGTATATATAGATATATAATTAAACATATATATCTATATTAATATATATATTAGTATTTATGCGTTTTAGCTTTAGTTTTAATATTTTCTTATTGTAAGTCGATTTGGATAAAGCGTCTGCCCCTAAATGAGTCAAAAGTAACGGGGCGTCCCATAGCTTTTTCACTTTTTCAACTTTAGTTAGTCTGTAATAATGCTGTTTGAGCATAAAAAAGATCTGAAAAGTTACAAACCTCAAAGTCCACGTCAAAAGGAGATATTTTATTTAACATAAACCACTTTTCAAAAACTACAACGAACGACTCGTTTGGACTACAACGCATATTTTCCGGGATTTGTGATATCACAAATACCGACGAATGGGACGAGACCTGGTTGAGCTGCACTAGAGAAGGCAATGAGTGTTATCACTATGTCGGAGACACTCTAGCTTTCACAAGGCAGACGAACTTAGAGTGGTTACAATCATCCAGGTTTAAATCGAGCTCAAATTGATTTGATTTTGACGCAATATTTACACTAAAGCTCGTAGGTGGCGATGGTGAGGGGCGTGACATTTCCCGACCAGGCACCGAGTGCAGCCAATCACAACACACACCGGCCCAGCTAACCAATCACAGCACATTTCATATTTCAGAAGGCGGGCCTTCATTTGATACAGGAACTATTCGAGCCGTTCATGCCAGACTGAGGAGAGAGGTGTTGTAATAATGTAAAATATGTGAAAAATGTGTTTTTCGAACAACCTAGTATGAAAGCCTGTTCTAGTACACCCCCAAAACAAAATCAAGACTTTGTAAAAGAGCATAATAGGACCCTTTTAAACAACTCTCAAAATAAAGTGCTCTGTGACTGGAAAGAGGAAGGAATAGTTAACTTAAAATGAGTTGCTGTACAGTGGGGCAAAAGTATTTAGTTCAGCCACCAATTGTGTTCTCCCACTTAAAAAGATGAGAGAGGCCGGTAATTTTCATCATAGGTATCCTCAACTATGAGAGACAAAATGAGAAAATTTTTTTCAGAAAATCACATTGTAGGATTTTTTTAGAATTAATTGGTAAATTCCTCGGTACAATAAGTATTTGGTCACCTACAAACAAGCACGATTTCTTGCTCTCACAGACCTGTAACAACTTCTCTAAGAGGCTCCTCTGTCCTCCACTCACTACCTGTATTAATGGCATCTGTTTGAAAAAGTATATCAGTATAAAAGACACCTGTCCACAAACAGTCACACTCCAAACTCCACCAATGGCCAAGACCAAAGAGCTGTCAAAGGACACCAGAAAAAAAATTGTAGACCTGCACCAGGCTGGGAAGACTGAATCTGCAATAGGTAGCAGCTTGGTGTGAAGAAATCAACTGTGGGAGCAATTATAGAAAATGGAAGAAGAATACAAGAACAATGATAATCTCCCTCGATCTGGGCCTCCACGCAAGATCTCACCCCGTGGGGTCAAAAAAAAAGAAAAAAATGGGGGTAATTTTCACAACAAAAAAAAAGGGGGAACTGTGAGCAAAAATCCCGAACCACAGGGGGACTACTGAAGGACCGCAGAGAGCTGGGGCACCAAAGTAAACAAAGGCTACCATCAGTAACACACTGCGACTCAAATCCTGCAGTGCCAGACGTGTCCCCTGCTTAAGCCTGTACATGTCCAGGCCTGTCTGAAGTTTGCTTGAGAGCATTTGGATGATCCAGAAGAGTATTGGGAGAATGTTATATGGTCAGATTAAACCAAAATAGAACTTTTGGTAAAAACTCAACTTGTCGTGTTGGAGGAGAAAGAATGCTGAGTTGCATCCAAAGAACACCATACCTACTGTGACGCATGGGGGTGGAAACATCATGCTTTGGGCTGTTTTTCGGCAAAGGGACAAGGACGACTGATCCGTGTAAACGAAAGATGAATGGGGCCATGTATCGTGAGATACAGTTTTAGGGCATCAGCAAGGGCATTGAAGATGAAAAGTGGCTGGGTCTTTCAGCATGACAATGATCCCAAAACCCACCGCCCGGGCAACGAAGGAGTGGCTTTGTAAGAAGCATTTCAAGGTCCTGAAGTGACCTAGCCAGTCTCCAGATCTCAACCCAATAGAAAATCTATGGAGGGAACTGAAACTCCATGTTGCCCAGCGACAACCCCAAAACATTACTGCTCTAGAGGAAATCTGCATGGAGGAATGGGCCAAAATACCAGCAACAGTGTGTGAACACCTTGTGAAGACTTACAGAAAACGTTTGACCTCTGTCATGGCCAACAAAGGGTATATAACAAAGTATAGAGATGAAATTTTGTTATTGACCAAATACATATTTTCCACCATAATTTGCAAATAAATTCTTTAAAAATCCTACAATGTGATTTTATGGATTTTTTTTCTCATTTTGTCTCTCATGGTTGAGGTATACCTAGATGAAAATACAGGCCTCTCTCATTTTTTTAAGTGGAGAACTTGCACAATTGGTGGCTGAATAAATACTTTTTTCCCCACTGTATGTAAACAACAGAGTAATTCCCACTGTTTATAAATGAAAATTTTCCCCTAACCTTATTAAATGTGTCATCTTTCACATCAAATTCTTATTTATCTTATTAATTCAGTTAGAATAATAAGAAACAGTAGAGTTGTTACCATTCAAATGAAATCAGTATCAACAAAATTTGCTTTCCACTGCTGAGGAAACAGAAGCTGCATTCATTTAGAAACGAGGCAAATGACTGTCCTAATGAATGGGCCACTGAATCATTGACTCACTCGATTCATTCAAAAACGTGGATTCATTCAGTAACAAACACGGGTGTTGACCTCGGAGCAGTGTGCCAACGTCCGCTGTTTTCCCCGCGGAATTGGTTGCTACTTTAACACTGTGCGTGGTGTTGTTTTTCATGTCCGCGGGTTTGAAGTGACTCCAATAACATGATATTTATCCCATGGAATGCGAATTTTAGCAGGGGAACCCAGACAAAAAACGTGTATTTTACCCCCCGAACGCGTTGGGCTAGTTTTGAGTAGCGATTGGGCGGGTTTTCTTGTGAAAACCTGGCAACCCTGATCTGAGACCAACACAACAGTTGTGCTGTGGCTTTGATCTGAACTATTTTCGCCAATTTCGTAATTGAGCAAAAACAGTCAATATTTTAATAAATTAAGCCACTTAATTTTAACTTCTTGTTTATTTAAATACTATTGTATAAAATCAGTGTCACACTGCAGTCGTGTTGATATTTGGGGAAACATCTTGGTCGTGTAATGTTGCTTACCTAAATCATATTTTGTAAATATCTTTTTTTTTCTACCGCAGTATGTATCTATACATTTCTGAGAGTTACTTTGTGTGTGCTGTTTCTCTCACACACTCACTCAGGCTGTGCAAAGCCTCGTCTGGCACGACAAATACATTATCAGTCACCGTTTACACTGAAAGCAATAACATCAGAATCATTCTCACGCGACACGACATGTTTACACCCGCAATGTGCGTGTGCGCGTGCTGTTACGTCATTGCCGGCGCCGCGGGTAAGAAAAGATCGGCTCGGAGCGCACGTCGTGACTGCGGTCAAGCCAGCCGACACTCCGAAATGCACGGTAAATCTAGCCGCCGCACTGTGTTCTGTGAGCGCATAAAAAGTGCATTACGGCCGATCTCCGCGATCTTTTGCGTGCAGTCACTCATTTTTTTATTTATTTTTTTTTTTAGTGCTTAACTTATACATGCAAACAAGAACAGGGAAATAAGACATTGTTCTATCTCTTATAAATTACTTCACTCAGCCAGTTTATATGTCAAAATGAATGAAGAAATTTGTATATTAAAGAAAAAGTTAGTGATTTAATCAACATAAATTAAGATAAAACATGCAAGTATTACAAAAGATTGGGCCCGATAACCTGAATATGACTAGAAATGTTGGGTAATATATACCAATAAGTAAAACTAATTAGTCTTTAAATATGTCATAAACTGATTCTTGTTGTAAATATGCCTGACAAAATATGCCTGACAAAATATGCCTGACAAGATTGTTACACTGAATGACATTTTAGTGGCTATTTTCTGTAAATCATGGTAAAAATGTATGCAATTAATTTTTTGCGCAGAAAAAAACTATTTAATTGAACAGGACACTTTCTAATGTATTGAAAAACAACAATTCAAAGCCTTGTTTTGATGCTTAAAAAGCCTTTTTCGTCTTTGACCCATATACAGCAGGGCTGCCTGGAAATATAGGTACCATTGAATTATTAACCAGGATTGTTTTCCGTGGCCCCATGATGAGGGGGCCCACTTAGGTCTTCTCAACTCATTTACATTATTTGGTTATCTTATAATGATGTATAATTTTTTTGTCCCCCATAAGAATTGAAGGCATGGAAGACGAGCCGCCCTCCAGAAAGGCGGAGGAGGGTAGTTCATCTAAGAGGTCACAGAGGCAGCAGGAGCGGCAGGGGAAACTTCCAAGGAGACGCAAAGAAGTGAAGAGGTCTCTTCGGAGGCCAGACTGTCCAGAACACCTGTCGGGGGAAAGCGTACATTGGTTGCCTGAGCATCCCGGATCAGAAGCTTCTGCATCAGTGGAGGACACTGCGGAGAGTTGCCCAAAAAGATGGGATAGATGCAGGTACAAAACACTCCATTTGGTTTAGACCAGTTGAACCCTAAAAATAAAAATGTGCAGTGATTTAAGTGCCTGTTTGTTGCAGACGAGGGCACTTTCTACATGGACCATATCCTGCTACTCACTTTGGACCCAAAGCTTGTGTTCTTCCCAACCCAACCTCAGTCATGTAAGTAAGCAAAGTCAGGCTCACTTTTGGTAAGGGGCTAGGTCACATCTGTCTCTTGTTACTGTTTAAACTTTAAGTCAAGCAAAGGATTGAACAAGTGTGGCGATAAGGCTGTGTGTGCTGAGTTCTGATTGGTTGAGGGTGGCTTGTTGGATGAAGCTGGAGAGCAGCGCAGTCAGGCACCGCTGTTGCTGTCACAAGAGTGGTCCTGCTTGAACTTTCTATAAAAAAGAAGCCCCCCAGCACTATGCCTGTTTTATGCCCCCCCCCCCAGGACAAACCCCATGCAGAGGGTAATGTGGGGTTTATGGTTTGATATCTGATGTTGTGCTTAACATGTTGTTTAGATGGAATGAGATATGTTAGTTATTTCATTTTCTGTATGTTTCAGATCAAGAAAGATGATTAGAGTGAGTCTCTAAAAAATACTTTTTCTGGATTTCATGCAACGATAAAATTTAGAAACTTAGTGGAGTTATAGAAAAACCTAGCTGTTGGACTTATTCCAACAGCCAGTTATTCCTTGGTACAATAAATAAGATGTGTATATAAATATTTAAATTTTTAAATGTGAATGTGTAAAACGACAGCTATTTTTTATTAATTTATTAATACTGAAATCGATCTGATCCTAGAACTATGAGAAACCAAAAGCAGAAGTCTACATTACAGTGCTTTCCAACATTTGACCATGACTTGCGTTGCGTAACGAGTGTAGAAACAGAACAAAGTACATGCCGTTTTGCTTTGCTCCGAGTGCAGTGCCGACACATACCATGTTTGCCTACTCTGTCGCCTTTCCCCGCAGGCACATTCAGGATCCAGCCAGCCAGCGGCTTACCTGGAGCAAACCACCGCTCAATGTCCTGGTCATCAGAAAGATCCGAGATGAGACCCTTCTGGAGCCGTTCAAAGAGCTTTGCAGGTTCCTCGTGGAGGTAGGTTACACAAAAGCAACACTAGTAGTTGATTTACAAGCTAGGAAGTTACAGGCGCCCTTTCATTTTCATTGTTTTCATTGTTACCCTTTCATTTTTTTTCACTGTATTATTAGTTGTTTTTTTTTTTTTGATTTGGTTACACAAATAAGTACACAATTATTTCCACCATCAGGAGAAACATCTGATGGTTTATGTGGAGAAGAAAGTTGTGGACGATGGCTCTCTCATGAGGGATGACTCATTTTCAGCCATTCGCAACCAGCTGTGCACATTCAGGGAAGGTACTGAAACCTCACTGTGTTATCGGCAGGTTCACCTGTAACATGATTTACATAACCCTGACACACCATTAACCAATGAAGGATTGGGTGCATTAGGAAAATGAGTGATTTATCATTGTGTTCACACAGGGTTTGATGACATCTCGGACTGCATCGATCTGATTATTTGTTTGGGTGGAGATGGGACTCTTCTGTATGCATCATCTCTTTTCCAGGTATTCTCTCATCTCATCTTATCTCATTTGTTTGTGCACAAGAGTCTCCTACTAGGTCAGTCTCATCTGCTTTCCATTGGATGTTCTCTGTGTGCATCATATAATTTGAGAGAATTTGGATATGCAAAAGTGAGTTGTTTAGAGATTTATTTAAGAATGAAATGTGGTTTTGTCTTATTTGTTTAAGGGCAGCGTTCCCCCGGTCATGGCCTTCCATCTGGGCTCCTTAGGATTTCTCACACCATTCAAGTTTGAGTCTTTTAGAACAGAGGTGGATAAAGTGTTTGAAGGTAGAATGATTGAGAGTTTTTTTTATTTTTCATCTCTGAAACCAGAAGAAATGTAGTTGTTGTGCTTTAGATGTTTGTTGTTTTATATATTTGTGTCTGGCTCCTGTAGGTAATGCTGCCTCATCACTCCCCCCCTCGCCACCCCCCCCCCCCCCCCCAACCCCCCCCCCCCAGCGCAGTCGTCTAAAGGTTAAGGTGGTGAAAGGCACGTTCCAGAAGAACGAGCAGCTTCTCAGTGCTCAGGAGAACGGAATATTGCCTCATAACCACATAAACAATGAGGCAGGCAAAATCACACTACAGTTACAGGTAACGCAGCACTCAAAGTATTTGTTGAACTCAAAACCAGTGACATTTGTGAAATGGAGAAATCAAAGAATCAAAATACTTGGCTTGAGACAAAGTCTGTCTTTGTTTGCCAACACGTTTTGGCACACAGGCCTAACAAATTCTAAGCAAACACAAACACTGAAAAAAATTAAACTTGCAATCCACCAATAAGGACGTTGGACAAATCTGATGGTGTGGCATCAACCAATCACATGACATTCTAAGAGAGAGCCCATAAAATAAGCTTATGGCCTCTTTTGATCAAAAGTGACCGTAAATGTATAGATTTACAGTATTACAAAAGATTTCTATCAAACAAATGCTGTTCTTTTGAGCTTTCTATTCATCCAAAATGAATTCCTTAATTTAAAAGAATTAGAATGATTTCTGATGGAATGTGTGACATTGAGAACTGGCGGAGTAAATGGCTGCTGTATGAAAATTCAACTTTTCCATCATAAGAATTCATTATCTTTTAAAATATATTAAATTAGAAACAGATTTTTAAATTGTAATAACAGTTTACAATATTACTGTCTTTACTGATCACGTAAACACAGCCTTGGTTGAACATAAGAAACTTCTTTCAAAAACAATGTGTAAAAATCTTACTTACCCCAAACCTTTGAACGGTAGAGCACATGTACATACAGACATATACATGAATGTACATCTTGTTTACAATGAGTATATAATTTATTAGCTTAAAAAATTTACAACATTTATTTTATAAAACGGATAGTTCCGGCCCTTGATTCTGATTGGTTGAGCCGCATTCAAAGCTGTTGTAAATTACTCTACAAACATACGCCTTTGTTTACATCTGTGTGTTGCTCGGAAACCACTTTGTTGCAACCACAACCGTTTCTGAGGAACTACATTGTTTGGCGGAAGAATAATTTTTTTATTAATATCATTACATTTTATTTGCTTGGTTTTATTTTGTGAAAACTTGCTACATATATGGAATAACCGGTTAATAAAAGCAATAAGCACCGTGAAGCTGTGGTTTACAGTGAATTTATAACGGCTAAGGGGGTTTTCTAACATCGCCCCTTAGCTGTTATAAATTCACTGTAAACCACGGCTTCTTGGGGCTTATTGCTTTATTAGAATTGCAGCACTCTCATATACAGTACAGTAATAACAAAATTATGTTAGGATTGAGGAGACATGAAGAAAACTAATGTAATAGATGCGAGATATTAAAATGTTGCACAAGAAAACTGCCTGAATGTCTGCCCAGTGAGGGCACTCTCAGAATATTATTTCAGGGAGAAAATCCATCAAGACTATTTAGAGACCTTTTCCATGGTAACAGACATAATGGAGTTATTTGAAAATAACAACTGTGATAGGTCTGCATGTCCAGTTGTCATAGCAATAACATAATGTCATTGACAGTCTGCGTTTTTACGTGCGAGATATTTTAGACCAGAGTGGCATGTGATAAATACAGAAATGTTTTGTTCTGTTTGTTGGATGCTTTTATGTGTAATTCTGTGATATGGATATTATGTGTGTATATAAAGGTGCTAAATGAGGTGGTGGTGGACAGAGGGCCTTCATCCTACCTGTCTAACGTCGACCTTTACTTGGATGGACGCCTCATCACATCTGTACAGGGAGATGGTGAGCGCAATCATAATACGCTTCAGCTACAAACAGCACTGATAGATCCCTTTTTTATCTTGTCACCATTGTGCAAGCCACTTAAAAGGGGTCTGGTTAAGGGTTTTTCATACTGTATTTACTTTCAATCAGCAAGGATGCATTCACTTGATCAAAGACAGTAAAAACATCTATAATGTTACAAAAGATTTCTATTTGACATGAAATGCTGTTCTTTTGAACATTCTATTCATCAACGGAGTCCTGACAATAAGTATGACCGTTTCCACCACAGAAATATTAAAGGGATAGTTCACCCTTCACCCATGGAAAAATGAAAATTCTGTCATTAATTTACTCACCCTCATGTCATTCCAAAAAAACCTGTAAGACCTTCGTTCATCTTCAGAAAACAAATGAGATATTTTTGATGAAATCCGAGAGCTCTCTGATCCTGCATAGAGATTGTTAAAATAATCCATGTGACATCAGTGGTTCAATCGTAATTTTACGAAGCTATTATGGAGAGTATCACGACGCATGCACATTACTTTCGTCTGCACGTAAACAAGGCTCAGTGCATGCGTGTTCTACAGTATGTCAGCAGCATCACATGCATGCGTTGTTTACGTGCAGAGGTACTCTCAATAATGGCAGAAGACGTGATTTGGAGGAGAACGTTTCTTTGCAACAAACGAAGTTACAGCTTTGTAAAATTACGGTTGAGCCACTGATGTCAAATGGACTGTTTTAATGACGTCCTTACTACGTTTCTGGGTCTGGGAACATTTGAGTTAGATTTCTCTCCATGCATGGTCCGAAAGCTCACGGATTGAATAAAAAATATCTTAATTTGTGTTCCGAAGATGAACGAAGGTCTTACAGGTTTGGAACGACACGAGGGTGAGTAATTAATGACAGAATGTTTATTTTTTGGGTGAACTATCCCTTTAAGCAGCACAATTGTTTTCAACATTGATGATAATAATAAGAAATGTTTCTTGAGCATCAAATCATCATTTTTAGAATGATTTCTGAAGGATCATGTGACAAGAGTAATGGCTGATAAAAACTACCCTCAGCTTTGCCATCACCGGAATAAATTACATTTTAAAATCTATATAGATATCAAATTGAAATCAGTTACAAGTAATAATATTTCACTGTATTTACTGTATATCAAATAAATACAGCCTTGTTGAGCCTAAGAGACATCGAAAGCATTAAAACCTCTTCTCGACAACAGACTTTATAATGATAGCATGGCTTTGATTTTTATTTATAAATGATTAACATTTTAGATTGACGCCATTATCTTGAGTGCTTGATCTTTTTTTTTTTTTCTGATAGCTCTAGCAGATGTATCAATACATTATGGTCTTTTCATCTGCTTTGACAAGAGAGGCCAGCTGCCATGAAAATAAATGCAAATATGTTGCGTGTTTCTATGCAGGTGTAATAGTTTCCACCCCCACGGGCAGCACAGCCTATGCTGCCGCAGCGGGAGCTTCCATGATCCACCCTAATGTCCCTGCCATCATGGTCACCCCCATCTGCCCTCACTCCCTCTCTTTTAGACCCATCGTGGTGCCCGCAGGAGTGGAGCTCATGGTGAGAACGGGACTGAGGTTTTTCCATTTCTGTGATGAAACTGCATCTGCCAAATGAAAGAGTTATTTGTTAAACTTAGGTTTTATTTATTTATTTCCTTCAAATGAGAGCTTCAGAAGAACATCTGTTTGCGCTAACTGTATTTACCCTGCAGATAACGCTGTCACCTGATGCTCGCAACACAGCCTGGGTCTCGTTTGATGGCAGAAAGAGGCAGGAAATCCAGCATGGGGACAGGTGACACTCTTTTTACACAATCCCATAAGCAAACAGTTTTGACCTCTCCCATAATCCAGTGCTACAACAATAGCTGTATTACAGTTATGGAAATGAGCATCAACAGTTTCAATAGGGAGCTCAACCTTTTAGTTCAAATTCAGTTTGCCCTTTTTTCTCAAGCTGCACTCTCAACCACACTTGCCGTATCTGTTAATCATGAGTTCTTTTTTTCCATTATAGCATTAAGATCACAACCTCTTGCTTTCCGGTCCCTTCCATCTGTTGTCATGATCTGGTGTACGACTGGTTTGACAGTCTGGCTCAATGTCTCCACTGGAACGTCCGCAAGAAGCAAACACGTCTAACGGATGCCAGCGACTCTTCAGAAACGGAGAACTGAAACTTCACCACAAAACTCTCTGTTGACTTTACATTCCATCCTGACTCACTGAAAAGGGGGTTAGAGTTCAAAATTCCTTTTTCTACATTGCACATTTCTATGTTCTTAGATTTACAGATTTCATTATAAATCGCAATAAGTGCTTGTGTGCTACCTGAGAAATAACACATTTATTGTTAGAGGTTAGCCTGGATTACTTGCAATTTAACGGCAACAAAACGTTTGCTTAACATAAAATGTCATAGTGCGACTGCTAAACATCGTTATGCAGACAGTATTTCTTAGAGAATTGTTTTTGCAGCTGACCGCTTCACAACATGCTAAATAACTGATCTGACTACTTATTACAATACCATTTAAGAATTATTTAAAAATCCAACATTTAAATTTGTACTGTAGGTTATGTAGATTCATTCACTTCTAAATGGTTTAGGTAACAGAAATTACAAGTTATCCACCACATATTTGAACTTGAAATGCACATTATAGCAGGAAATGTGTTACAAGTCATTTACTAAGCATAAAATGTTCATTTTGAGGTTTTTGTGTGTGTGTGTGTGCGTGTTTAACTCTGTAGCTGTTAGCTAAATTGACCACAAACTATCCTCACCTACAAACAGACAAAGCTTGGTTTTCTGTGTGATTCCTTATTTGTAATAAACTGTATGAGAAGCCATGCTTTGTCAGTTTAACATGTTGGCGATCAGTTTTGTTTGCTCTACTAGACACCATTGTACATTCAACTACTAAGATTGAATGCGGTTTATCAGTCTTTTTCCTGTAGCTCAAGCTTTTGTTTGATTTTCATTCTAATTGATTAACCTGTGCAGAGCCTTTCTGAATATGAATCACATAACTAATGTTTTGGTTATTTGGTTAGGTGGCTGTCAAACCCAAGTAGTTCTTGTCAAAGTATATTGTAGCCTCCCTGTGGCGGCACAGGATGTTGCATTTTCAAATCCTTATTTCTAAAGCCATTATCTGTTTAGTTTAATATTTAATAGACATTCAGCTGTGATCTTTTTATTTACAGATGCATTGTATGTTTTGCATTTCTCATGAAATATTTCTGGCAGTGCAAGGTCATATCATGTCATTGCATAAGAACTTAGTATAGCTGAATGTATGTTAGCTGTTTGATGTAAATAAGAGATCCTATGATGTGTGTTTGTCTCATTTGTAATATTTCAATAAAAGTTTCTTATCTTGGATGTTATCTTTTGTTTTTGTCATTTGAAATGTATCCTTATGTATTTTAGGGCTTTTATAACCTGTTGTATTTACTAATGCAACAATGTTTGCAGAACAGTGGAAAATAAATTGTATTACCCAAAAAAAAAATGAATAAATTGCGTGTGAAATATTTTATAAAAACGGAAAGCATCAATTGTGACGTTTTTCAACAAAACAATGCAAATTGCTTGTGTTCTATATTTTTATTGCAATGAAAGGATACAGATATAGTTTCTGATGGACACAAATTATTCTCCAGATATTGCAAAAACACAGTCCTCAACATTGATCCAAATACGGACAATTAGTTAGTTGAAGATGCTGACCACATAAATTATGGGATTTCAGTTAATTTTTTATAAATGATGTAACACTACATTTTATGACAGACAGCCAATGGCAAATTAAATTTCCTGCTAATTAAAAAAAAAAAATCATCTGGCATATCAGCATCTTTATCTCAAAGACATTGGGACAGAAAACAAAGGTGAGTGAAGTTCCATAGAAAGAAAATACAGATATAGATACACACATGGTGTCATGCCCAGTCTAGCCAGGTCTTCAAAGTCAATGACAGAATATTGAGGACATACATAGTATTTCTACAGGAACACTTAAGTGTGACCAACAAGATCATCTACTTACAGACATGGTTAAAGATTCTTAGCATTTGAAGAAGAAAGAGAGATGTTCACTGGGCACGAGGGGTTTCCCTGCTCCTTGTGAACTTGAGATGACCTTGAAGTTTGAGGGATGGTTTAATAAGGGTTCTCAGTTTTTTTTAATATTGAAAAACCACCTTTGCAGCCTCTTGTGCGCATTTGATAACCACTAGAGTCTGCAGATGAACAGATGTTTTCAGCATTCTAACTCGAATACATTGTCCAAAAACAATCTTTCCATCTTCGAAAACATTTACTGGTGGTTTTAGTATTTGTAGAAAATGCAGTAAAATGAAAACCTGCGTGTCTGACAATATAAAATAGTGTACAGTTCCTGTTGAACACTGAACTGCTGGCATGAACATCTCTGGTAGATTTATAGAATCCATATATAAATGATACATTTGTATTTCATCTCTTAAATAGTATCCTCAGTATGAGTCAAAGAAACAGCTAATGTAAAATAATACTCTAGCCAATAGTATGCAACCCTACGGAAGGATAGTATTGGACCTCGGCCCTATTAAAACGCAAACTAACTAACAAGCTATTTTGGACCACAGCCCCTCGGGGAAGTACGATTTGTCAACCTCAGCGTTTGAAGACCAGAGCAGAAAACCAGAGGCTATGATGCATGGATGTGAGCTACGGCATGACATGTTTGAACTATTTCTCTGGAAGTTGGTCAGAATTTGAATGTATATGAAAAAAGCATCAATATCCCGCATCATTTGGCACAAATGAGGATGTAGTTTCCCCTTGTGAACGCAGTTGACCTCGAGGGACCCAAATGGAGTTTGGTTTCAAATAACTGCCTACTTCAATCAAGGATACTGTTCAGATTTATTAACTTGTCCGTTTCCGTTAACAAGGACTATTTCTCATCAGGGTCACAAAAGGTGATTGCAGAAATGTATGAGGCAGACCGTGTCACCATTCCACAAAAATACAGCTCTCGTTTCAAACCCAGCAAGATCTCCCAGATTTCCCCACAGAAATGTCACAGGCCAAGTGCCATTGAGATTTGATAGAAAGTAACACTTATTAGGTGTCTAAGACAAAATATATTGGTCCGTCCAAATTATCCAACGTATCTAACGGTACAAAAGAAAATAAAAAAACTTCCAGATTTGAATTTGCAGAGCTTGGACAGCGAACCTTCATATGTGGGTGAAACTGAAAAACCATTGTGAAAGTTCACCAATCCACTACTGACGTGTTTATACAGCAAAATACTTAGATAAAGCAAAGATGAAAGAAAAACACGGGGATCAGGGAGACTTGCGGTTCTTGCATCCATAGTGGGGGAAGCATTTTCAGGCAAACCAAACAGCCTTTGCGATATTTTCCATTGTCATCATAGCCGTTTCCTGCTCTCGTTTAATCTTTAAGTCTGTCTGTTTGCACAGAGGAAGATCTTAGCCTGAACAGAAATGGGAAACATCTTCCGAACATGACAGAAGTACGTCAACAGGTCCACATGGAGCATGGTAGTATGTGTGCGGCGTGAGGAAAACGTTTATGTCTGAACAGTCAAGGGCTTTGTCTCACTGTGCTCTTCCTCGTCTTCTTCCTCCTCCTCTTCCTCTGTATGCTGCTCCAGCTCTTCTCTGGTGATCATTTCAAAGTCGTTGCCGTTGCTGTGCTGCGACCCTTCATCCTCCCGTCTGTCACTGTCCGTGTCCGACTGACGTTCTGCGCCTGCTTCCTCGCTCGCCTCTATTTCTTTATTGTCGTCTTCATCCTCTTCCTCATCGTCGTCTTTCTTCTCGCTGTCCGATTTGTCCTCGCTATCTGATTTCTGCACTTTGCTTGAATCCTTGTTGTCGGATTTCTCGCTGCTGGATTTCTTGGAGCTGGAGCGCGGACCCTTGTATTCGTGCGTGTAGAGGGGGCGGAAGGAGTCGATAAAGCCCACGTCGGCTGTCAAGTTGGGTAGGAACCAGAAGTGATGACGGCCGCCAGTCACTAGCCAGATAATCAGGAACAGGATGCAACGAGCTGAACCAAAGGGGAAACCAGAAATAAGATGAGGAAAGACGGTGTCATTGGACTGTAATGTGAAATATTGGTATAATACAAGATCGAAAAGTCTAGAGCTCATACCGATGGCCAGGAGAAGTATGCTGGCGACGAAGCATCCTGCTGCCACGCTCAGGTAATACACACCAACTCTCATCTCAGCGGGCCAGAGTGGGAACAGAGTGGCTGCGATGACGGCAATGACTGCAAACACACACAGCTCTGAATCAGTACTGGAGCCAGAGAAACGACAGTCAGGCTAAACTGGAGAAAGAAAATCCCACCTAGAATCAAGCCCATGGCAAAGGTTTTAAAGTGGACTGGATCGTAAATCCAAAAATAAACCTGTAGGGAAGAAAAATATTATAACTTTTTAATTAGAACAAAAAGTACTTGTGAAAGTGAAGAACCATTTCATTTTTGAAGGTAATATTTTAATAATCACAACAACAACAGTTACAATACTCGTTATATAATTATATAAATAATCTTAATATTCTAATACTCAGGTTGCTGGGTTACAAAAAAAATCGTGTTTAAAGAATATAATAAATTTATTTATATGATTATAAAATAATTTAATTTAATAAAATTAATTATTAGGGTACCAGTGTTGAAAAGTTACGATAGGGCTAAAAAATGACAAATAATTTTAAGTAATTAAAATAAAGCTTGAAATTAAATAAAATTTGCTGTCAAAAGATTAATCGCATCCAAAATAACAGTTTTTGTTTACATAATATATGTATATGTACGGTGTATATTTATTATGTATATATAAAGACACACACATACAGTATATACTTTGAAAATATTTAAATGTATATACATTTATATATTTATAATATTATAAATATTATCAGTAATATTTTCAAAATCTCTACTGTAGTAGTGTGTATTTTATATCACATAATAATATCCCGTAACAACATATATTATGGACAAAAACTTTTATTTGGGATGCGATTAATCATTTGACAGCACTAAATAAAATGAAAATGAAAACTGAAATTAAAATGAAAACTGATTCAAAATATGACTAAATATTATAATAGTACATAAATAATATCAAAATAACACTATGCTACCCCTGTGCAGTATTGTTTAGAAAACCTTAATGTTAATCATACATTTTATTATTTGATTTCATTTTCAATGTGGAGAAAATACTATTACATAAAGTGTATGCATATTAAGGTTACACTGTATGCAATATAAAGCAGACAATCAAACCCTTCTTTGCAGTTACTTTTATGACAATTAATCATCAAATAAAAAGGTATGCAATTTACAAGCAACCATGAGATATGGTTTTCTAAAGTCATCCTGACCTCACTGCCATCCAAGAACAGTTGGTCCTCATGAGGTTCCAGCTTGAATTTCTTTTTCACATCCTTCTTCTTCTTTGGAGATCCTGGACTGTCATCCTAAACATACAGAAACAAGAGTTTACAAACAGAAATGATGATATGCACATATGCAAAAAATACCTCAAGAGGAACAGAATGTGTTTGTGTTTTCTCATCCTATCAGATGATCTAGTCATACATTTTTTTCCTTCTTTGTGTCCGTAGCCTCAGAGTCCTTCTTTTTGTCTTTGTCCTTTTTGCTTTTTTTCTCCTCTTCTTTGCCGCTGTCACTTTTCAAGCCTATCTTTCTTTCTTTCTCTTTTTCCTTCTCTTTCTTTACATCTTTCTCTGGCTTCTTCTTCATCACTTTCAGGGCTCGGTGGAAAAACTGCTTCTTTAGAAGTCTGTGAATAGCAATACATTTCAGATCAGTGGCTGATTGACATACACTAGCATTCAAAAATTTTCAGTTACGTTTCAAAATACATTTATAATGTTACAAAATATTTCAAATAAATGCTGTTCTTTCGAACTTTCCATTCATCAAAGAATCCTGAAAAGGACCATGTGCCACTGAAGACTTTCAGACTTCAGTTTTACAATCACAGGAATAGATTACACTTTAAAATATAGTAAAATAGAAACCAGCGATTTAATTGTAATAATATTTCACATTATTAATCTTTTCACTGTCTTGGCGAAATAAGTGACCTTCTTCAAAAGCTTTGTAGTATCAAACACCATAGACATTCTAAACAGTTTCACGAAATGAGAGAAAAGCCTAGGTTTACCTGTTGCAATAGTCCACCGCCGATTCTCTGGTTGTGAAACAAAGCTTCCTCGCCCTGCTTTGCTTTGGCCCACTTTGATCCAGTAGACAGTCCGAACTGCTTTTGAGCTGTGGAACGAAAACAAACATTTGGTTCATTGACACAAAGAGAGAACATCGAGAACTCACAATAAATAAACGAACCTTGATATAAACCTATCAGAGGCAACAGAAAGAAAGCCGGGCAGGAATGCGCACAACTGACCGACAAAGTAATCCACGTGGGTCCCATCATGTTGGTGGATTTGGTGTGGCCAGTTAAAGCGCAGGTACTTGCCACCGCTTCCTCCTCCTTGGTAGGTTCACTGACCCCTGAAAAGAGAGATCAAAGACATGAAGTCTGATGATAAAATTTATCTGCTGGATTATCTAACCGATCCAGATTATCGCATTTAAGACACATTTATTATACTGCCAAGCAGTAGGAATGCACAATGTATATGTAGATTCAGTACAATATTTTTATCAGACGATATTTGTGATTTCTTAATTCATGCCATTAGGTAATACTGAACTACTGCTCAAAAACTTTGGGTTAAGACTTTTTTTTCTTTTTAATTAATGTATTTTGTTTATTATTTCACAATATTACTATTCGCATTGTATTTTTGATCAATAAATCAAGCCTTGGTAAACGTAAGAGACTCCTTTCAAAAACATTTACAAAATCTTACTGACTCTATCTCCACTGACTTACTAGACCCATTGTATCTTACATTTCTTTATAATTTACTAGACACGTTTAAAGGTCACCTTTAGCTAAATGAATGTCCATTTTGCATACTGATGCCCAGATCCACTTGTAGAATCTGAACCAATTTTAAGCGTTTTTTCTTTACTTTAAGCAAAATTGTTTTAGAATCGTAATATCTTCCATAACATGAAAATACCAAGCATATTTTAATAATCAGAGTTTAATATATGCATCCCTATTATGTACAGCATGATTCAGGACCAGTGAGACTTCACCATGGGAGAGGACCTAGATATTAGTATAAACCAAGATTAATAGATACAGCAGATACCAAGAGTCTGACAAAAAGCTGGTTTGTCCCTTTGGCTACAAGCCCTTAATTCCAATGAAAAATGACATCGGATAACAGCCGTGCAGGAATCCAGCGAATCCCTGTGAAAAGCTTTGAAATGAATCTCCCGCACTGGCAGCAGGACCCTCGTCGGTCATCTACTCAATGAATGTGAACTAATTAAAAGCCTCAGCTCACCACAATGACCACACACTGATGTGCTGTCCTGTGTAATCTATACACTGAAATTACAGTCTCTTTTCAGACACACTGAGTCCTCACTGACCCCATTTATTAAGCTAAAGGTCATTACTTATAGTACTATGTGACCAGACTATGCACAAAGAAAGAAAAAAACTCACAAATCCTGAAAATATGCCAGGCTATAGAGACAGCATTTATTGAGTAATGAATGACTACCACACATAACTGCACTCTTAAGCCTGAGGTCTGAGCATGAGAGTGTTTTTGAGCTCCACAATCCATCGGTCATACTCTATTCGGTCAGAATGTCTCCTGCGTGAAGACCATATAAACATGGCATTTGTCTGGGTGTGCAGGAGTTACTGGCAGGTTGCCTGATATTCCTCTGGATTTTGTGAAGGAAAGCAGCCAGATGTTTATTGATTATATTGTCTCAACTTGGCCTTGGTAAACAATAACTTCTCTTGTACTACACTAGGTTATGGTTTGGTGGTCTTATAGTGACAGCTGTACTACATTAGACAGGCTGCAGGCTTCAGATAAACTGCTTGAAGGGAAAGTTCAACAAGTAAGCAAATTGTCATTTACTCACCCTCATGTTGTCCCAAACCTGTAAGACTTTTTTTCTTCTAGAGCAGACAAAAGATTATGTTTGGAAGAATGTTATGGTTCCATCTCAATCAAAATATCTTCTTATGACACGAGCAAGAGTAAATGATGAAAGACTTTAACATTTGAACTATTTGATTAACACTTGGTCTAAATGGCACCTTTACTGAGAAGAACAATTAGGTCTACTTTATTTGATTTAGTTCAGAAAACTTAAGTCTAAAGGTTTGTTTTAGGTTTCCTAATGATTGTTAAGCACAAATAATGCAGGTTTTCCCATCTATTACAAAAGAGTGGGAAATGTCCTTTCAATTTACTTGGCTTATATGGTGAATACATGTTTATTCACAGTAAGAAAACTGACAAGCAATGACAGTGGATTTCAACCTGTTGCATAAGAGCAAAAACTAACAAACAGGCTAGAAGGATCACGAAGAGTGACTCTCTTATCAAGACAGCACCTCATTACACAAAACTCCACTGCTTTTACATAACATCAGGGAACACACAGTAACTGTGACCCAAAAACCAAATAAGCAGCAAAGCCAGACAACGTGTTTTTGTGGATGATAAATGCATTCTGACTACAATGTCCAAAAATGCTGTCTGAGTAGTGCACTAGCGGCAGACGCACATAATGTAGCACTTGCATTTGATTGACATATTTAGGATGCTACACATGTTTTAATAACGGAGAATGGCTTTAAATGGAAAACCTTTCAGCATTTACTCACTTGTTTGAATCCTGTATGTGTTTTCTAACGGACAATTAGATAGAAGCTGTTATGGACTCACAGGCACGGTTCACTTTTAATGCACCCTTTTTCAAACAGTTAAAATAAATGGTGACAAATCCCAAGACTTGTATGTTTAACGCAAAAAGAAAGTCAAATGAGACTGAAAAAACATGAAATTAAGTAAATGGCCATTTTTATTTGCGGGTGAGATGACCCTTTATTTAACCTGCAAATGGGTGCAAATTTGGCGATGAGAAGTGCTGCATTATGAACGTTATTTGGTCACATTCGTGAAGCATATGAGACAGCAGCTGGTTAAAGAGAGCAGTCTGCAAACACCGAACAGTCTGTGCCGAGCTAAGATGGCCAACTCCATCAGCTGTGCCACCAGACACATACTCTTCACAGGAGAGACAGCAAAGTCAGCTCATGCTCGCATCAAATCCATCGAGCAATAGTATAAATGATTAAAGATGCCTGCTACAGAGATACAATGCATTACCCAAGGGAAGCGCAAAAATTGCGCCAGCGTTGACAAATAATCCACCTCCCATATGAGAGCATTGCAAAAATAACGGATCGAAGCACCATTGTATTTTGGGTCAAACAAAACACTAATTTGAGAAACGACTCAATGCCAAGCAGCGATCTAAGACTGGGTCTCTAATAGCAAGAGTGACGTGAATTCTGTACCTGAATTCGTTTCTTGTGTCTCCTGCGCTCCGCCATGATTTCTAACTTCTGGGTTCCCTTGACGTGGTCACGAACAGAGTGGGAGGGAAGTCTCGCGATATTTCGAATAGCCCGTTGATCAGTCACTTCTTCGCTTGGCAAATTAAAATCAGGATGAATGAATACTGCCATCTGAAGTGCAGGTGAGGCGCACAACCTTTTATTGCTGATGTGTGTTGAAATGTCTTCTTCTGCATTCTACTGTACGGACGTACATTTACTTTCCCTTCAGCCTGAAGCTTATTCACTTTTGGTGTGAAAAGGCTTTTATATTTGCCAAAAATATAATTTTTTTATTTTAAAAACAAACAAGCAATCCCAGTCCAGATTTAAAAAGTAACGCATTACTTTCCATAAAAGTAACCTAATTAGTTACTTTTTTATGGAGTAACGCAATATTGTAATGCATTACTTTTAAAAGTAACTTTCCCCAACACTGATCAGTAGTACTAAAATATCAATACAAACTTTTTTGAAAATATTGTGTTGACTGCACTGATTCAGCGATTCAACTCTTTATACTGAAGTTTTATTACTCTTATTAATATGATTGTTATGGAGTTTTTATTATAAAATTATCATATATATATAGAGACCACAAACCTCATAAGGTAAATTGAGATTTATACATAATATGAAAGCTGAATAAATGAGCTTTCCATTGATGTATGGTTTGTTAGGATAGGACAATATTTGGTCGAGATACAACTATTTGAAAATCTGGAATCTGAGGGTGCAAACAAAATCAAAATATTGAGAAAATCGCCTTTAAAGATGTCCAAATGACATCAATGCATATTACTAATCAAAAATTAAGTTTTGATACATTTACGGTAGGAAATTTACAAAATATCTTCATGGAACATGATACTTAATATCCTAATGATTTTTGGCATAAAAGAAAAATCTATCATTTTTACCCATATAATGTATTTTTGGCTATTGCTACAATATACCCCAGCGACTTATGACTGGTTTTGTGCTCCAGGGTCACAAATATATGGGAAATATTTTAAGTTTATTAGTTTGAAAGAATTTTTCATTTGAAAGATTAATTTAGGCTGCATTTGATTTGATATTTATAGCTAGAAAGTTACAAAACAATCACACAAATCAGGGATTTAAACTAGATTCAGTCATATCATAAATCATGTATTTTCATTTGTGGAAAAAGAAAGTAATACTGTATATTCTGTGCAGAAAATGCTATATATGTTTTTTTAACATATCAAACGAATCAAATAAAGACCAAAGGAGTCATTCTTTTTATTTTCTCCATAGCAAACACCACACGACAATAGAGAATAATTCAAGTTTAAAGTAAAAACAAAATACAATTTTTCAATAAAAAAGGCTGCAATGATAAGGACAAAAATGATTTGTAATTGATTTGCTAACATATTACAAAATATACATATATAGAAATATCCTGCATTCGAAAATCTAACTCTGTTAGAGACCACATTCTGAACCTTTTGCATAATACGGATCATAATATATTTGTGATGAATATTTAAAAATATATGATCAGTATATTCACTATAGAAATGTCAGTGCCTGTCTACCTTATGCATTAGGTGTCAAAACAGTAAGAGATTTTGAGGTAAAAAAGAGGTCCAACAGTTCTGCATGCTCTTTCAGGTGGTCTCACTCATCTGGCTTGGTGAAGGATTATCAGCTTCACTTACAGGCTCTGTAGATTTAAGAGCCTCTGTGTCTCTGGGGCTGCTGAGCAGCTCCACACTGTTGCAGTTGAGAGGAGAGCTGATGTCTGATGATCTGTCACCGCTTTTCTCAGGCGGAGGCTGCAGCCCGGAGACGGGCAGAGGCAAGTTCATCATGCTGTAGAACATGTTACCCAGCCGTCGGGACAACTGAAAAGAGAACAGAACAACCAAATCAGTTAGATGAGTTCATTTTTTAATAAACTTTAACTCAAGACCAAGGACCTCTTGGAGGGTAGAGAGGACCCTTAAAATAATCAGTTATATGTGTGTCAATTTCATTTTATATATACTAAATATACTTCATTTTACTTCATATTTTAATATTAATAAAATTTAATTGAGATAAAATTTGGTCCTTTTGAAAGATGGCAAATACCTGTGATCGTATCTTAAGTGCTGGCCCGAGCTTTAGACCAAGTGTATCCAGAAGGTGGTCCTCTGTAAGAAGAGGTAACGTCTCTCCATCAATCATGTGGTCTTTGAATGTCTGCAACAGGTGACACACAAAATAATGAGACTTAAAGCTATGAAATTATAATTGCATTTTGTCATTTTACATTTGTATTACCTGTGCATATTCAGCGCAATTTGGTATTTCACTGATGAAGTTGCAGACGTCATCAACTGACCACTTGCGAATATCTTCTAATGAAGTCATCTCTTCTCCATTAGGAAACATATTAGGATGTCCTAGTTGAAAATTAAAACAAAAAAATTAATAGGTAACAATGACTAGAATGCATCATCATCTTGGTATAGTGGCTAACAAAAATGTGCCTAACAAACAGTAAAGAGCAGTGTTGTTAGTATAACATATTTAAAAAAATCATTAATTTAAATACATTGAAATAAAAAAATATAAATATTAGATGAAAAACTGAAACTTTAAATTCAGAAATTGATTGGCGCTTAAATAATGTTTCTATTTTTTCAGTGTTAAATCCTAAATCTAACTAGAACTACAAATAAATTAAAGCTAGATAGAAAAAAAAACTAAAATATGACAAAAGCACATAACATTACTTAAACTTTCACTAAAATTCAAACGAAAACAGAAAATATAATAAATATCACTCAAATATTAGTAATGTTTATAATAGTTAACAAGAAAGAAACTAACAAACACACACACACCAAGTGGTACAAGTCCATTTCGTGGCACAGGGAGCATGTAGGCATCCTGTGCGTGGTGGGGGGGGGGCCCATGGGGGCAGATGGGTACAGAAACTTTTCTTGGAAAGCCGAGCAAGGGTTGGATATGTCTTTGTCACTGGTGCCATCATTGCAGTTGGTGACTTCTGCACATCCCTCCTGTCCACTAATACATGCCTTGCGAATCCCTGGCTCTCCTTCCTTAAAACCTTTCCTACTGCATCCAGAAGACAGCTCTGTTTCTACTTTGGTTTGGTGTGGTTTTCTGGTGGTGGCCTCATTGCTCATTTCACCTTTCCCTTCAACTTCCTTCTCCTCCCCTGAGGCAGCTCCTGGACTCTGCTCGACGTTCTTCTCTTCTGATTGGCCTTTGGGGAGAGTGATGCTGCTGTCTGAGCTCTTATGATTGGCAGTCCTTCTGGCGGTCCTGCGTCCTCGCTCCCTTTGCAGTGTGCTGATCGGTGGGTAAGGGCTTGACATGAGGAGACTGTTAGCGTGCAGGTCTTCAAGGGCATTGCGATGGACGAATACATCATGACCATCTGGGAGTCGCTGGCGTCCCCTGAAGGCCATTGGATTGGGTTGGATGCCCTGGTACATCATGGGATTCTCCATCCCAATAAGACCCTTTTGGTGGGCGTTCTCCAGTTCTTTTTGGTGCAGGATAGCATTCATCTCCATCCTCATTAAAAAATAAAATAAAATGACAATTAGTGCACGCCCAGTTTTTCAGCGGTGGTGGTTCTGGAAGTATATTATTACATATTATTTTTCCATTCATTTTTCTATAGAGAAAGTCTTTGTTAAAGCATTATAAGCCATAAACCAAGACAACCAGCTACAAGGTGAATAAAAACATAACAAAAGTAATTAAAATTGGACAAAATTAAAATTAAAAGATAGATAGATAGATAGATAGATAGATAGATAATAGATAGATATATAGATAGATCTCCATGGCTTTGTATTGCATTCGTCTGTATGATTTTATTCCCATTGAACATAGGTATAGCAAATGCACTGAAATTTACCTGGCTATGTTCTGTTTATGAATTAACTCTTGTCGTCTAGCAACCGTCTCCATGGATTCAGTTGGAAGGAATCCGTAACCTGCAAAATGGAAAACATTTGCAAAATTAGGTTGTTCTTCCTCACTGAGCTTGCCCTGTACTTCTCTTCATTTAACCACTACATAATTTCATTCTAACCTGTGCCAGGGAATCCTCTGCTTGGAATAACATTGGAGTTTGGGGGCAGAGGTGGGCCGAGGTGGGCACCCATGTGGATTTGTCTAGCATCAGCTGATACCATTTCAGTGGGCGGCACCAGTTCCCTACAGATAAAATCATCATTAAAAATTAAACTAACACAGCTTACATCACTGTTATATGATTATATTTCTATTTTCTACATTGTGTTTTTTTTCTCTTCCAATGTTCTTTTTGTATTCCTATATTCTTTCCCAATTCCCAATGTCTTATTTATTTATTTTTGTTTTATTTATTTTAATTTGTATGTTCCTTTTATTCATTTTAATTCTTTTGTTTCTATGTTAATTTTATTTCTGTGCTAGTTCATTCTTTGTATGGAGAGTCATAAAATGATTTCACTGCACACTGACTGTACTGTGTATGATTGTGTGTGACAAATAAAAATTGAATTTAGATTTAAATTTGTAAAATTCTACTCTAAGTTTAAACTGCATAGTTACTTCACTGCAATCTTACTCATTTTATTTTTTCCACTCTGTTTAATTTGCATTACTGCCATTTTAATTTTTTCTATGGAAATATTACGTAGCTACTGTCATGCCAATAAAGTTCACGTAAGCTGAACCTAAAATATCCATGAACAATTAAAAACTTAAAAATTCTCTTGGTTGTATTGGTATTCATTCTAACAGACCTCTCCATGAAGCGGGGATCAAACTGTGCAGGCACACCCTGCAGTCTCTGCTGCCCCTGAGCCAAGATCTGTGGAGCCATGGCCATCTGGTTCCTCATCATGAGCTCCTGTCTTTGCCGTAACTCTGCTTCACACACAGGGGAATAGATGAAGGTGTCAGTAGCCTAATAGCTCTTTCTCAGCTATATTTCTTCAAGGTTGCGATCAGCTCTGGTTTAGGTGTTCTTTGAACACTTCCAAATGAACTCTCACCTCCAGCAGACATTCCATTGACCAGTCGGTACCAGTGTTTCTCATCTAGAGCACCTTGCTCTCCCAGCGCCGATATCTTCCTTAGCTGTTCACGTGGGGTCATGACACTGCCTCTTTCCTGAATGTAACAAACATATCCATTCTCTAAATTTTGCACATAAAAAAAAAACGCTCACCGCATTGTATGGACAAAAACATACAGTGGAGGCCAACGACTACTGGAGCTCTTTGTCTTTGGTAATCAACCATCTTCACATTACCTTATTTTGTGTTCAGCAGATGACAGAAATGCATGCAGGTTTGGATCGACATGAGGGTGAGTAAAGTAAATTATGACAGAATTTTCATTTTTGGGTGGTCTACCTCTTTAAATAACTTACAACACACAGTAGTGGTGTTTCCTGTATAGCAGTGGTGCTGTAGTTCCTGTAGTGGTGCTACTCTTACTATTTTAGAAAGGGAGCCTATAGAAAGATATGGTAAAAATCGTAAGAGTAGTATGCGGTTCTGAATTCAGCAACTTGTTTCGTTTGTAAATGAATCAGCATTTTGAACGAATCGGTTTAAAGAATTACTCAATGATTCACTCATAAAGTCGGTCACTTGTCACCACCTGCTGGCGCAATTATGTAACTGCAGATAAAGTCATTGAAAGTGTAAAAACGCATGGAACTTATGATGTACTTGGCATACCATTTCACTGCAATACTGTAATAGCAGCAAGACGAATTACATAGCCTACTATTGACACAAGACACACAAACGATCCATTGGCTCATAAATCAGTACTACCGTTTATGTCTATCTAAAACTAATACTTTCTGGACAGGTTAGTGAACAGCACATATTTAAGATGCAACCAAGATAAAAACATTAAGAGAATTCAAACACCAATGTTGAAAAGGATAGTTGTCATGTAATGAATTACCTGTTCCCTCCTCCTGTGCTTTATCTTCACTCACTCAGGTGTAAGATATTTCCGTAATGTCACTCCTTTTCAGTCTGAAATTGAGAAACCATGTATATAGAGAGAAAATGATAGACTGTAACCAGTTTTTCAGCATCTTTGTTCCTTGGTAGTAGATGTTTCCAGTGAAAATAATTCTCTTGAAATTTAGTAGTGTAACCAGTACTTGGGATTTTCTAAGCAAAAACTCAGAGCCGAACAAAAAACAGGCCTATAACCATTAGGAAAATGTATATGTGACCCTGCACCTCAAAACCAGTCTTAAGTTGCACGGGTATATTTGTAGCAATAGCCAACAATACATTTGGGTCAAAATTATCGATCTTTCTTTTACACAAAAATCATTCGGATGTTAAGTGAAGATCATGTTTCATGAAGATATTTTCCAATTTCCTACCGTAAATATATCAAAACTTAATTTCTGATTAGTAATATGCATTGCTAAGGACTTTAAAGGCGACTTTCTCAATATTTAGATTTTCTTTGCGTCCTCAGATTCCAGATTTTCAAATAGTTGTATGTAGCCAAATATTGTCCTATATTCTAACAACCCATACATCAAATCATATTCATTCAGCAGATGATGTATAAATTTCAGTTTAAAAAAAACGTCACCCTTATGATTGGTTTTGTGGTCCATGGTCACGTATTATATTATATTATAACATAGTATTGTACTGTGATATTAATTACTTCATACGTCATGTAAAAAAAAAAAATCAGTGAAGAGTAAATTTTTCTACCTGTGAAAATTTGTTTACTGGAGTAATATAACAAGCCTAAATAATTAAATCTGCAGATCTTTATTCCTGGATCAATTCTCCTGTATTCTGTAGGGGACAGCCTCTGTGCGAATTGCCCTTTATGAGGAGCTGTTCAATCTGAGTCCTGTAATCATCCGTTCGTCCATCCAGCAGTCTGCCTGCTACATCTGCTGACCTGCATGCGTGTGGTCCTGCTGTCAGCCAACCCCCAAACTACCTTCAGGGCCCCTCTTCCCCCCTCAGATCCTATTAGCTAAATCCTGACTATACAGCATTTTAAAGGGATGTGTTGGAGGTAATCCCAGAGTTTAGAGTTTTACCCTCAGCAAACCTTGCCTGTAAGCATACCGGAAAAGCACATAAGTGCTAAGCTTATTAGCCTCCATTAGCCCCAGAGATGTCCTAAAAACACCTTGGTATATAAATCTGGGATACAATCGGTTTATGTGGTAAATGTGGTGCAGGCAGACACACAGTCAACCATGTTAAAACTCTGCCTAATACACAGAAGAGTCTGTAAATGATAGCCTATTATCTGTATTTAATATTTATGGAATTTTTAAATGTAGAACTAGTCTTTAAATAATGTTTAAAAAAATATATAAAAATGCTAAATTACCAATAAAGTTTCATCAGGTTATTAAAATGCTCTTCACGCTAAGAAAAAAAAAACATGGTCATTTTTAAAATCTGTTCACTGAATTTAAGTATGTCTATAAATATATATATTTTAAATAATTATTAAAGATTCATATAAAAACACAAATGGTACCAATGGCTTGTCATTTATCAATCAGTATTCATTTATAGAATTTGAAAATACATATTGAAATATATTATATATGTGGTCTCATTATTAAAAAAATAAATGATACATTCTGATTGTAAGCTAGCATAGGCACCTTAATATTAATATTGTTTTTCTCACATTATTAAGAGTAGACATTATAAAATGTAATGGCAAAACCCAATATTAGTCATATTTCCAAAGCAAGTGCAGTTTTTGGTATAATGTGTGACAAGTGATGCCATATCCAAGTCACAGGCTTGAACTGGAAGGATTTGCTTGTGGCTAATCTCATTAAAGGAATAAATTAAGGGAAAACTGCTGACGACTTAAATCAAGCCTTGCATTTGGATAGGTCATAGTAGAGAAGATAATAATCATCTGGTCTAATGTACTTCCTTTAAGGGCACAAGATAATTCCAATGGTAGACATCCAAGTCTAGGATGGAAGTGACAAGGATGTGAACAGCATCAAGTACCTTGATCACTTTTTAAACAAGTAATTTATTTGGTTAAAATGAAGTGCGTATGCTATTATAATTCAGAGTGACAGTTGAAATGCATATAACACTGTTGCACACCATTGCAATGAATGAGTGAAATTAACATGCAAAATGCAGTCTAAATCCTTACATTACAGGTAAAAATACATAGCAGAAATAAGCAAAACACCAAATAGTGGAAGGTAAATTGAAGGCATAAAAACTGATGAGACATTAGACTCACCTCTGCCAGAGAAATGGGAGTCTGTCCAAACTCTCAGTCAGGATGAAAATATGAATACATTCATTCCAAACAAGCAAAATGATTCCAAAATGAGCATGAGACCTGAAGCTGCAGCATGAAAGTCCACAACTCTCAGCACACTGAGGTCTTCAGTCCTGCCGCAAATGCCTCGGCCAACAAGTGCCAGCTCCTGGTCTTAACTAAAAAAGACCTTTAATTACAGATTCATGTTATCTCTATTAGCTTGGCTTTATCTGACTGCTTAAGCCCCCCCTTACCTGACATCACTATGATCTCTCGTCCAACTGCACGCGGGACACTCTGCTGAAATGTAATTAAGAGCACTGCCTAAGCACAGTGGCTAAACCTCTTTCAACATTTACCTCAGTAATCCTCTGTTAGCACTTTAAGACCGAGGGTAAGACACCTAAATGCCCAGCTTCCTTTTCCATGGAAAAGACAGTGTCAGTTGAAATCGAGCAAGATGTGCATGCGCCTTTCAAGTGTTTTTTTGTGCATGCAACACAGAAATGATTCTCAGAGTGTTAATGAGAGGCTGAATGAGGTCTCATTGGGTGCCTGCCCTCCTGACTATGTTGTGGAGGATCATGCGCTCAGACTTGTTAATCTGACAGTTTGTGCTCACCACCCACTTACAGCATCGTCTGCAGTTCCCAGACTTATATTTTTTAACACTGAGAGGATCAGGGAGAATTAGTATAGGGATAGGTGTGCGCACAATTGGGTGGCATATGAGCGTTTTGCAGCAAAACAGATTCTTGGGGAGACGCTGGGATAAGCTGACAGAGGGTTAATAAAGCTGTTTTGCTGATTATTAGTAATGGCCCCACACACCACCTCCTGTGCTATGCAAGGTTTGTAAGAAGTTAGCAAACAAATGCTTGTGAAGCCAAAGCAATCTCAAATACTGATTGATGACATCACCATATATAATTTTATCAACTCGCATTTAAACTTGAGGCCTTATTAATGGCAATATGCACTATTAAAAGATTTGGGGTCAGTAAGACTTTTGTTTTTTTTCAAAGAAATCAATACATTTATTCAGCAGAAATGCATTAGCCTGTTGAAAAAACAGCATATGCTGGTTAGGTATGTTTGTGTGAAGCATGGTAGTTGAGTTGGTAAGCTGGTCCTGAACAGGAGCTATTTGCTCAGGACCAGCTTAAACCAGCTCATGACCAACTAAGGACCAGCTTAAACCAGCTCAAACCAGCTGCCATGCTTCAAGACATGCCTAACCAGCATATGCAGTTTTTTTCAACATGGTAAATTGATCAAAAGTGACAGTAAATACATTTAATAATGTTACAAAAGACTTTGATTCGAAATAAATGCTATTATTCTATGCAAATATTAGAATGATTTCTGAAGGATCACGTGACACTAAAGACTGGAGTAATGGCTGCTGAAAATTCAGCTTTGCTAACAAAGGAACAAATTAATAATATATCAAAATAGAAAAGTCAGTTTAAAGTGATAATATTTTACAATATTACTGTTTTACTGTATCAAATAAATGCAGCCTTGTTCCCATTTTGCAAAACAAAAAAAAAAAAAAAAAAAAAAAAAAAAAAAAAAAAAAAAAATTATACTACATTTTTTAAGGTAAGTGGTTGCAAACAATTTATTTTAGCCACATTAAAAAGTTAGTCAACTAAATGTGTTTATTTAAATGTAGCTCAAATAAATTGATTGCAACCACTTACCTTAAAAAAATAGTAAAGTCAATTAATCATTTTTTTCAGTGTTGTTGAGCATAACTTTTGAACAGCATTTTAAATCAAATGCTGTTGCTCTACAACTCTGTATTTCTGCTTTATTTACTGAAGTTTTTACGAGCAGAAGGTGACCATTATTTATTCATATCTTTATTGTTCTGTGCAATTATTATTATTATTTTTTGACAGTCCTAATTCAACACAAAAAAATCTTTTTTTGAGAAAAGACATGAATAAAATCTTATTAATCCTAAAATATTGTGCAAGTCAATCACACAGGTTTAATAATTATATATGAACAGATCTTACAAATAATATCTACAATATACATCTGCAATAGTATAATTCCAAACAAACCATACATCTGTAAGTCTTTAACCGCATTTTAATGTGATTAGTCTACTCATAAATCAGTCAGACGATTTATGAGTAGACTAATATACTTATAAATGTTGCACAGGTGTCGACTCAAATCGGCCGAAAAGAGAAAATCAAGAATAAAGTGCTTAGACATCGGGAGAGCAGAGTATTAAGACATGTAAACCACTAATTTAAGAATCTGTGCGGAGTAAGCTTTTTAAGAGGGATTTCTGGCCAGCCTGTTTGTGCACTGTATTATAGAGTCACAGTGAGGCAAAGGGATAATGTGGGGTTTAACCCCAAAACCACTTGGTAAAGACTCTGCTTGCGTAGTCTGAATTATGCCAGAGGATAAGGGAACTCTTCAAAGAAATTAAACAGATAAAAAACAGACATGAATAATACAGTCAGTGTTACCACAGTGACCACAAATACATGCAAAATAGACCTATGACCTCTGACCCCGTGCTGTTTTTAGTACACGTAGACCTGCAGTATGACGTTACTAACACACGCCTTTTAGACTGATGGATATCCTGGGTCAGTTTCAATATCGAATAGATTATTTTCATAATTCTTTATGCACTAAAAACACTACCACTGAAAATCAAGACATCCCAAAAACATGTTTTGGAGAACATTTATCAGGTAAAATAGTTTTATTTAAACTAAGATATTACAATTTTGGCTGTATTTGGGTTTATTGTGTGACTTATTATTAAGTCTCTCTATGATGGACATGTTTTCAATTTCTGAAATAAAATTCATTTTGACTATAAAAATATAAAATGTTACGATTTCTTGTAGATCATTTATTATAAATATTTTAAATACATTAAAATTTAAAGATATATTTGTTTAAAATGAAATAATAATATAATTCCTGTTCAAATTAAATAACATTCATTCATTCCATTTTTCAGTTGTTAATATTTAAAAATCTACTTTCCACCAAAATCAAATGTGTGGTGACCAACATGCAGCGAGCTATTTTGACTATCAAACTTTTAGAAACAACATCTACTGACATCCTCCAGCCTTCATTGACCGCCAGCACGGACAGCAGGGGCAGAACCAGTAGATCCTGCATTCTCTCAGTTTCACCTGAACGGATATTAACAGCAGCAGTTTTAGTCATCAAATAATTTGTTATATTATCACATAAATAACTGAACTGTCCTTTCCTGTGCAAAAACAACAGAAAGGGGCATTCAGACCTCATCTTACCTGTTCTGACCTGTGCCTGAGGTGAGATGTTGGTGCTAGAGATGGATATATAAGCCATGATGTCATTTTTGAATTAATTTGACAATAAACCCCACCTCCATTACATGATGTCTTTTTCTGGGGAAGGTTGAGGCTCTTCACATCTGTTCAAACGGGGGCTTATGACACACAAAGGTCATTCAAACACACCTGCAGGCTAATCATTCTTTCAATACACTCATAAGGGAAATGACATGCAATTTTAGTTCTAAAAAAGAACTGGCTATGAATTTTATCACGTCCAATGTTCAAGTAGGACAATGTGACCAGCATGTTAAAAACACTACTCAAATTTCTTACCTAATAAGGTTTTACAAAATACCTATAAAATAAAAATATTGAACTCTTTGTAATCGTAGTATAACTGACAATGGAGAATGGATAAATGAATGACATCTATCGTTCTAATAATATTCAGTGATATCTTAAAACATTACTATTTATGTAATGTATAAACGTACATTACGTAAGTCCATTTTGGATGTTGTGTAACATAAAACTTTTTCTTTGGCATGCATCCAGAAAGTAGAACATTTCATGCCCTTATCCCGGCCTTTGAATCTAACTAAATATTACAAAGATGAATTTGTAAGATTATAGACAAATATAGGCTATATCAAGGGTTCTAATGCACCCATCATTTCATTAAAATAAGAGCAATTCATAAATTGATGTATACAAATTCTTTGATTGCAAAGACCGAACAATGTTTGATGTTAGTTGTGCAGATATGGATAAGTAGTTTTTTTTATTCTACCTCTGACTGTGTTCTTTCACACTGAATAGTTTTGAATGAATAGTCAAACTGTTGGCCCTCAACCAGACAAAGCAAGTAAAAAGCAAGACTGATGCAAAAGCGTTTGTACTTGATAACTAGACAGTATACAAAGAAAAAGAGATATAGTTTAATAAAAGAAATGTATTTAGTAGTCTATCAGCAATGGCCAAACACTCAACAGCTGTTCATAAGTTTAATAGGATGCTATGTAATTAAAACGTAATGCAAAATCAGATACTTAAAAAATAGATAATTTTTTTTAATTAGCCTAATGTAACTCTGATAGTCACTCTATCCGTGATATTGACGCGTTTGACACTATAGTTAAAGCCGCAGTCCGTAACTTCTTTGTGTTCAAAATTTACAAAATGTATATAATAAGCGAGTACACCATGAATCCATTTTCCAAACCGTGTTTTTGGCTTGTCCTGAATCACTACGGTACACCTATGATAAGTGTTTACATTCGGACTATTAAGACTGGTTTGGGTAGGTACCGCTGCGGAGTAGCCCAGTGCCTGCGTGATTCGCCATAGACATAAACAGAGAGAAGTAGCTCCGGCTACAATGTTCTTCCGCAAGACGCACGCAGTTCTGTTTATTAACCGCTAGAGCGCCAAAAGTTACGAACTGCAGCTTTAATTAACAATATCTGTAGTTAAACATGGTAAATGCCGTACTCTTTCCTCATTCTTAAGTGTAGTTATGAGGTTTATTATGAGTCTGCCTTTGAATCTGCTTATATCAACTCTTATTATTCTGAAGCATATTATGTAGCCCAGGCCTACTTTACTTTCTACATTTGTTTTAAAATGTTTATTTGTATAAAATGACGTTGTTTCATTGTTGTTTAAATGTTAAATGGCTACAAAGTAGTAGTCATTAGTTTGGTTAGTTCTTCTTTCTAGTGCAGGTTATTGTTGAGAACATGCGTCCTTCACTGTCACCTGCGAGCACATGGCCTCTCTTTGATTAGTGTGTTCTTTGACTTATTTATCACAAACCCCTGCAACACATACAGCGACACGACGGACCGCTATTGTGGGTAACCGAAAAAAATAACCCTTATTTAATCCAGATCAATTGCATAAATATGTATATATATATATATTTTTTTTTTTTGTCATAACGTGGGTTGTGGGCAGATATTTCATGTTTAGGCTACATCAAAAATTTTAAACAAGTAATATAATGCAAACTACTCGACTTCATATATAGCCGATTCGAATATAAAGACATATTTACGTGATTTATATTCATAACTGATTTTTAAAAATATTGTAAACTGAGTGGTCCTGAGAAAGTATATCAAACACATATAGTCAGATACAATATCATTTTAATGAAGTAAGTTGCATTCATACAAAGTGATACAACTGTGAAAAGATATAGGCTAGGCCTATATGATAAAAATACTGATGCATGCAACTCACCCTCATGATATAGGCTACTCTGAGTTGTAATTTTAATCTGGTCTATTTTAATTCATACCCAGATTATATGCTCACACGCCTGTGTAATGTTTGTAGTGTTTGTATCCTATTTTCTGTGAGGATTTGTTTTACCATGAAAGTTTCTTTGAGCTCAGTCAACTGCAGGTAAGAGCAAATAAGTGAAAAAGTTTTAAAAAGTGTGTGGAAGCTCCATGTTCAGTGAACACAAGAACATGTGACATCAACATCACTGCAAGAGAAGTTCCATTTACCACTCTAGTCCTGCTGAAAACTTTCTCTGTGTTAAAATGAAAGGATTTACTCTACAAACATCTAATGGTTTGATTTGCAATCATGTTCATGGAATTTAAATGGAATCTTCAGCAGGCTCCCTTGTTTCAGTTTATGTATAACATCTTTGCAAGCTTTTCATATGAATTTCATGGTCTTGTATAGATGCGGCAAATATGTAATTTTATAGTCTAATAATAATTTTTAGTCTAACTTCTGTGTAATATTGTAAAACTTTGCAAAACATGGAAAATATTATTTGTCTGTATTCAAATAAACACCTTTTTTCTACAAAATAACGATGATTATACAAAGAAAATGCAAGGAATATCTTCATAATCCTATCTGACATGATCAAAACTATTTTTGTGCACATAAATGACAAAAGAGAGCATTTGACATTTTTTATATTTATTCAAAGTCTGATTCATGCTGAATAAGGAACAACTGATTTATCACACACACTCTTAAAAATAAAGGTGCTTCAAAAGGTTCTTCGAACGATGCCATAGAAGAACCATTTTTGGTTCCACAAAGATCCATTCAGTCGAAGGTTCTTTAAAGAACCATCTCTTTCTTACCTTTTTGTAATCTGAAGAACCTTCTTTCGCCACAAAGAACCTTTTGTGAAACAGAAAGGTTCTTCAGATGTTAAAGGTTCTTTATGGAACCATTTAGACAAAAAGGTTCTTCTATGGCATCGTGAAGCACCTTTATTTTTAAGAGTGCAGTAGGTATTTTGTAGACATCATTCAGCTGTTTGAAGAAAGAAAAGTGACATCAGAAATGCATACATTAAACTAAAAGCATTAGTTTACATAGTGATTGTACTGGGTACCTTTAATTTGCAGATAGCTGCAATTTCACATTATCACTGCCTCAGACGCCTGATTGATAAATATTTTGTTGCAAAGAGCTACATTTATATTGTTTTTTAAAAAACATAATTCGACCACAACACATCTCACAGTAGTTCTTATATAAGGAGCTCTATTAGGCATAACGCTGCAATCACAGCTTCCGGTTCCTCTGTCTCTCAGTAAAACTATTCATACGATGCCATGGGAGTTGAGGATTCTAACGCCATAGACGGATCTCCTTTTAAAGTGATGCGGTTCTTGCTCATGATCCAGGAAAACTCCGCTGGAACGAGAGCCACACAAAAATCAGAGCACGATAAACCAGGGTGTAGTTTTTCCATAAATCATTAGCCAGCACCCAGTAGGGGCAGGAGAGAATCGGAAAGAGGACTATCACAAAGAACTCAAATCAAGATATCTTAAAATAATACATAATAAACGAAGAAGATGATTTTGTTTTAGACTTACACCTTCAAAGAAGCTGACTTCAAGTTTGGCAGGCTCTGATGCATCATCAATCTTGGCATTTTCCCTCCATGAAGCGTATAGTGCCTTAGCACTGTGAAGATGTTCATGTAAGATTATTAGGGAAGTTATTTTATAAGTGCGACTATTTTGAAAATGCTGATATTACAAATTAGTTTTTTAATTTATTTTAAAACATTTTTATTTTACTGTTATTTTGAAAAGTCGTTTGAACGTGATCTAAATTAAATATGAATAAATATATTGTGATTTTTTATTTTATTTTATTATTTACTCCTATATTGTAGTAATTGTTCATCAGTACTTACAGAAGCTCATCATTTCGAACCAGGACAATACCGTCACTGAGAGTATAAGTGGCCTGGCAACACTCTCCTAACTGGAACGGGACTGGAATCTTCATGATCTCATGCCATCTACCCATGTACTAAAGGGCAAAATGATGAGAAATAGTGCAACACAATTTTTTTTTTTGGTGAAAAATGCAGATAATTAATTTGTATTAATTCAGTTATTAATTATACATTTGTTCCTGATCATAAAAAAATAATATAAAGATTAAGAAACATTTATAAGAAAAAGCTTACCCTAGTAGGATCAAAGTTTTGCTGAACAGGAGGCTGTGGGCATTTTCCAGAGCCGATGGACTGAGCGCTGACCGCCAGCACAGACAGCAGAGTCAGAGACAGAACCTGAAGAGCCTGCATTCTCTCAGTTTAAACCTGAAAAAAGAGTCATATTTAATGAGAACAAGAAGAAATTTGGCTTTAAGACTTGGATAGTTGAGATTCAAATGTCGAGCATCTTACCTGTTTGGTCTCAAGTGTGAAACTTGTGTTCAAGGTAAAGAACAGCGACAGAGTTCAGTATTTATAGAGCTTTACATCGGTTCGTTATATCACTAACTCCACCCCGCTCAACTAAAACAGGTTTGGGGAACCTGGGCATCTGCTCAACAAGATACTGAAGGTTAAATAAACACACCTTGAGTTGTTGAGTGATGAACGGGTCACCACAGCTTTCCACATCCTTGAAACTAAAAGTGTAAAAGACATTCAGAAGGTTTCCTAGAGGATATATGTGCATGTTAATAACCAATTATTTGACTTATTTTATATGATTGCACAATGCAAAAACAAAAACACACAAAACAAAACAAAAACAATAGTAACAAATTCTGACTGATGTGACAGGACACACAAAAGCTTTAATATAAGTGAGTGTGACAGTTCATGTTTCATATCTGTAACCTTAGCAACATTTTAGTCTGAACATGCATTTTAAAGACATGTATAAAACAAAGAAAAATATATTTTGTGTTGTATATTTTGATCATCATATTTTGTGTTTTGCATCTCTACTTGAATTGCCAGTTTTGCCCTACACTCCATTTTGGATTTTGTCCACTGACTATGAGAATTCAGCGCTGGTGTATTCATGCACTTATGTCTTGAGACTGTTCCACATTGACTTTGCTTGGATTCTGGGTTGCACCCGATCCCTGCCTGCAACCATGGACATTTTATCCAGGATGCTCTTGAATCTATCAAAGTTCAGATTATGTTGGTTTGTTGGACAGGTGTTGATTTGTGACAAAGTGCTTTGCTTTCAAGTCTGAGAACTTTATTTTCATTAGTCCATAGGCCTACATTCCCTTACGAAAAATAAGTTTATTCAAGTGTGCTATTAGTATACTTCTTTTAAACTAAAAAATAGGAAAGTATACTTTTAGTCTACTTTTTATGTACTTCTCAGAAATGGGCTTTCTGTACTTCTCAGAAATATACTTAAAATGACATTTAAGTATACTTGACTTATAGCCTACTTAGAAAAAGTCTAAATATATTTGAGCTATACTTGTGTTCCTAGAATCCGTGTTTTCATTGTTAGGGGGTGCTAGTACACATTTTCTGTACAGAATTTCCAAAAAACACAAGTGAAGAAGAAACCGAAACAACAGATGCTTCCACGTGGAATCTAACACGATCATCAGACATAAAACAGCATCAAAACTGTGTAAAGTTGATATAATGTCGACCAATGAAGAGGTAATAATGACTGTCAAGCTTTGGGGTGTTGATCGACTCTATCTACGTTTTGATTATCGTTCTGAATCCAGTTCATAGTTTTTTTTTTTTCAGCTTTTTGTTCAAAATGTTTTTTTTTTTTTTTTTTTTAATTTTTTTTTTTTATGAAACTTATCCACATTCAAGTGTTTAATAAAGAATGCATGAAGCTAGAATACAATGTTTTTGTTTACAAGCAGATACCTTGTTCTTTTGATGTTTTGTATGTTCAGTTATTCATGTAACAAAATATATACAAAATTAATACCTAAATATGGACATAGTAGTATACTTAAAGTATGATGTAAAGTTCACTTAAAGAAAACTTATTAGTATACTTGCAGTATAAAACTACTACACTAGTAGTTTACTGAGACTATACTTCAAAGTGTACTAAAATGCTACTACAAGTATTTAATTAGTAAAATATCAGTATTCCTATAAGTTCACTTTTAGTGTAGTTGCAGTACAAGCTAAAAATATTGTTGTAAACTAGTTAAAGTTTACTACTGTTATACTTAAAAATATACTTTTATATACTAGAAAGTGGGACAATTTAGTCCCAAAGAGTATTGAAATAGTACACTTACAAGTATACTACTAGTAAACTGATATTTGTATACTTGCTACATAAAAAAAATATACTTGAACTTTACTTAAGAATACTTAATAAAATAAACTTGAAGTATCCAAATTTTTTTTAAGGTTTTGCGTCTAAAAGATGATTTCGGTTTTTGTCACATTTAGAGTGGATAATTGTTTTTGTCCTTTCTCGCAGTTAATCTTTACATATCCATACATTGGACATTTTAAGTCTGTCTGCAGGAAGGTTTCAAAACTTTTGAAAATAATGCCTTATTTGTTACCATTATAAAATAAATAAATAAAATCATCTGCTAAATTAGTACATTAATAAATCTACTGCTAAAAAATAACTTTATACATTGCTTTTTTGATATTTTAAGTTCATCTAAAACATAAGATGTTATACAATTTTCTTCCATTCATCTGTTTGTTCCAAAAGGGGTGTGCAAAGTTATTTCCTCAGCTGGAGGTCGAGTCACACGTGAATCCGTCATGTTCTAGCCACAAGTGTTGGTTTAAACTTATCACAAACACCTGCAACATGCAAAACACTCAGCTACACGTGAGGATGTAGTCCTTATGTAAAGACACAGATCTACGACAAATTTTGGAAACAGACATATGGCGGCTCTTAAAAAAAAAAAAAGATTTCATGAGGTGTGGGGACCACTCTTTCCTCTGGGCTCAATGAGTAGCCTAGAGGCCTATAACAGATATAGGATCTTACCACAGCTGTGGTGGAAGATAAAAGAAATTCAGCAAAGCTTGGAATCAGTTTCTCTTATGCTACAAATCTGATTTTTTTTCTTCAAATGCCTTGCTGTTGTCATAAGTAATGACATTTCTCATTTAGAATTAATAGGAAACAACATGCTTGCCTAAATCATATTTTGTGTTTTGCCCTACACTCCATACTGGATTTTGTCCACTGACTATGAGAATTCAGCGCTGGTGTATTCATGCACTGATGTCTTGAGACTGTTCTACATTGACTTCGCTTGGATTCTGGGCCGCACCCGATCCTTGCCTGCTGCCACAATCGACCACGGAAAAGAGGTTTTTACCAACAACAACATCGATGTGAGTCGGATGATCTTAAGCAGACAGCAGGGGTGTGACAAAGACCTTTGAATGACTGGAAAATCCTGTTTCCAGTGTTGGGATGTTTTGTGTTGAACAAACTGTGGACTACAGAAGTAGTATACTATTCCTTTGAATAGAAATACTGCTCGGTTTATACACATTATTTAATTAAATGGCCATGGAGTCTTGGACTTATTACATTATTTTTTCCAAGTTTGCAAACCAGAAATGTAATCCATCTTGTTTGGGAGTTATTGTACAGAATTGTTGTACAAAAGCACAAGTTTCCAATTGATCAAAATAAATTAGAGCACTAACCAAAACCATGTGAACTTTGTTGGCTTAATTCTCAGTAACTGTTAAACATTTAGCATCTCCTTGTGGTCAGAGGAAATAAAAAAAAAAACATGAAATAATGTGCAAATACTTTAAATTCACAGATATAGAAGTAAAAACGATATACGCCATGTTAGCAGTGTTATTTCAGTAGCTTTTGTTAATATTTCAATATACAGTTTATTTTTAGTTTTAGTCATTTGACCACTTAAACGAAATGAACATGAGAAACATTGCATGGGCAACAAGCTGGAATAAAATACAAAAAAACATTTTTTTTTTTTTTTTTAAATATAGTTATAGTATTAAACAACAAAAACCTTGCATGGAGAAGAAAAAAAAACATGGTGAAACATTTGTTTACCAGATTTTTATTTCAACATTTAAAGAGTTTTACAGGAAAGGAAACTTGTTTTGCACTGATTGACAGGGTCACAGATGTACCCATGGTTATTCAGATTAATGAAACAAGCACACATACTGTAGAGACCTCAGAGATAATAATAGAAAGCACAGTCACAGGAAGATTAGTCATGTAACAAGGTATTTTCTGATCTTAGCTTTCATTACTTCATCTTATAAAGGAAAAGTACATGTGAGAGAGAAGCATATCTGTTTTCATCCATGTTTATATAATGCGTGTTCAACGGAACTGCAGTGGGCTGACACGCAATCCGATCACATCTTTACCAATCTCGGTTACCTAGGAAACAGGAGAGAAACAGCCAATGAAATCGATCCTTCACTTTATAGCACCGCATGATCAGATGGAACAAGGGGAAAAGCAGAGTTACTTTATCACATATTAACAAAATTAGACTTTCTATCTTCAATAAACTAACACTAATTAAACATGGACATTACAAGGGCTTACAACTAACCTGTGTGACCCTGCAGATCTCTCCTTTGTATTTGGGGCAGTAGCAGGCTCCAGACAGGGGACATTTCTCCACTGGCCGCCCACGGTACAGGGGAGTGAAAGAGGCTGGTCAGATGTCAAAGGGATTGTGGGGGTCGTAGTTCAGTTGGTGAGCATCTGTCAGGCTCTTCTCACATGCTGCAAGAATCTTTCTTGTCTGAAAAAATAAAGACGGGAACAACAGGTTATTAATGAAAATGTACACACAAGGGAAAAAAGAGGCCAGGACCTATTAGGGGGTCCCCCCCCTCCCCCCCCCCTCCCCCCCACCCCTCCGGATACTACTCAAGGCTGCAAGATGGCTTAAAATGTCATTCTAAATAGAATAAAATGATTAAAATCAACCTGACTTCAGAACTCAGAACCATCAATTTTAAAACAAGGCATTAAAAAAAGCGTTTTTATTTTATTATTGTATGTATTTTTTATTTTAATTACATTATTTTTTATATTTGTTACCTACCTATATGCTGACACAATTAACAAGATCCATTAAATTTTTTTTTATACCAACAACTTTTTAATGCAAGAAAAACTGGTCTGACTGAATAGCTATGGGTTAGAGGCAGGGTTTTCAAACCTTTTAGGACATGCGCCCCCCAATTGGTCTAATTTTCACTCGCGCCCCACTCCAACCCCACCCCCCCCCCCCCCTCCCCCATTACGTAGTCACACCAAATTACCTTTATTACATTAACATAACCAATATCCATTAAAGCTATTAAAGCAGCAAACAATTTTTCTTTTGCTTTTTTTGATTAACATTATTTACATAAGAAATGCACTGATCCATTATACTGATGTACATTTGATATTTTTTTTACTGTTTACATTCACTTAAAACAACCGACTGTGCTTACAAGGATACTTGTCAAGACAGTCATTGGTATTCACCTGCTGTCTGAGAAAGTTATCTGTTTGTGCACTTCAGGTGTGTGAGCGGTGCGCATAGAAACACTCTATCACAGTGCGTGAGTACCGCATTGAGATGTCTTAAATGGCTTAACATTACTTTAATGTTTAAACTGACAAGACTTAAAACACGTGAGAATGAAAAACTTTCGAGGAAGCAGCAGTGGCCTGATCGTTAAGATAGTTTTGGGGTGCTGAAACCCACCTAAAAAGGGTTTAGAACCGCCCCTGGTATAGCGTGCGTAATTATACTGAAACAAATGTATAACCAGTTTACCTGATTCAATGTGATGGCTGAGCCTGTTTCTGAGATAACAACATGCCAATCCGTGGTTGGATTTCCAACATGGCTAATCGTAAATCATTTTACACTGTCAATAAGCGTGACCAGGGTTTCCAGGTTTTCACAACAAAACCCGCCTGATTGCTACTCAAAACTATCCCAAAACTATAAAACGCGGCAACAGTGTTAAAGTAGCCCAATTCCACGGGAAAACCGCGGACTTGGCAACACTGAGTGTGACTGATACGCGAGCCAATTCTGCTCTGTCGACTAGCAGTGGAGTCTGATTGCCCCCTAGTGGTGGTAAGATTTGTTAACTCATATTCAAAATTCTCAAGAGAGTGTCTCTGATTACCTGTCTCGGAAGTAACGAAATGTCTTGTGGCCCCCCTGCCAGGTGCTTGGCGCCCTACCCTGGTTGAAAAACCCCTGGTTGGAGATCTCCTGTAACAAATTAACAACAATATCCATTTACCTGTTGTGCCCTTCTGTTTTGGGACCCAACTCCAGCAGACGACGAGCAAAACCTGCTGCCGCTTTGAAGTTCCGCAGTTTGAAGAAAAGATTGAGTGCTGTTCTCAAAACCAACACCATGTGGATAGGTTGCAGACTGCAATGTGTGAAATATGCTGCCATCTGAAACATACACAGAGAAATATTAATTCAAATTTTAAACATTTAAATATGTATATACATTTTTTTAATCATTTAAATTAAAATGTTAGAATTTTAAAAATGCATGTACTTCACAAAGTCTCTTTTGTTGATCGAGAGTGTCTTTGGGAAGTTTCTTCCTCTCTGTCTCCATAGTGAGGCCAATAATATACTCTTTACAGATAGTGATAAGCTGTTGAGCCTGAGTGAAAGTAAAGAGAATGTTTAGTAACCCCCTATATAAAACAATTTACTACTCATCCTGAATAAAAACACACCTCTGCAATCTCTTGTTTGTTGTCAACCACAAGCAGTGGTACGGAGAGGAGAACGGCTCTAAAACGATCAACAGCTTCTTCAAAGCGCCCTGCTGTGGTCAGCTGATAGCACTGCTGCAGGCGGGAAATGAGATCAGAGAGACGCAGGCCCACCGCTGGCAGACCTCCTTTAGCCCCGCTGTCCTTCCAGTTCCTCTGGGGGTAACTGTGTAAGCAGGGCAGAGACGGCAGGCCCAGGTAACAGGTGCGCCCACGGGACAGAGTTTGCATGAACAGTTGCTTATAGGGTCCAAACTGAACCACACCAACCTGGTCATGCAGCAACTGTAGAAAAGGGAACAAAAAACATGAGAGAGACAGCAAAGAAATATCTGCTACATTACAATTTAGTAGTTTAGACTCAATACTGATTTTCTTTCCTGCCTCAAAACCTTTTAACTTCACAAATTTGTCAGGAAATCAGAAATATAAGAAGTACAAATTGATCTTTAGTTTTGTGAGATCCGTTTACCCTCATAGCAGTCTCAAAAGATCCAGCCAATAAGTGATCCACCACCAGCTGAGAGTTGTTGCACCACATCTGTGTAGGGCTTGTGCCCTTGGTGGGTGGCACAAAGAAACCGTCGCCCTCTGCGCCACCTCCGCCAACAGAAGGTACATCCTATTGGTTAAAGGAAAGACAAGATACAAGATACAAGGTTACATAGGATTCTGTTTAAAACCATTCACAAACAGTTGTGATTTTTATTTCAGTTCTACACCAGACTTACCAGTTCTGGCGGGAGGTCCAGATCTTCCTCAACATCCCAGCCTCCTCCTTCCTCTTTCCCAATAGCTCCCTCATCTCCCAATCCCTCTTGAGCATCCATAAATCCATCTGGATTATGAGAGAGCACAAGTGATTAGATCGTTTGGTCTAGTTTCCTCCTTCAAAAAACAGTTTTATAATAGTAAATACCTTCATCCAAATGAAGTTCTGCATCTTCTCCCCAGCCTTCTCCTCCTGAAGTATCCATGTCCAGGTCAGCAACCATCTGACCAGCACGTCCTATTCGAACAACCACAAAAATACGTGTTATTCTTCAACATGAAATCCCTCCAACTTCATAAATCCTGGTTTCCCACTCTGAGCCAGTATGAGTATCACAAAACCTCACCTTTGGCAGCAATGGCTCCCTCGAAGAAGCCCTTGGAGACGGTGAGCAGAGGCCAGTTGGTATCCAAGGGGTTGATGGGAGGTGGCGGCTGCAACAGCTGGGCATTGGGGTCCACTTCTGGCACCTGCACATAGATGGAACCCATCGCTCAATCATTCATCTACAAATTAGTGCATCTCTGTTAGTAATGAGAATATAACATGCCACTTCTTTTTCCAGGTCAAAGGTCTCCTTCAGGGCTTCAGCCTCCTCATCCATCCCATGAGTGGCAGCAGTCAGGTAAGCCAGAGACTCTGAGAATATATGTGATACAGAAGGGGCATGGAAATTTCTGGTGTTAAATAAATGTCTGGCAAAAAACAATCATTTAAACAAGCAAATCGCAGAGTGGAGCAGCACGGCACTCTTGTACTCTGACAGGACACTTCCAGCTGACCCGCGACCACAAGCGATCACTGCGAGCTGGATCAACATGACAAGCAGCATCAATATCGCCCGTGTGTCCACTCTTTCCTTCTTATTTCAGCTGTAACATGAACCACAAAACATAATTAAAACAATCCATAAAAATGAATTATCCTTAAGAAAACCAAAACGCTACCATTCAAAAGTTTGGGGTCAATTCGATAACCACAAGACTATTAAGCAGCAACATTTTATTATTTGTTAATAATAGAAAACAATTACTTTAAAATGTAATACCATTTCACAATATTGCTGTTTTTACTGCATTTCTGATCAAATCAATGCAGCCTTGGTAATTAATGAGACTTCTTTCAAAAACATTTAAAATTCCTACCAACCACAAACTTGTGAATGGTAGTGTACTCCTGATTTTTCTTCGCCACTCACCTATCTTCATCATCTTCCTGAGTTTGGCCAGGTTACCAGTGATAAGGTACAGGAAGGTGAGTTTGTCGAAGTTCTTGGTTCTCTGGTAGCACATCTCCACAACCTGGTGATGGCCCTGGAGAAGCGCAGCCTCGCCGAGACGCTCCCAGCAGCTACGTTCATCCAGGGCTTTTGCAGCCTCTAACGCCACCTGCATGAACAAACAAATCAAGAATGAACACCTGTTCAGGCAAAAGTGTTGAAGACTTCCTCCATAAATGTTAGTTCTGAATACCTCAATGTTTCCACACTCCAGAGCCAGGCTGAAACGAGTCTTCTCATCTTTGACGAAGTGCAGCGCAACCTCTGGGTAGCCCTTCTTCTGCAGGTAGGCAATGATGGACTGGCCTACCAGTTTAGCGTTACGCACCATATGAAGAACCTGAGGGTGTTGGGTAGAAAAAAAAGGGCCATTAACAGTGTTGCTATTGTTAACTAAAACTAAATCTATTATTTAAATGAATGAAAACAATTTTAAAAGCCAAATGTAATACATAAAAATAAAGCAAAACAGAAATGAAATAAATAAAATGAACACTAAAAAATAAAATAAAAACGCTACTTCAAAACTTAATATACTAGAAAAAAAAAAAAAAGAAAAAAAATAAAAAAAAAAAATGTAATAAATAAGACTAAAATAATGGTTATTAAAGGCAAATCAGAATGCGCAAAAAAGACTAAGAGAGGCAGTTACTGAAAATAAAATAAAACAAAACAAAACAAAATAAAATAAATGGGTAAACAAGATAAGCCACTCTCCTGACCCGTTTCAGGAATCTTTTTAGAAAACAATATTTTATGTTTGGCATTCCAAAAATATACAATAAAAAAAAAATAATAAAAAAGACTACACAATTTATACACATTTTTATTCAGATAAAATAAAAACAACAACTCAGAAGTCGCAAGTTTAATTGTTGAAAGTTTGCGCTAACCTCTTCATATTTGCGATTGACCAGAGCCAATTTAAAACGGTACTCAGTGGGGTCAATATTGAGCACTCGTGGTCTGCACTCACGATCCAGACAGTACACACTGTTGCCTCTGACTCTCGTCACATAGATGGGTAGATCCAATGTACGGATTATACCATGATCACTACGAGAATTTTATTTAAAGATTAATATTTAATGATTAACAAAACAGTATGGTTTTCTTAATTAAATAGTTGCATGTGAGGCTGTTGGTGCAGTACCCGGAGGTGAGAGCATATTTGATGTGGTTGGAGGTGGTGTAGATGAAGACTTCATTCTCGGCCCAGGCACCACTCTTCACTCTGATGTTCTCATGGATGTTACACAGGCTCTCTAACTTCTTGTTGCAGATCATGATGGCTGAAAAGCAAAAGCATGTGGGTTTATTCTATTTGATACAAGGCACACACACTTGCACAACCTTTAAAGGTGGCTATTTGTGATCGAAAAATCAATATGTTGAAGCCTATATAACCAATTAGTGAGTTTTCACTACCGTGTTTCGCCAGCAGGGCCACATGGTTGGCATCGGAGCTCCACACCACATATTTGACTTTAGCGATTTTGACTGTAGCGAGGGAGCGCTTCTGCTGCACGTCAAACAGTGTGACTCCTTCAGCATCACGCAGCAGCAGAGATCCAGTTCCTGCGTAGAAGATCTCCTCACAGCTCGGTACCTGGACCTTCTTCACAATCTCATTCTTCAGGTTCTTTATCAGGAGCTGCAGCGGGATAACCATAGAGAATAAGCGTTTGGGTTTGTTTGAGTACATGTGTACACTGTCATACTTCTTTTCTAGATATTACAGAGTGTGACAGAGATGACATTTTTGTATGCCAAAACTCAGAAGTTAGCATTTTAGCACTTTTGGTTCCACATTGTCCTGAAGTCAATGGGATTTAAGAATGGGTTTTTGGTTAAATGCCCGAAATAAGGTCTGTGGTTAACAGAGGCTCAATATATTTTCACGTTTTATTCTAAGAGATAGAATATATCAGAAATAAGCTTTTACTTTTCTCAGCTTAAAGCAATAGTTCACCCAAAAATTAAAATTCTGTCATTACTTATTCACCCTCATGTTGTTCCAAAGCCGTAAGACCTTCGTTCATCTTCGGAACACAAAGTTAAGATATTTTGATGAAATCCGAGAGCTCTCAGACCCTTCATAGACAGCAACGCAACAGCAATCTGACATCAGGTGTTCAATGTCATTTTAAACGACGAGGGTTTTACGGATGTATGAAATTTGGGTTTTGCAGAGGGAACCGGGGTGATGCTAACTTCCAGGGTAGGCCTACATAAATATGTTATCACTGTAGCATTCTTTTCTTCCAAATGTTTATTTATGATTTAACGCCATGTCAGCAGCAGTGGCTATATTCATGGCAAGAGGAAACATTTCAATTTCACAAATCAGTCATATATATCAAACGATATTTTATTATATTATATATAATATCTAATATCACATATATGTACAAATATACAAAAACATACATATAATAAAAATAATAACAAGAACGAAAGTAATAAGAACAATTATATAGAGTCTTTCAGCTTCTTTTCTTTCAAATAAGTGTTGCTTGATTCACTTACCGAGTGCATGCGGTCGAGTACAGCAAAGCGGTTCCTAGCCACCCAAACCGCAGTCAGACCAGAGGAACGCTTTCCCTCTGGAGCTGAAAACGTGTAGAAAACGTGAACAATTCCATTTTGCATAATAGATTACGAAATTCTAAAGAGAAAGGATAAAATGTTACCATCAGGATTCTGGGAGTCACTCTCTCTGGGAATGGAATACAGATCATAGGTGCTGTTTTCCAGGTTAGTAGCTCTCTGAAATGGAAGAGGAAATTAAATACACAAATGAACCTTGATTTGACTAAGCAGATTGATAAGAGTCTACAATACTCACAGTGCACAACAGCACAGCATTTTCTGCAGGGTTGTAGGACATGCTGAACACTGGGAATTTGGATCCACTGTTGATATGAAAGAAACCATTCAATTGAAAAGTTCAACTGCACTAAACCTTTTGTAGATGGACATTTGTTTTTTAGACCTTAAGTAGAAAAGACACTAAAACACACACCTGCGCAGCTGCATGACGGCTGTATCCTTGCTGCTGTTGAAGTCAAGCTGACGCAGGAAGCGATCTTTTACATAGTACAGCATGTTCCCATACACGGCATAAGCTGGACGTTCCCTTTCCAGTTTAAACACCAGCATCCCACTGTCATGGCCTGGAAAGGTACAAAATTACACTTTAATGCATCTCATTTCTCAACCAACCACTCTATTATAGCTATTATTAGATCCAATGTCCACGATTCGATTTGATTCTCATTCACAAGCTTGCGATTCGATTCGAATTGATTCAATATCGATTATTTTGGATATATATATATCAGGTTACAGTACATGCCAAATTTTCTCAAGGAAAAAATCTCTCAACTAATGCTGTAAAATATACATGAGTCAGTTGGTACTACATTACTATAATATTGAAGGTTAAAATTGACTGATTTGTTAAAATTACACTTAATGAAATTTTAAAACTAATGTTACAATTACATAATATTTCTACTTCAATTAGTTTTTTTGAAATATAAACACAGTGTTGGATGTCATGAATCGGTGAGAATCGATTAATATCGAGATATCGATATTTTTTACCCATCCCTACTAATTATTATTAGTATCCTACCAGCAGCAAACAGGTTGAGGTTGGGATGAGCCCCCAGCACCCAGAAACGGTCGTGATCTCTGCGAAAGGTCTGGACGCCTGTCCTCTTGGACATATCCCACACACGGATGCTCTTGTCCTCAGAGTTAGACAGGATGAGCTCCTGACGAGGATGGAACACCGCACAGGACACATTGTTGTAGTGTCCTCGACAGGTGTCCAACTCCCATGCTTTTGACTCTAGAGGAAAAAGAGGGGGGAAAAAGAACTAATACATAATCTGTGACTTTTAGTTATAAACAAACTCGAAATATGAGTTTTGAAAGTTTAGATGAGGGTCCATGAAAACAACTGCCTGTATAGGTAGTAGACAGCAAGGAAGTTCACTAGGTTTTGAAACGGGACTAAATATTTTACATTTCCAATGTCATTTTTTTCAAATCAGAACAGTGACAGACATTTTTCCATGATTGAGAACACATACCGTTCATCCTCCAGATCTTGACCTGGCGGTCATCTGCTCCTGACACAATGAGAGGCATGCTGGGATGGAAGGCTGCCCAGTTTACGCCTCGATCGTGACCCTGAGACCAGAGCAGGAGAACACTTTCATTTAAACCAACAACAAACTTCATTCATTCAACCCCAACACACACACTTTTCAACACATTTTTTAAATGCCATTACAACCACATTCTTACCTCCAGAACGTGCTTCACTACTGCATCAGAGGCCCCAAACAGGTCAACACCAGAGATGCCACGCACCTCCGTGTCCACAGCACCCGGAGACAAGTTCTTCTTCCTCAGACCTGGAAGCAACATTTACAGTCCGACACACACAGGGGACCATTTACAAATTACACAGGAACACCCACATACCAGGGAGGGAAGAGAGAGGAACAACATTAAAACTGCTACTCAAAAACACATTTGTGATATCTGGCAGTAAACACAAACATTTTGTTGGGCTGCTAAACATTCGCTGGTGCTAGAGAACACAAACACAACAAACATCCTCCATTAGGTCTGAACCTGAGTTAAGGAAGTAAGCTTAACCACCAGATTAAGTAAGAACAGAGACAACAATCAATCAAAACACAACTAAATTAAATTATGATCACAGAGAGATCAAAATCATTTGAGATTGGATAGGATGCATGTAAATCAATGACAGAGAGCTAATCAGCTTAACTCAGGTCAGGACGCAGAGAAAAAGAGAAGAGAACAGAATGTGTATCTGAGATCTCAGCACTCCAGATGTCTGCTAAATGAATAAAAGTCCAACAAAAGCTGCACTAGAAACCAAGGTACAGATGTGGATGTTTCCAGAGGGGCAAAGGAGCTGTACAGGAAGTGAGCAGGGATGGAACTGAATGGTGGATTGATGGGGTGGAGCGTGTCAAAATGTTCTCTGGAGGGGCACTGGATGTTAAAGGAGTGAGAAAGACTCCAGTTAAGTCATGCATTTGTTATCGCATATTGTAATGCATTAATAGATGGATTCCATCATTCATTCAAGTGGTGTTAAGAGTCATTTAATGATTAAATGACAATCTATGTTCATGTTACTGATCGCAAAGTTACATTCAGATAGATCGATCAACTTGGAGGTATCTAATCATTAATATCCATGTCATCTATGAATGACAAATGCCATCATGCAGGATATGAGGAAAAAGTTAAAATGTTTGCATACTTCTGTGAATTTCACAAATGAACCAGGGATTAGGGATCCCAATTGTTCCTGTTCATGAAAATGCTTATAGTTTTGATGAAACTTCATCCAAAAGATGTTAAAAAGAAATGCGTTTATAAATTTAGATGTAAAAATAATTTTTAGTTTTCATTATCTCATACAATTAAATACGAATTGCACATTATCCATGCAGAAATATATTCATTCCATATTTTTATGTAAATGGGAGAAAGGTAGAGAGAAACCATGTTCAGTGTAAGCTTTAATGAATGGGTTATTTGTTGTCAGTCAGTGCAGACAGCAGTAGTTTAAAAGGTTAATGAGCAAGAAAGAAGTTCAGCAATGAATGCAAAACGACAGACATTGACAATTTCATTAAAACATGCAGAATTTCAAAAATGCCTCTAACATTCAACATTTGAGCAGGTGACCATTAGGGCTGGGCATCGTTCAAAATCGATACCGATACCTTGACTTCGATACCGGTTCCTGAACTATACTTTTTTCGATACCAATTTTATGAAATCAATTTTAACAAGATTACATTATCTAAAAAACAAAAAAAACTTGTTTTATTTTTCAGCTTGTTGATGTTTACAAAACTCAAAGACTCATCTCCTGAGCCACTGCACAAAGGAGCAAAATGTAACCAACACAATAAATCAGTGCAAAATAGTTTAATAAAGCTCAAATAGTCTTCAGTTTAAACATCTGTTAGGCTACATTTACACTAGTTAGTGTTTGTTTTAAAACGCATAGCTCAGACAGAATCATGATTTCTATTTATTTTCCACTGATTTACTGATGAGCATTAGCAGCTTCCAGCACTGTCTGCTTGTGTTCTCTCTTCCATGATCGCTGCTCTGACTCAGAGGTAATAACATATTTAATTTCAGCAACATTACATGGCCAAAACACACATTAGATGGCAGGTCCGGATTTACCTATTTTTGTGATGTAGAAAAAACAAATTTTTGGGCCCCCTTCCCTATTAATATAATAGATTTAATATTACCACTCAAGCAAAAAAAAATATTTCTTAATCAGTGTAAACCGATACAGTGTTTTCTATCGGAATAAGCGCTTGCGTTCAGTCAATACAAATCGAATAGTTCTTCATTTGTTTGAGAACTGAGAAAGACCATACCATATAGTCATGGCCACATAACCACCTCCGGGAGTGCATTATTTCTCTAATAATTTTAACGGCCTGGAGTCCCAACCACACATCAAGACATTGTTCAGATCATTTGTTTCAAGACATTTGACATGTTTCCGTCCTGAAATCTCGTGTGGGTTTAACTAATTTTTTTACGCACCTCATCCCAAACCTTCCGTTGCAAATTCCAAAACGTCATTTTAGAGCGTACAGCAGCTTGCCATTTGCTAGTCAGGCTTACGCAGTTATTAATGCAGTCTAATGTGGTTATTAGAGAGAGGGAGAGAGAGAGATTAAGTGCGTGTGAATACTTGCGTCTATGCGTCTCTCAGCAGCGTTCAGCAGCAGCGTCTACTAATAGCGAATCTTTAAGTTAAACTCCTTCATGAACCTCGCTACTGAGAAATGTCATGTAGCTTTTCAGCTGCGAAACTATTTTACTGATAAATTTGCGGTGCAGCGCTGACAAGAAGTTTCTGTCTCCGCGTGTCTGCACTGTGTGTGCGTCTGTGAGAGAGACTGGGAGAAAGAAAGCGTGATTTCCGTAGCCTACATAAAAAAAAGGTGGAAGACATGGAAATAGTTTGTCATTTTTACCCTATTGTTTGTTATATTTATTTGCTCAATGTCTTGAGCAATGCGTAAATCCGGCCCTGTTAGACGGCAATCGGAAGTTATTACAAACACTCGATGGTGGTTTAAAGTGAGTTTTGAGTAAAAGCGGAATATAAATCTTTTTTATTGTCTTATGTAGCATGATGCTACAGTTTGCATGAATGGTCACATAACACACGCTTTCGTTCGTGTAACGTTAGTATGAACAGACATCTGCATATGATCGGAACTCCACGCAGCTCCCGCACTACTCTATACTGGTGGTATTACAGTACCACGAGAGCTAAAGAGAGCAGACTGCTCCGTGCGCTTTCGAATCGCTCTCACAGATGGTCGATCTGCGCCGCACCTCTTCTAGTCGAACACACCGGCAAGTGCTGCAGGCTTATTGGCTCACTGACGCCGATGAAATTAACCCCTTAGGTATCAAAATTAGGTACCGAACGACAAGACGTTTTTCGATACTATCGAGGCAATTCGGTCGGTGCCTAAAAAGTATCGAACTCGATACCCAGCCCTAGTGACCATATGGTGAATCTTTGTTTTTAAGTGCTTCATGACTTGCTGTTCCATTTAAACATCACCTTTAAGTGATTTAAGCATCTCAACATCACTAATTAATCTTCCCAAGAATAACAAAAATGAGTTTCAAATCACTAGAGGAATGCTTGATGCTTACAGCATGAGTGTGAGAGGCATTTTTGCTTTGAGCCCACAGAGTTTTGCTCTGTACACATCATAGAGAGAGGAAATGAGGAAGAGAATGCCATTAGACACCCTCTAATTTCCTCCATCCTCTCTCTCTCCATTCCCACCTCCCCAACCTTCCCAAAACTACTCAATCCTGTCCCGAGCCTCCTCACCGGAAATATCCCACACGCGCACAGTCTGATCCAAGCTAGCCGACACCACCAGGTCCTCAGATGGATGGAACTGAGCGCACATCACATAGTGATTATGCCCCGTCAGCACACTACAGAGAAGAAACAGAACAGAGAACATATACAACTCAGTTTCACTAAGCTATTGGTCAGAGAAAATGCTTTGACAAAAAAATGAGCATTTTTAAATAATTTGTTTAATAAAAAATAAAAAAAATAACATACATGTGAGATGTGTATTACATGTGCACAAAATGTATTTTGGTTTTATTTGCAAATGTTAAATCTTCAATATTTGTTTTAAAAATAAGCTTCAACAACCTAATAAAAAATAATGAATGAATTAAAAAAAATGTATTACTTGTGCACATCCACTAGTTCATAACCTATATAAAGACTCACCAGACACATGTTCTGGACTGCCAGTTCCAAATGCGAATGGTTTGATCATCTGAGGCACTCAGGATCCAGGGATACTCCTGAAAATGATATCTGTAAGTTAGTCTCACTGATTAAATAAACATTATCAAAAGAATTATGATGCCATCACAAAGTTGACAGGGCTCACGTGATGAAAGAATGTGGTACGAATGTAGTCAAGATGTCCAAGAAGAGTAAAGAGACACCGGCGCAGCTTGTAGTTCCACACCTAAAAATCAAATCCAATAAATATCAGCAAATCAAAATGCTTAAAAAGAAAACACTTTACAATAAAGTCCCATTAGTTGACGTATTAGCATAAATTATGATCGAATACATTTGTTACTGTATTCATTAACCTTTGTTAACGTTTGTTAATAAAAATACAACTGTTCATTGTGGCTCAGGTTCATTAAGTAATGTTTATAGATAAAAAAAAAATTCAATTTGAATAATGTATTAGTAATAATTAAAATTATCATTAAGATTAACAAACGATTTAGAAGCATTTTGCTAGATCTTGTTAACTTATTGTAAAGTGTTACCAAAAATTCACATGAAACAATATAGAAGCAGTAACCAGGTGACAAATTTATTAAACATCAGTTATTGAAAATGAAGCAAGCAAACCTTGATCTTGTAGTCATCTCCTCCTGACACAAACAGTGGCTGCTGCTTATGAAAGTCAATACCTCTGACTGGACCTAAATGAATTGACAATATTATGAGGGCTCAGAAGAAAACCACAAGAGACTGAAATCGTTGATCAGCTGTTTCATACCATCATGCTCGTCAAACTTGTCGATGAGGGTGCACATGCGATAGTCCCACAGCTGGATAACGCCGTTGTGCAAACTAGCCAGAATCCAGGGCCGTTTCGGGTGGAAACTCAGCCCTACGGAAAAACACATTACAATCAATTCAGGTATTCATTCATATGAAGACAGTCAATACGATGGTGTTATAAGAACATAATAATGATGGCATTGATTTAAACAGATTATAGTTATCATTAAAACTTTATTGATAATAACAATCTGGTCAGGTTAATGTCATTCGCATGTTCTCAATAAAACCAAAATATGAAACTACGGAGTAGACAAAAATGTACTGCAACGTCTGGACGGCTAACAAATAATAGCTTTGTGCTAACGCCGAACGACATACAATATTCAAAAAGATATGAACTGAATCCTTACTATAAAGATAGTACATTATATTCTACAGACATTAAGAATAGATTAAAATCAGACAACTGGTTTACATAAAAGCGGCCATAATAAGTATACAGCAGTCAAGTGAAGCTAGCCAGAGAAGACATCTTACCTTTCACTCGGGCCGACTTTGTTTCAAATTTGGTCAACATTTTCACTGACAATAATAACCGAACAGAAATGCGTAATGTATGAAGATATAGCTCCGTTTACGTCAGTGTAAATCCTAAAACCATCCCCGTTAGAAAGGGATTTTGCGTGTTTGAGTCTGCAGCTCCACTTCCGCAGCTGACACGTCTACTCGCTCAAGCCCCTCCACTCAACCCGGGCCGTGTTTCCGTGCGCCAACAAATAAAGTTTGATGATTCAAATGCCAACATCGCAAAGTCCACGTCATAGAGCCTTCGTCATCCGCTAAAGTTGAAATCGCATAAAAAATAATAATTAAAACGCATTTCCCCCCCAGTCAGTCGTTTAGAAGACCATTTTAAATAAACGGGAAATAATAATCAAGAATACTGAGCATAGAAGTAAATTTGAGTCATTTGTTATATTATTAGTGCCAATACATATTATAACATAACATTTATTATTTGTTTTGTGATTGATTTTCTGATTCGTACATCTATAGATAATAAAATCTTTTTACAATTCTGTTTTTTTTTGCCAGCCACAACTGTTGCAGCATTTACACTTTTCATTGGGAACTTCTCGTTCACATATCACAATAATACAACATTTGAATGTTTACCTAATCATTAAACTAAGACAATGATTAACTGAATTAAATTTAAATACATAAAAATGCTATGTCTAATTATTTTATGATACACTGTTTGGTGCATAAAAACATATTAGTAATATTCAAAACAGAAGTGAGAATTTACCTACAAAAATCATATATAACAGGGCCACAAATACATCACTAGTAGTATACGTCTCTTTACTTTATGTGCTTTTAAAAGAAGATTTTAAAGCCATAAAAATTGTAAAATGGTTAAAAATTGGTTTATTTAAAAAAGAAATCATATCAATCAAACAATATCAGACAATTGTGTGTGGTGTTAATTTAATTGCATATGCAACAGGAATACAATTGGAGAAGAATATAAAACATAGTAAGTTTATAACATTTATTTAGATTTTTGAGAATTGCAGTTCTTTCATACAGTGTGGTATGACAAGATCAATGAACTGCACATTTAAGGGAACATTTTACAGGACAAAGAATTTTGATGAGCTGATTTAAGTGCTTGGGTGTTTGAGCAACCCCTGAGTGTTGTAACAGTTGCATATTTTTGTCCAGCTCATCTGCAAGACCATCCGATCCTTCTCATAATCGTTATATTGGCCACATACTACTAGGGCTGCCGCGATTAATCGATTCTATTCGACTCTTCGCAAAAAAAAAAAAAAAATCGACTTCATTTTGCGCATTGCACGGACGAGAATCCACAAAACACATTATTAGTCTGTTTTCCAAGGCCTCATGATATATTAAACCCGCTTACAAATGATAAATAAGCATAATTGTGAATTCATAAACGCTACGATTTAATTAAATAATTGTATGTGATGCAGTTATAGCCGTGTAGGTTACGTATGTGCATCTCACAGCGGCTCCGTTCACAGTAAATGCTGCTCCACACGAACTGTTATCATTTATGTGTGGAGCGTCTCCTCAAACTCCATCTGTGCATGTTGTTGTGAGTTTGGGTTTATTATAACGTTCATCTGGGAACGCAACGTGCGCCATTTCATCAGATTTGTAAGGTAAATCATTTATAAATCCACGCAAACACAGGAGAATCATTATCTCGTAGTTTCAAAATAAAAGCTCAAACCTTCACTCTGAGTTTACACGTTTTGATGTCCACATATTCATTAAATGAAAGTGGCTATAGCATTTCTCTCGTAAAGAAATGGCCAAATATTAAAAATTAAGTGAACATTTGAATTAAATGATGCTTGGTAAACATTAAACAGGTATTAGATTGCACAGTAATGTGTAAAAACAATCATCAGACTGTTGGTGCCCTCTGCAGGCCTTTGTTGTAATGCCCCGGCACGTACATGGCTCTATCGCCTTGATCTAAATAGATATATTATTTCTATAATTAATATAGATCGTGGCTCTATTACATTATAAGGACAGATTTTTTTAAGAGTTTGTTCAATACAACCATATGATTCTTGCTTTGATAATTATGTGAATAATATTGCCTCATTGCTCTTATTATATGTTATTTAAGTCAAATTAAAAGCTATTGTTCAGAATTAACATACATCTATTTTAGTACCACAAAAATTATTTTAATTATACTATTTTCATTAGTAGTAGGACCAGAACAGAGGACATGTTGTCATTATTACCAATATAATACTGAACTTTGATTTCGTGATTGGGACTATGAGATGGCCACGTGCTTCTTTGCACTCTATGTTGCATCACTTGCTTTTAAAAAAGGATTTAATAGAAATTGGATTTTTTGAGTTGCACTACTGAAGTTTTTCATCATGCGGTGTTTACACATTTAAGAGTACTTGAATACTTACAATTTTTAATAATCATAACTTTTATTAAAAAAAACTCTAATACCGATTCTAGTGGAACTCTATAACAGTACATAGATTCATGTGAAAACCCAACTGTTCCCGGGGTTATTGGGACACAGTTATTTTCCCCTTGAGGGCACTCAAGCTGTAATGAACAGAAGCCCAGAAACATGGGGATATATGACATTAAGAAAAAAAACCAAAAAACCCAATGCTGACTCCCTAAAGGGGGGGGGGGAAACCTTTTTTTTTGTAATTATTTTCTTTTTTTATTTCATTTTTATTAGGTTTGTTTACATTTTTACATTTTGTCAATGGCTTGTTTACATTTATACTCTTTTATGGTACACTACTGAATGGCAAAGTTGCAAGTTTAATAAAATGTTCTTTAAAATTGTTGATTTTTTGTGTGGGAAATTAATCGTTTAGATTAATCGATTAATTAGTCGATAGATTAATCGAAATAAAAATAGTCGTTAGTGGCAGCCCTACATACTACCATACTAAGATATAGCTAATGCCACGTGTCAAGAAAGCAAACTGATACAAACTGAAAAAACTCCACATTTGATCCTGTGTAAGTATCCCATTTCCATGCACTCAAACATGTTTGCATAAAAGAACCCCGTAAACATCCCCTCAAAAGCAATGACTGCAAACTTTAACCTACTTTTGAGATATCCTGGGATTTAACATGTTCTTTAAATGTTAATACAGAGTATTAATTTTAAACTACGAAACAATATTCTTTTATTCTTTCAATATTCAAGGCAAATTAGGACTATTGTGAAAATAACACATCACAAAGAGGCACCACCATAGGAATGGGAATTATTTAAATGTACATGGCAACACTTCAGCTGCTCTATATGCAGATCGATATAGTAACCATTAGAAGACAAAGGGAGAGATAATTTCTACTCCGTTACAAATGCAGTCTATGGGTCAAAGAATGATATTATCAATATATTATCAGCCTATATCTGAAGTGTCTGCACTATATCTGAAGTGTTTTTTGAAAATGCTGAATCTGAGAGATGCGTTTTGGTCACAGATTAGTTGTCAGATCACAGAAATAGCATACATGATATAGTGTGAGAATAAATGGACATTACACTGTATATTAAATTAATTTCATCAATCTGATGGAAGCTATTTGTTGACCCTGACCAATCTTCTGAGATTTAAAAATAAAATTAAACCAATCAATCTGTAAATACCTTTCCTGTCCATTTGTCTCTACTTACTCAAAACACAATCCACCGCAATACCTGTCAAATGTGCTTGAAGTAAAAGTGTAAAACCTTTACAAAATTCAGAAAACTTAGATTTTTCCCAAGCTGTCAGCACACTGACATATCAAGCTTCACTCAAAACGCTAAGAGCTGCTCTACAGTGAGGACAGTGAACGGAATAAGGATGAATATGAAAAGGACCTCTGTGGACAAGAACTACGAAGTAAAATTAATGTAGTGAATGTTCACAGTTTCAGTGCAGACTCAAAAGCAAACTCCATTAAAAGGGGAGCATGATCAACTGTGTCCAACTCAGGTTCAGACAGATAATTAGCTCCAAATTGTATCGTTTTCAAACGTACATTAATTTGACCTCATTGAGATCACATGACTGAGCACTGCTCTGGTCCTGGGACCCCTTGCGCTCCAGGAAGGTGCAGAGATTCTGGGTCAAAATTCAAGCCAGGAGGCTAAAAAAAACCAAGAGATTGATTGATGATGTAAATATAATATAGCTTTTATTCAAAAAAGAAAGAAAGAAAGGTAAATACTCACTGCCTCTCCAGCAAGCTCTTTTGGAGGTTGACCCAAGTCTTGCAGCTGAGGGGTATGACAATATTTCCATGAACAAAAATATTTATAGTGCTGTTACTGAAAGATTATATTAAGTAATATTATTATGTGTTTTAAGTAAAAAGGACGCAATATTTTAATTCATGCATTTTTAATTCATTACAAAAAATAAAAATCGGCACATTATCAGTAAGCAGAATGGAAAAAAATGCCCTAAATTATTTATTTTTTTAAATAAGTGCACTACTTTTAAAAATACATGCATTCTACCTTCTGCATGAGTTCAAGAATGTTTTCAAACGTGCTGTCTTTGTCTCCATCTTTCTCAAATTGGCTGCATATTTCTCCCATTAGTTTGTACTGTTGCTCATACCGCATGAACTGGTCTGTGGGAAGGGATTGCTTGTTGCTCTCCAACCATTCAGGGTACTAAATGCAAATTGCATTATATTAGTAAATTTTTTTCCCAATATTAAATGGAATGTGTTGCAAGATTTTTTGAAAGCAAATGTTGAATTAATAGCAGGCATTTACTAGCTTCACTGGGACCAGAACAGTAGGACAGTCATTAAGACAGTTATGCAGATGCAACTCACCTTCTCTGTTATCTCTTTAAGAGAAGGGTATAGAACTTCTTTGGATAAAAGGTTCTGCATGATGGACTGCATAATTGGGAGAATATTGCCATCATCTCCTCCCTCTCCATTTTCATTCAATCCCAGGTTCTCCAAGGTCTTTACCAGATCATCTCCAGCCAGTCCTGCATTCTGCATTTAGAGTTAAATTACGAAGCTTCTGTCATACATTACCTTTTAAATGTGTGGGGTCAGTAGGATTTTTTATTCTTCTATTCAACAAGGATGCTTTAAATTAATAAAATGTAAGATCAAAATTTAAAATCAAAACATCAAAATCTTACCAACCCCATTTTGAATGGTAGCTTATCTTTAAAACCACCATTTCCTTGAATTAGGGTTTACCTGGAGGTTGTCTGCATTTTTCGCCAAACCACTAAGGGTCTCCTTAAGACAGGAGGTGAACTCTTGTTGTGAAGCTACATCTGTGCCTAAATTGAAAAAAGTAGAGTCAAAACAATTGGAAAGTGGGCTAATAACTAAACTTGCATATCTTCAGCCAACATTTATAAAGTGCTCCATTTCAGATCACTCACCTACTTTACCTGCTGCCTCAGACAGCTTATGAAAATGCTGTAGAAGCTCAGGTTCTTCTTGCGCTAACTCAGCCATGGCTTTCTCCCACTCCTTACGTGCTTGATTGGCCATCTCACCATCAAAGAGAGACTCGAAGATCTTACTGTCCTCCAACAGAGGAGGCTGAGAGTGAAAAGAACAGAAAACAAATACATTAACCAGCAGCAATGATGGAACCAACTCACTGCAGAATTGGAAGAACACCTACAAAATTGTGAAAAGATAATAGTGTTATTCTGATAATTTTATTGGCTTGATTTCAAAATGAAAATGTTTTTATTACCTTCTCATCACTCGTCGTTCTTGGATCAGGGGCAGTAGGGGCCGCAGGAGGCATACTGGTCTTGTCAAAATCATCAAGAGCACCTGCAGTTGAGGAAACACTAACAATGTAGTACCAAGGGTATATCTATATCTGTTTTGATGGTATATTATCATGTGACTGATTCATCCAATCACAAGGAATAAATAGCAAAACTAGCTAGTGGTCCAGTACAAACACAGCAGCATCGATTATAAGCTCCGTTTAAATACAAAACCTGGTTGGACATAACTTGTGAGTTTTTATGTGACTATAGAAAAGACAGAGTGACGATATTTAAGTTAATAAACTGATGCACATCTAATATTTTTACGTTACTAAAACTTCAATCACTGAGACTAGCGTCAACACCGGACTAATAGCGTAGCAGCAACTGCACCGTGACAACCGCTTCCGAAACGCTAGTTCACTAAACTGTAACATTATTAAAGAGATAAAACATCCGCACATTATAACTGTGGATTATTTCATATTTAAGCCATCTTCAAACCTTACTGTCTAATAATTCGTCCAGTTCGCTGTCTGGAGCACCCTGATGTTCTGATGCTGACGCCATCTTGCTTCTAATGACAAAATGCAACTTGTCGCAAAATAATGACGTCCAATAAAAACAGCTTTGATTTTTACATTTTTTGGGGGGCATTTATCAGATTGCAACATATATATGATATTTTATAACAATATGCTGCGAATATAGCAATTGCGTTCCCTTTCAACAATAATTGTTATATAATCATTTGGTTACCAGTTTTCTTTTTTATGCGTTTTGAAGCTTATTATTAAGCTTCTATTTAATATGTTATCATTAATTAATGTGTCCTAAAAAATGATATATATAAAAAAAGATATATATAAACCTATCTACCAGTCTAAATCTATCTATCTATCTATCTATCTATCTATCTATCTATCTATCTATCATACATGCATACATACATACATACATACATACAAGTCAATTACATTGCCCTTTATTTATACATCACTTTAATGGTTTATTTGTTTGGTACAGTGCCCCCTGCTTGCTTACTCGTTAATTCGGTCACTTCCGCAGTTTTGTATGGTTTCGATTTAAACCCATTTAGTCAGCTTTCTTATCAGTGTTTGCTACTGTTGAAGTTGAACTGGACCGAGAGAACCGCGATTCAAATATATGTTAATAGATTATCTCCCGCTCAGCCGAATCGATTAAGGCAGAGCCATGTTGGCTCTAAGAGGTTTCAGAATTTTGCTAAAGGTTGCTTCTCTGATTTTGTTGGTGAGTCTTGTTATCATCATGCACTTCTTTCGTTTGTCATAATCCGAATGCATTTGTTACAAAGACTTATATAATTGCATGTTTTCTTTTCTCTAAAAGGGGCTTTGCGTGTTGGTTTACAACATAAGAATGTCTAATATGTTATATTAGCGTGAGAATTCTATAAACTAAATTCCAATATCAGCATATTTTTTATAATTGATGTTGTTAGATAAACAAGTGAACACACTTAAATCCCTCTAGCATACAGTACATGCATTCAGGCAAGAGTAAGCTATGATTGAAGTAGATTTTAAATGACGTGTTGAACTGTGTTCTCAGGACAAGTTGTTTTTCATAAATGACCCTGAAATTTTAATAAAGTAAAGACAACTAGTTTTTCAGTAACGATGACATGACTGCGGACACATACGGCACATGACAAGCGATGGATTGTTTTGGTTCCTAGTTTTTAACTTCTTCATTCTCCACTTTTTACAGCTGGCTGGAATTACAGGTCTGGGTGGTTCATTCTTTCTGCATAAATACAGAGTTTACGGTGTGTTTTTTAGCAGCCTTTATATAATTCTCCCTGCAATTCTGGCTGTTGCTGGAGGAGTCATTCTCTTAATCAGTGGATGCACTGGCTGTTCAGTGTCTAACAAAAAACCTTCATGTGGACACGGATTAGTAAGATGGAAAAATTCTTTCTTTCTTTTTAGCTAAAAAGAAATAATTTAATAGACTGTGGTGTTCATATTTGTATATTTCTTGTCTTTCAGTTTGTGTATTTTCTCATTATTGTGTGGTGCATTGTGGGCACTACTGCTGTATTGGCATATACTCATAAAGGGAAGGTAACTGAAATGTTATGGTATTTGGCTATCTGCAGGGAAAAGTGTGTTACATTGAAATGGTTTGACATTAAACATCTTTTTTTTTTTTTAGCTTGATGCAGACTTGGCTCCCCTTAAAGATGTGTTTCAGAACTACAGTGGTAACAGCCAAGATCCTGATACCAAAGCAGTGAATGCCCTTCAGTGTGAGGTATTTGCACAGAAATCTCTAGGATTTCTATATGTTTGGCAAAATCAGATTGTTACACTTTTTTTGTTACAGTTGCGGTGTTGTGGGGTTAAGAACTACACAGACTGGTTGGAAACACCCTGGTTTAATCATAGTGGGAAATACGAAGTTCCTCTGAGCTGCTGCAACAAAAACTTTCACTCCTGCAATGGAACTTTAAACTTACCCCAGCTGCTATATAATGAGGTACAGATACTAATTACATTTGAGCTACCATATTTATTAGATGTAATATTAATATTTTCCTGCTTGATTTTACAGAAGGCTATACCATTGATTACAGTTAACATGAAATGAAAATTCACCCTGTATATTTTCTAAATTCATTTTATGTATCTTACTGTTAATGATTCATTCATTTATAATTATTTTTTAGCTGATGAAAAATGTAGTAAAAATGTAATAATCTGTTACACTTGGATGTATGTCACAATATGGATAAAAAGATATAGATTGCTTCCATTTTATTGCGACATAAAAGGAGTGTTATGGGTTAAATGCAATTTTAGCTATTTTAAATTAAATAACGACAGAGAAATAATTTAATCTTGTACCTCAGTGTGTAAAAACAAACAAGCAAATGCCTTGACAATTGTGTAATTATAATATTAATACAAACACATAATGGTTACAGATGTCTGTCAGTATGAATATTTCTTTAAAAAGGTTTCAACACTACTAAATTAAGATTTATTTGTTAATTAATTTAAATTAGGTTTGTATCCCAGTGTTTTGAGCAAGATTCCACTTTTTTTTCTATTCTAGGGTTGTCAAGTTAAACTTGAGAAGAAATTACTACTTTCACTGCACGTCATAATTATAACATCTTTAGTGGTTCTCTTTTTACTGGTGAGCTTTGTGGTTTGAATTATAATTCATTTATGCCCTGATCTTTTACAAGATTTCTAATGTTATCTCTGACCTTTCTGTCTTCAGGTAATGTCTTGGATTATAGTGGCACAGCTAATGAGGCATCAACCCCCACAAGAGTATCGAATCCTTGACCAAGAATAAAAAGGCACTTATGGAATTGAATTCTTGTGACTTTTCTTCGAATGATTGCACTTTTGAAAAAAAAAAAAAAAAATATTAAATATTAATATAGCATATAAATATTTCACTGTGTAATTACTTTGATATATTATTCAGTTAACTTCTTACATTTCTACAAACTAGTGCGTCTCATCACAATACCTGTTCTTCAGTGAATATTGTATATGCACGCACAGCAAGGGCGTTTTACTTTGCACAATAAAGCTGATACAATCGAATAAAATGTCTGATTTTATTATTAGTGATTGTTGATCTGAATCTGAATGGATTATGAAAGTGGGAGGGGTTAAGACTTCCGCTTCCTCGGCAGAGTGAGAGTTCTCTAGTGGCGTGTTTTTTGTGTCACGAGAGCGCAGCGCCAAAAAGCCACGTTTTGCTAAAGCTCCGCGTGCGTTCGTTCTACTGCAGAATCGGAGAGACGTTGAAGTTGGTAAGGCGCCAGATATACATTTAAACGTTTGAGTTTGCTAAATTGAACTTGTTTATTAGGATTTAGCAACGTTTATAAATCCACTCCGTGTTCGAGGCCTGGCTTTATTTGGGTTAGGCCCCTTAGCGCAGCCTGCTCGAGTTTGAACTCGAGAGTTGCATGGGATTTACAGAGCGAGTCATCGCGAAAATATGGGGACGGTGTGTGGGGAACGAGGCCTCATGTTGTGTGCTATTTTATTCTGGGACCTATTTTTGAATCGGTGATTCTTTACCAGCATGCTGTGTAATGCCGCAAGGTTGTTGTTCTGTAGCTAAGATACGGAACCGTAACAATGGCGAGGTAATCCAGACAAGCATGACCGGAAGAGCGATGTCCTGCTGCGGGGTAGTTGCAAATTTCACGCCCCCACGACTAGGCAGGATTACAAATGTCTTTTATTCAGTTTTTCCAACAGCCTACGAAAGCTTGAACAGTAGTATTTATGGCAGTAGTACATTTTAAGACATCAAGTGTAATAAGATTAACCGGCAAATCAGACATTTGTATAAATGCAAATATTTTTGCTGTGAATTTAATAAAATAAATGTGGGAAATTATACGGAACTATCCTCTAAACAGATGTTCTTCGACCTCTATGCTATCAATTAGTTGTAATAAGTTGTTGCACCAAATATTTTGTACAGGTTTGCAGTGTTTCATAGTTTAAATTTAAAGTTAATCGGCCATTTTGTTTTATTTTTTGAATCATTATTATTATTATTATTTGTGCAGGCGAAAATAGTTTTACAGAATTAGGTAGATTTTATGACATGTTGATTTGTTTGAAAAGTTTGGATCATGTATGGATGAATGGTCCCTTTATGAATAGTGCAGTACAGAAAAATTTGCTTTTAAACTCATATCTACACATGTAGTATTTACATTGTAGTATTTTAAATGTTGGTGGTGTTTTACCATTTATGAAAACAAACACATTCAAAAATAAAATATGTAGTGTAACAAGTACACCATGTATGTAATATCAACATGGAGATTGTGTGAAGGCAGGACAGACTCAAAGTGAGGTGCTAAAAATACACGCTGAATCTACACCACTCTTAATGGCCGATGCTTGTTGTTCTTTTTTTTTTCTTCCACAGGTTATATCAGAAGTTGGCTCATCTTTTTGGCCTTCTTTTATTTTAGTTTATTTATTTCGCTCTGAACCCCCAAACCTACCTTTGCCTTCCCTACCACCCCTTCTCGTCAGCGTGTATTTTTATTACCTTATTTTGTTTTTGGTATCTTCAGAGTCGGGATCTGTGACGGCTATTCATGGCAGTAAGAAGTGGACACGTTAGATACTTAAAAGTGAGTAGATTTTGCGTCCAACAGGGACTGAATGTGGATTTTAAACCATTTATTTATCGTTATACTGAGTCTGTAAGCTGGAGTCAGTAGTGTTTAGTGCTTGTAGGCTGTTTTCGTCCATGTAGTGTTGTAGCCTGTGTGATAAGCAAGCCATACTTAAGGTTTAATGCTCTCATCTGAGGTAGGCTTTTAACTAGATGCACTAGACATCATCTTAGGTGTTGCATAAAGTCAGTCGAAGGTATTTGATCTGGCAAATGCTGCAAAGTTTAACCTTGCTTGTAGGGACCAGCTCACGATGGAAGTAGAGTGACCTGAATTGTCGATGAGCGGTTCAGACCAGTTTATCAAAACCTCCCATGTTGGGTTGTAGGAGGGTCAGTAATAATGCTTGTTTGTTTCAGCCTTGAAGGTTGACTGGCTATCCGTGTGGAATACACAATAAGACCTCTCTTCTAACATGAATGGGACTCACTGTCCGATATCAGAATAATCACGGGTCACCAGAGTGATCATTTTCTTCATCTTTCACCAAAAATGCCTCTGAGGTGCTGTTAGACATCTGAGACCCGTTTTTTTTTTTTATGTACACTACCGTATTTTATGTTTTTGTGGCAAATAAATTGGTCACGTGCAGTTTCAGCTAGACTCCATTGGAGGCAGTGTTGATCATGGCATGTAAAATAACAGCAGTACAGTGTATTGTTGACAGTTGTATTGGTCTTTTTGCTCACATTTGTTTGTTTTTACTGTCTTAGCCTGGTATATATTCTTATCACTCATAGTTAATGAACAAACTAGTTAAAGTCAGATTGTAACATTTTTGTTCATACTGGTAAAAAAATGTATAGCCTGAATGCACTGTAAGTCGCTTTGATAAATATAAAAAGCGTCGCTAAATGCATAACATTTATTATTATTATGATTAGGCTTATATTTATTATAAATAAGATATTTTGTAGGTTACATTTTAATAACGGGTAGAAACTGCTTGAAAATGCCAATATTGTTCTGGTTTGAAAGATATTTTATTATGGCTCAAGTTGTTAATTCTTTCCCACTTTGGCGGGAGGCATGAGTGTTATTTGTTTCACTCTAAACGTGGGAATGCGGAATTAAGTTTTGTAAGTTAATAAAAAAAAAAACATCATGTTGTCTGTGGTCACTATGAATCGTAATTGATTAACTGTCTTACAAGCTTGTAATTGATTCGTGCTTTCCTAGAGAACATATATAAACCCATAATTCACAAAATAGCATAACGCTTGTTTGTTGCATTTTCTTCCTGCATTTTAATAACAGACCCTCAACGGGACATTCACCTACTGATAACAAACAAAAAAGCAATACAATGTCACTTTGGTAATGCCGAATGTAATGTAGGGTATTATCTATATCTATATATATTATCTATATATATCAATATATGTATAATCTACGTATATAACTATATATATTAATTAGTCGTTGGGAGATAGGCGAACCCCCTTTTCTTCATGTCCTATCTCAGCCCTATGCGATCGTAGAGGCACGATCTTATCGTGCTAATTTATGCTAATATTATTTAGTTCATTGCCCTGGAAGGTGCAACAACTCCAGCGTACGGCAAACGCCGAGCCTAATGTTTTCCATATGACCTGAATTGCTATTTAACATAAATTAACCTAGAAACATCAACGGACTAAATTATAAGCTAACCATGTCCTAGTTATTCACAAACAGCTACTCGTGTACCAGCAACACGCAGCAGAGAACGATTACATTACCAAAGCCATCTTACAAGCTCAGACTAGCGCACAGTGTAGCCCCTTTAAAAACAGTCCGGTAAACCTCAGTGAACTCTACATATCTGAGAAAAAATTATCTTATACTACATAGCAGACATCTGGCATTGTTGTTCTAAGAGAGAATTAGCACAGTCTCGAATTCTGTCAGTTTTGATGTTATTTGGTCAAATAACATGCAAGGCTGGTGGCAGAAAGCGAATTCTTTAACGACAAATAAATCGTCGTTAACTTTGACTGTTATGTTAGAAGATAGTAAAATAAGTGAGGTTCTGAGAGGTTTATGACAGGTGATTTAATATTCTTGTTGGATTGAAGGCTAAATCAACAATAATAAACGGTGAACATTAATTTATTGTGCTGTTTTTTTTCTTCTAAAGATTATATGGTGTTATATGATTGTCATAGGCCTTGGCAAATTAATTTAATAAAGACATCTGTTGTGGCATTCTTGGCAGTTTTTACAAGGCTTTTAAAAATAGTGTTCATATCGATATCGGAATATCGTATCGACCGAAATTAAGAAATATGTCGTGATATAAATTTTGGCCATATCAGTCCAGCCATATATATATATATATATATATGATTATATAGATGTATTGTATTGTATATGTATGTACCAAGAGTTACTGTTAAACCACAACAAAATCCGTGTGTTTTGCGCCCACTTAAGTGGTGGGAATAAATTTTCATTCGCATTCATAATAAGAAAGCACCCATACAACAACTTCTGAAAGTGAACGGTAGTGTTTTACTTGAGCATTACATAAAAATGTCGTTTTAACATGAGTTTAGGAACTGAAAAATAAAAAGGAAAAAAAATGCTGCGTAGTATTTACTCTTTGAATTCAATAAGAATTGATTCTTATTTAAGCTACAAAAGTTATTTGGGTAAAAGCAGTGAGTGATTTTCTCTTTGTATTTTGTTCATGGCCCCAAATATTGCAAACCATAGCGATATGCATATTGCGATATGTAAATTTGCGATATTTCGATAATGTCTATATATTGCACAGCCCTAGTCATGTAGGGACATTTGCTATTATTTATGTTATATTAGTCTAATTAAGACGCGTTGGAGGGGTTAAAGTGCCATAGCCCTTTGCAGGTCGGTGGTTGTGAAAAATGTTTTTTGCACTTTTTTTTCAGTTGTGGAAGCTTTTTTTTCAGATGGGAATAGCCCTTATCATTATGCCGGAATTCCCTTGCTTGATTAATGTGTGTTGATACAGTAAGAGTTAATCATTCCCAACGCGATCTTAAGTTGAATAATTATAAACCCATAGACAATTTGTTCAAAATATATATTAATAGTAAACGGTCGGCTTTTTCTGTGGTGATTTGCGTGTGTACACAGTGTGCTCCTGAGCGTGACCTAAAACATGGCGGAATCCAACACGGCGTGACGTAGATTCCCATTCTCTAAGTAATTAGTATTACTAGCCTGTGATGATAATAATAATTATAAATCGTCTTGCATCATCAAAGGCATCAGCCAAGGCGATATTGGTCTATGTCATACACGATACTGAGTCTTTCGGCCACAACCTTACAATATGTATAGAATATTATTTGTATTTTTATTTTTTTTTTACTTTTAATGCATGATTGTCATTCTATATGGTGGCCAGCGATACAACTGTATGCAGAAAACGAGTCCGGTATCAACCGCCACGAAAGAATTAAAACCATTCCTGCCATTTTCCAGGTTTTAAATAAGTGCACAATGAAGTTTGCAGTAAATAGTCCCATTAAATGGTTGATTCAGATTTTATGGTGTTATAACCCACAGAAAACTTTTTTTATTATCAGGGTCTTCTACTTCTCTTTTTTTCTCCTCTATTTTTCTTTCTCTTTTATTATATTTTTTTCTATTTCTATGTTTCTCTTTTTCTTTTTCTTCTATTTTGTTCTCTCTTATTTCTATCTTTTCTCTGTTTTCTGTCTCTGTCTTCTTCTATTTCTCCTTTTTTCCTTTTCTATTCTTTTTGTTCTTCTTCTCTTCTTTTTTTTTTTCTGCTTCTATTCTAATCTTTCTTCTCTTGATTCGCTATTCTGTACCTTATAGAAAATGTCGAACGGTTACGAAGATCACATGGCCGATGAGCCTAAAGATCCCAAAACAAATCTCATCATCAACTACTTGCCTCAGAATATGAGCCAAGATGAGATGCGTAGTCTCTTCAGCAGCATTGGGGAGGTGGAGTCTGCTAAACTTATTCGGGACAAAGTAGCAGGCAAGTATTTATTAGCACTTGGCTCACTGCTTTCAAATCAGACAAAAAAAAAACAATGTTGAGAGGAAGATCTGAGAAAATGTTTTGTCTTCGTTGGTTTAGAGACGCAGTGTATTTATTTGTGGGGTTTGCCTGTAGCCGTGATGTTACTAAAGGTTTTAAAAGATTTGTGACTTCAGATGCACTTAATTGTTTCTTTACAATTAAGAAACAATTCTAATGCCTTCATTTCAGTGTTGACAAAAAAACGACTTATTGTTAGTTCCCTTTCTGAGGCCTTTCCCACATATATGTAAGTCAATGCGGATTTATTTGTTTGGTGGCATCATTTGATTTCCCAGAAAGTTACACACTGCTAGAGGATGTTTTTTCCTTGGATGTGAACGTTTCAACTTTTTTTTTTTTTTTTTTTGTGGTTTTTTTTTTAACTTTTTGTTTTGTTTATCTATGGCACAGTTTGAGGGTCGGATTTGTTAACTATCTTAACCCTAGTGATGCAGAAAGAGCAATCAGTACTCTCAATGGACTGAGACTACAGTCTAAAACTATCAAGGTAATGTGACAAAAGGTGCTCCTGTGTAAAGTTACATGTGTCATTGCTTCAGACCGCCAGTTTTGAGACCAAGGCAGTGAGAACAAATTCAATTGTTGAATTGCTCAGACCTGATGGCATCTTGGTTGTGGCCGTATTATCTGGCTATTCAATATTTAGATTTATCAATTTTATTATCTATGGTTTTTACAGGTTGCTTTAATGTTGTTTGAATTGTATAGAAAATTTCCTAATTTTTCTATTTCTATAAAATAGTTTTATTTCTTATTTTAAGGGGAAAAAACATGGTAAAAATAAAATTTTCAACAATTTCGGTTTTTTCCTTATTTAGAAAAGATTTGGAGAAAAAAAAAGTAGCAAGTTTGTTTGTACATTTTTTTTACAATTTTTTTTTTTTTAAATGATTCCCCTCGAGGGGAGGTGTTTCTTCAAGATCTGATCTTTTAACTTTGCTCTTCCTGACAGGTGTCATATGCCAGGCCAAGCTCTGACACCATAAAGGATGCCAACCTTTACATCAGCGGGCTGCCTAAAACAATGACGCAGAAGGACGTCGAAGAAATGTTTACACGTTATGGCAGAATAATCAACTCCCGTGTCCTCGTCGATCAAGCGTCAGGTCGGTAGATGAGCATAGTTCTCTTCATAGTCTTTCGCACTACTTATCGTAGAGTGCGTTTAAATACTTACATTTTGTCCTTGCAGGACTCTCTCGTGGTGTGGCTTTTATTCGATTTGACAAAAGAGCAGAGGCCGAGGATGCAATTAAGGACTTGAATGGGCAGAAGCCGCCAAGCGCTGCAGAGCCAATCACTGTAAAGTTCGCTGCCAGTCCCAACCAAGTGAAAAACTCACAAATTATTCCACCGGTTTACCACACACAGCCTCGCCGCTTCGGGGGGCCCGTCCACCACCAGGCCCAGAGATTCAGGTGAATGAAGTCAGCTGTTGTGCTTCTCTATTTGCTTGGTTACTACTACATTCCTAAACTGATCTCTCACCCAAAAATGAAAATTCTTTCAGTCAATGAAACTTTGTGTGCGTATCTGATCTGAAAGATGTGATTTCCTGTCCTCAGGTTCTCTCCAATGAGTGTGGACCACATGAGTGGCATGTCTGGTGCTAACATGCCTGGAAACTCCTCGTCAGGCTGGTGCATTTTCGTCTACAACCTGGGCCAGGATGCAGATGAGGGCATTCTGTGGCAGATGTTTGGGCCCTTCGGTGCTGTCACAAATGTCAAAGTGATCCGCGACTTCAACACCAACAAGTGCAAAGGATTTGGGTTTGTTACCATGCCAAACTATGAAGAGGCAGCCATGGCTATCGCCAGCCTCAACGGCTACCGCCTCGGGGACAAAATTTTACAAGTGTCGTTCAAAACGAGCAAGTCGCACAAGTAGAAAGCAGGGTTGCCAGGAAAATGAAGGAGAGAGATGTTGTCTGAGAAGCCAGAGAAATTGGCTGTTTTGAAAAAGAAAAACTATTATTTTTTTAGTGTAATCAAGTCTTTGCAAATGTTCACGTTTCTAAGTCTTGTTTAGACATCCGTTTGACAGTTTCTTTTCGTTTCTTTTAAGATTCAAGCTGTTGGATGCTTCAAATGCAAGTGTTTTAGACGCCCAAAACACTTTTTGTCTGGTTTATCCCAATATTTGACCAATTTCGCATTTGATACAAATTTGTGTCTCTGATGTTAGCCTGATATTGTCGCTATGTGCCATATGTGGTCAGACTCCTCATTCACCAGCAGCTGGATTTAAAATTCAGATTTTTGTCTGTCTTTTGTCAGTATCTACATCCTACCTGGCTCTTTAGTATTTATGATGCCTTAATTTGATGTCATTTTTCCTCTTTGCCCTCAATAATGTAGCACTTTTTGGTTTGGCAGGAATCTCACGATCCATCTCACAACAGTTTTTGTTTATTGAAATCTGAGTTTTAAATGCAGCATGCTGAGTGATTCATTGAGAAAATAACATAATTGTAAAGAAAGCAGAGTGTTCAGTGAGGGGAAAATCTTTAACGGACTTGTTAATTTTTTGTAAGGGGCCCTCTGAATAGACTGATAACTAAGAAGGACCAAAGACATGAATAGAAGGTTTAGTTTCCCCCAGCAGAGGTGCAGGTTGCACACCCCTAAGCATATTCCAAAAAGATTTGGACATCTGAATACTAGGTACCGAGTATTTATGTAAAAATGTAATCACATTTGAGCATCAGCATCCTATGTTTATGATTTACGTTTTCTTTCATTTTGTTTCTCTAGGCTAAAACATACTTTAAGTTTAGTTTGGTTATTTGAAAATAGATATCCAGTACTAATACATATGCTTTTTAAGACTGCCTTGTGATATTTTTGTGTTTTGTTCTTTACTTTTTTTTGCTTTTGTGTTCCTTCTGAAATTTTTCGTTTTGTTTCACATGGCATTTACAATCATTAAATTTTATTTAGTTTTGCTCAACTTTTTGTTTTGTTTCTTTATTTTATCTTTTAATCAGTTCTTTAATTTATCCGTTTATAGGTGCAGTGCGGTATAAGTCAACATAAGACCGTGTCCATATTTACAGATGCGGTCAACTGAGTTTTTAGTCCACAAAGACCTCATGAGAAATACTAGAACCACATTTCATGATTTTCATCAAGTATTTTGAGGGCTTTTAGTATTCATATTTCAGGCATCGGACCAAATCGTAAGTATACAACTTGGCTATCTGACAGCGGTTGACTTTGATTTGGCCACTGGTTTGCTGTTTATTTAGCCTTCCTTGGTGGTTCATATTCAACTTGTTCCAGAGGTTTTCAGCTGTAGAGCTCACCGATGAGCAATGGTGAAGCTAGAACCAGGACAGCAGGCTCACTCATAGTCTTAAGCCCCGTTCACACCAAGGATGATAAAGATATAGTTCTAAAAATCGTTTTCAATAATAAAGAATAGCAGAGTCCACACCACAGCTATAACGATAAAGGCACAGAGAAACAATATCGTTGGAATCGCTTTCAGAACAAATTTTGTCCAGCTGATGAACGATAAAAACACCGATACTCGATCAGAATCCATCCTATTTTACGAGCTTGAGAATTTAATGCGGCAGATGAGCTTGTGCTTAGAAAAAACAGACGATATCGTTCGCTGGTGTGGACGCTAATATCGTTATCTTTATAGTTATCGTTCTTGGTGTGAACAGGGCTTTTACAGTTGAACAGTCATGCCCCTCAGCTTTGACTCCCCTGAGGTCTTCCAGATAGCAGCTTGTAAAACCCCACATAGGTTCTCCTGTAGTTAGACAAACCCATGAATTTTCCAAGATGCCTCGTGTAAGATTTTTTGATCATTTTCAGCACAGACTGTTCTTATGCTCCCTCTACTACAAGACTTAAGGTTGGTATTGTGTGTGTGCATATATTTATATTATTGGTGACTTACGTTTAATCCTAATTGTCTGTTTTTGTACAGTGACACACTATATTCTATCTTGTCAAGTTTGTAATAAGCAGCAGTTTACTATACTTGGATCAACCAGTGTCATCTGTTACTTTATGGTTCATGTGAACCTATTAGCAGCTTTACAGCCACTGTTGGTTACATGTCTTTGGTTTGAAACCCTTAACCTTGGCATTCTCTTTTTGTGCACGTTTTGGCATATGTGCAATATTTAAAAGTTGTTTCGTAATAATCAGTAGTAATTATAGCAACCTTTTCCCGTTCCATCTTTTTTGATATCCTGATGTTTCAAAGATCGCCCAGCAAGTCAACGGAGATGCCAGTTGTACGAAATATCAAGTAGAAATTACTGGATGGTTGCTTGTTTTAAGCCTTAATTTATGTAGGAAATACTGGAACATTACTCAAAGGTGGAATTTATTTATTTAGCTTACTGTGTACGGTTTTATGTGTTAATATTGATGAGTTTGTCTTAATTTTTTAATGAAATACTTTTTGATTCTACAGTGAATATCTGTTATGAACTACTGTCTAACATGTAGATGTGAAATAAAATATCAGGCATCACTGCAAATCTGGAAATTTGTGTCTTGGTATTAGTGAACTGAAATGAATATAGGGGTAAATCATTCAGAAAGATTTCCTATTTTCCACACATTTTAGGTTTAAATTATTAACCAGTAGTTCCTGTTCTTTTACAATATGAATAACACAATGTTAATTTTTTCTTTTTTTTTTATTAAGAAAATAAACAATTGGTAATGACAATGTACAGCGACTTATCCAAATGGATGTATTGAACCGAGGAATTGTGCACTAAGAACATAATGAAGCATGACACAATCTCTATTCTTACAGTCATTACAAAATCATATTTTGTTGTCACCGTACACTGTATGACAAGGCAACTGATGATCCATATCTGGAGCCCCAGTCGACTTACTACTTGTGTAATGTTTCCCTTTTGGATGTGGTTTTATTATTGTGGTATGTTATTAACTACTGCATTTTAAGGCAATTCTAGAAGATGAACATTAAAAAAAAAAGTTTTTAATAATTTACAAAACCCCCAAGTTAAGGTGTCAAAATCACCCAAATGTCAAATTTTTTAAGTTCACCAAAGGCGACACTTTGGGTAACGGTAACATCTGTGATGTAAAAAGACAGAATGGCACAAAGGGGAGGAAAAGGGGGAAGGTTTTTGTGAAGTCAAGGCAACTTCTGCTCCTGCTTGGAATCGTCTGTCAAAGTTAGACTTGGCAGAGGTTATAACAGGCAGTCGGCCTCTCGATCACCTGATCGCCGACAACCTCTAAGATGTAGTCCCTGTTTGCCAAAAGTGGAACCTCAGATGTGGGAAAGCTCTGCACGCTTTGGTTTCCGAATGATATCATGGTATCTCGCTGCAAGTCACAAAATACAGATATTATGCAGCTGTAAAAATAGGATACTTTTGACCAGGGCCTATTATTGTCTACTGTGCAATACTTGCTTATATCCTAATTAGGAATATAGACATGCAAATAAGTACATGGTGGATATATCTTACTCTCTCTGACTTGCTTGAGGATGGGATGTCTTTCTGGAAGTCCTTTCTGCACAAATGAGCCATGATTCCTGCTGCTAATGCATCTCCAAGCACATTGATCATTGTTCGAAATCGGTCCCTGATGAAAAAGATGAGATTGAGATTGACACTCATTGAGTTACTTTTGTTGTGGTGTATATGCTGTAGTATTTAAGTGGACTTACAGGATCCAGTCGATAGCTACAATAAGTGAGATGTCATCTGGAGGCAAACCCACTGAGGTAAGAACGATAACCATGGTAACAAGACCAGCCTGAGGGATTCCAGCTGCTCCGATACTTGCCGCTGTAGCTGTGATACTGAGAATAGACGGTCAAAGTCAAGTGACATGCAGCTTTCATTGGTACATGCAGCTTTGTCACTGTAGTGGTCAAAGTAACTAGATTAAAATAACAGTTTATGTTTTCTCTTTGATATGTAGATATTACTCCAGTCTTCAGTGTCGCATGATCCTTCAGAAATCATTCTGATACGCTAATTTCATGCTCAATGCTCATGTGTGGAATTGAATTGATTCTTTGATAGACAGTTTAAAAGCGCACTTTTTAAATTACAATAAATTGAATGTGTCTAATGTGCGAGTAAAAGTATTAAAGGGTTATTTCACACAAAAATTTAAATTCTTTCATTAATTGCTCACCCTCATGTCATCCCAATCCCGTAAAACCTTCATTCATCTTCGGAAAACAAATTAAGATATTTTTCATGAAAGCCGAGAGCTTTCTGACACTGCTTAGACAGCAATGCAACTGACACGTTCAAGGCCCAGTAAGTTAGTAAGGACATCATTAAAATAGTCCAAGTGATATCAGTGGTTCAACCGTAAATACGCTACGAGAATACTTTTTTTGCGAGAAAACAAAAATAACAATTTCTTATCTTCTGTGTCAGTCTTCGCCATGCGTTCACGAGAGTACCATGACACATGCATTCTGACATAGAACCCAGATGCGCTGTGCCTTGTTTACAAGCAGACAAAACAGTCTTCGTAAACATGTCTGAAGATTTCGACAGAAAGGATGACTTGCAATTTTTTGCCCAGCCTTACTTATTCAAACCAGAATATACAGACGATGAACTAAGAGAGATGGACGTTCTATGTCAGAATGGCAGCTCCTGCGTCAGCAGCACCACACGCATGCGTCGTGGTACCCTCATGAACACGTGTCGAAGACAGACACCTCACAGTTCATAGCTTCATAACATTATGGTTAAACCACTGATGTCACATGGACTATTTTAACAATGTCCTTACTACCTTTCTGGGCCTTGAACATGGTAGTGGTGTTGCTGTCAATGGAGGGTCAGAAAAATATCTTAATTTGTGTTCAGATGAACGAAGGTCTTACGGGTTTGGAACGACATGAGGGTGAGTAATTACTGACAGAAATTAAATTTTTGGGTGAATTATCCCTTTAAATTTTAACATCAGAATGATTTCTGAAGATCATGTGACATTGAAGACTGGAGAAATGATGCTGAAAAATCAGCTTTGCCATCATAGGAAAACTTTACCATTTAATAAATTTTTTTTCACAATATTACCATCTTACTTACAAATTTTCCTTTCTCTTTGGAGTATTACAACGCCGTTTGTGAATAGATAAGATCCCTAAAATTGCAAATACTAAAGTCTCAAACCCAAAGAGACATTTTTGATTCTCGCTGTAGTATTGTTGTTGCCGCTGCTGCCATGTCGTGGAGACACTGTGTTTTTGTGAAAGTGAAACTACTTTGTTTGGTTCTTCCAAAAGAGGACACAACTAGAAAAACTAGTGGTTAAGTTGTATTTACAACACTCACTGTTCCAGAACAGTTCAACCCAAATATTCAGATGTGTGCAGCGCATTTTATGGAGGACTGTTTCCTGAACCTGCAGAGTAGCCTACAATGCCCCGGCTGTGCACAAAGGTATGTCTATAAAGTGGGGAAAGTTCCAACTTTGCAAGGACAGTCTGGCGCTTCTGACTCTCAGTCTGTAAGTACGTTTCCATATTTAAAGAATTTGCCACTGATGTGATAAGTTCAAAGTGCAGAGTTCTGAGCACTGTAGAGTAGCGCTTGTTGTTTGCCGTTTCTCCGATCACAGATGCAGACATGGTTTTATGTTTACGCGGTGCGATATGCAACGCAACGTGTAAAAAGACAGTATAAGTCATTATAATCAGTAATTATGTCCCCACTGGATGCAACAAATGCCTCGTTTGTAATGGGTTTTATTGGTTTTGTCTCGGCGCGCCGGGACACGGCATCACAGTATGGTAAGGGGCATAACATTTCCGTCACACGCTTGAGGTATTCAGCCAATCACAATGCACTGGATAGCTGGCCAATCAAAGCACACCTCGCTTTTCAGAATGATGAGCTTTGTAAAAATCAACGCGTTTCAGAAAGGCGGGGCATAGAGGAGCAACAATAATGTACATTATGTGGAAAATAGTTAACCTTTTGAACCTTAAACTGCATAAACACATTTCATTACACCAAATACACAACATAATGTTCTTTTTAACAACATCATGACCCCTTTAAGCACAAAAGAAATTCTAATTATTCCAAACTTTTGACCAGTAATGTATATTATTCTGAATGTAACTGAAATACTTTACCTAATAGTAACAAGTTGTCCGAAGTCAAGCTCGTACTCATTGACCTGGGCAATGAAGATGGCTGCCACTGCTTCATATAGCGCTGTGCCATCCATATTGATAGTAGCACCCACAGGAAGTACAAATCGAGCGATTTTCCGATCCACGTGGCAGTTTTCCAGTATGCACTTCATTGTAATGGGCAAAGTAGCTGAACTGGAAAGAGAAGGATTATTTAAATATACAAATTACTTTATAAGGAACAAACCCATTACATGCTTATTTCAAATTACAAGTAGAAATGTTAGGTTTCATAATCCCTTGGTACACCACAAGAAAAACACCTTAATTATTTAATTTAATGTGATTTAGTGAAACTATTCCCTGAAATAGATCATGGATTAACATTTGTTTATGTTTCAGCGAGCAGAAAAGCTGTTCAAACCGGCTTCCTTACCTGGATGAAGTTGCCAAAGCGATAACCAGAGCCTGGAGGAGGCCGCGGATATAGCTAAAGGGGTTTTTCCCAGTGAACAGGAAGAAGAACATCGGCAGCAAAATCACACCATGGACGAACAGTCCCGCCAGAACCGTCATGAAGTACATCCCAAGCTTCTCCGCAAGGACCGCAGGATCATGCATGTCCAGGATCTTCCCAGCAACCAGAAATACGATTCCAAATGGGAAGTACCTAAAACAAAGAGAAAAAAAAGATAATATTATATACTATATATATATATATATATTAATATTATATGGAATATATATATATATATATTCTAATTGCTATTGTAGCTGCCACACTTGACTGGAGTATTAAATGCATTATGACTAAAAATTTTTTAGCTTCAGTTGGCCTGACCTCTTAGACCAGAACACCTTTCCACTGCCAACCTCATTTAGTAGAATGAGGAGGCTTAGAGCTCCTTTTAAACTATTACACTGACGTATTTTAGTGTGTATTAAAGAGACAGCTGGCTCTTCATTTGTTTTGGTCTGGGATTCTGCTTTATTGGCAGACACATGCTGCTTTCACAGGTTTGCATGACAAAACGTGATGACTGTCTTTGTAGTTATGTCGTATGTCTAATAGTGAACATTTCTGTCATAGTTGAAATTACAAATCTCTAGACACAGATAGTTTAATTTGGGTGAACCAATCCACATCTACTCACCACATAGCAGCATTGATGATCTTCATGACACATTCATTGACGCAAAGACACACATTTACTAGAGGTAAACCTCTGGATCCCATTCTACCAAGCAGAAGACCTGGGGAGTCAAAAAAGCCAAGTAAGATTTTTTTTTTTTAATTAGTACTTTTATTCAACAAGGACTCACAAAGTAATTAAAAGTGTCATGAACGATTTGTTATAAAAGGTTCATTTCATAAAGCTTTTTAAACTGTCTATCATCAAAGAATGTCACTGAAAAAATATAGTGGTGGTTTATATTAAAGATGACGGGGCAAATGTTAACAAAATAGTGTTGTTTTCAGAAGCAAGAAGCAAGAAAGTCGGCATATTAGAATGATTTCTGAAAGATCAAGTGACACTGAAAACGGGAGAAATGGCTGCTGAAAATTCAGCTTTGCATCACAAGAATAAAAGACATTTTAAAGCATATTAAATAGAAAACAGCTGTTTTAAACTGTAATAATATTACTGTTTTTAAATAAGTAACGGCTTTTTTTTTTAAAATCAAATACATACACCCTTGTTGAGCAAGGCGTACAATATTTTGGACGCTATAGTCCCCAACATGGGATGCTGGTACTGGTGTTTCCATTAGGCATTTTTAATAGTTTAACCAGCTATGAACAGCTAGTTTTATTGGTGAACTCATTGACCACAAACCCAAATCAACAGTAACCAGCATAATCTGGTCTAAGATGATCTTTTCAGCAGGGTCACAGTGCAACATAAGTCAGTTCTCTTCTATACACACCCATAGTGGCAGAGAAAATGACGATTCCTAGCACGTTCATCCCATTGCTTTTCCCTGGTACAATTTTGTAGTGGATTTCAGGAGGAGGAGTGAGTTCAAGAAACACTGGGTGACTCATCTTGGGGTTTTCATAGTCTGGCATGATGTACACAAAGTTGGCTTGTGATGATTTTGCACTGTTTTTAAAATTGGGCACAAGCTCTGTTTTATACTGAAACAGAAGAGCACAGATGGATAAGGATTAGATACAAAACACTGTAGATGATTAATTCCTCTGTTCTTTGTGTGTTTCTCTCACCTGCTGAAATGTGGCTTCAATTAGATTGGATGGAATCATGTTCCTGTTGGAAAAACATATAAAATCTGTCATACATAAGTCCACAGATTTAATACTATTTACGATCATGGACCTTTTAGCAAAAGGGTTAGTTGTCCTGAGTATACACTGTTAGACTGTTTTCTGAGGCCAGCACATGCCAAATATGACACGTTGTTTGTTTTGGAATCATTTGATTTGAGTATCGTACAAGGCTGTGTCACAAAGCTAGTGTGATTTATCTCAGCCCGAAGACTTGGAGGACAGAGGTTATCGGCTAATGCTTTATTTATAAAGTACCAATTCTATTGGCGTGTCCCTGTCTACAATCCAATTAAATTTGGTCCGGAGCTCAGGAGCGTCTTTCGCACTCGGGAAAAGCCGTGTCATTCACATCCTCCTGGGTGGCTCTCTAAATATACCTAATTCCAATCCTTCTGTCCAGTGACAGGATAGAGCAAAAGGGAAGCTTAAGCCTTGAAAGCTTGACTGCAGCTCGAAAGTGGTTATGTAAGTTCAAGACGTTTCTTAGATTGATCAATAAAACTGAAATGAATTGCTTACAGTTTGTTTTTTTGAATGACATAAAAGGTTTAATGTGGCGAAGTCTAAGTGAAACAGGATATTCAATGAGAAATAATCCAGGGCAGAACTTCATTTTTTATCCAAGGGAAACTGATTGGATTTTGTAAAGCGAACATTGTATACCACATTGTTAATGCTAGTTTGCTGTAACAATGTCTAAACAGCTGTTTGTCTATTGGTTAACACTATATTCAGTATATTTTCTGGAAGGATGAGCAAGTTGTTACATTTTGATTTAACATTATGAAGGCAAGCACTGATGAATCTCGATAAGATGCAGAATAATTTAAGAATGAAATTAAGGAATGATCTATTTTGGTTTCACATTGACTTTAAAGAAAAAATGATAATGGCAAAGACATAAAGCTTGTTTGTATACATTTTTGTCCAACACCACGCTTCAACCATCCTACCATCCATCCTTAGTGTGTCAGAAAGGAATGTTTTTTAACTTTTTTTTTTTTTTCAAACACTACACTTCAACCAAGTCTTTTTTTAAGGTAAGCCAGTCCACTTGACGGCCATCTTGGCAATGACCCTAGACTGATAGGCTATACCTTAAAAGGGACTTGGTTGAAGTGTGGTGTTGCAACAACAAAAAAAGAGAGAAAAAAATGGATAAAAGTACAATACTTTCTGCTTGAACAGAGAAACTAACATAAATAACATGTTTGAAATAACCAATACATCTGACAGAAAATGCTGAAGCTGTAGTTTTCAGGTTTCTCTTGTTAATGTGTATTCCCATTTGCAGAGCAATCAAACAAAGTGACACCTATACCAATAAGCTATTTGACTGTTTTAACTGAAGGGCGGGACTTCTTTTCCTACAGCAGCCATATCCTGTTTATATTTCTACAAGTTGTCTGTCTCCTACTGTTTCTGCCAAAAACCGAGAGGCTGCTTCAGTTATTATTGTGAAGTTACCTGATCAAATCAAGCAGGGCATCAGCAGACGTCATCACTGGCCCTCCTGAGGCTTTATGTCCCTCTTTTTCAGTGCCGGTTCCAGGATGAATGATCAGTACCAGAATAATCCCCACAATTACAGCAATGAAGGTAGTCCACAGGTAATATGTGATGGTAAGAAGGCCCAGGCGTCCACTGGCCTTGGTGTCCATAGCAGACAAGCCAGACATTAAACTGTAAGGAAAGTGTTGGTGTTTCAATCATAAAATGAATATAAATATCACATCAAATATTTCACATATAACTGCCTCCCCTAAATTTCTTTTTAATTATAAAACGGATAGTTCCGGTTTTTGATTCTGATTGGTTGAGCCGCGTTCAAAGCTGTTGTAAATTACTCTACAAACATACACCTTTGTTTACGTCGGTGTGTTGCTCGGCAACCACTTTGTTGCAACCATAACCGTTTCTGAGGAACTATATTGTTTGGCGGAAGAATAATGTTTTTATTAATATCATTACATTTTATCTGCTTTGTTTTATTTTGTGAAACCTTGCTACATACAGTATATGGAATAACCATTTTATAAAAGCAATAAGCACCGTGAAGCCATGGTTTACAGTGAATTTATAACAGCTAAGCTGTGTCTAACAACGCCCCTTAGCTGTTATAAATTCACTGTAAACCACGGCTTCTTGGGGCTTATTGGTTTATTTTAATATAGGTTGACAGCAGTTTATCTAAATCATTTGTAACATGTTTCAAGTAACTCTCACCTATTGTGTTTTTATTTTTATTTTAGATTCTATATACCTCCTATAATAATCAACTATCCCACTATTTATCGAAAAGGTATTTTTTTGTTTCATTTTGTTGTTGTTGTTGTTTTCAAAAATGTCAAATACAGCCCATATATTTGGTCTCAGGTATGCTGACATCTTGAATGAAAGTGAAGAACTAAAAAGCAGCGACATGGTGTGTAGTTACCTGGATGTGATGAGAGGAAGAATCAACATTTTCAGCATTCTCATTAGAAGTTCTCCAGGAAAAGAAAAGTAGATTTTTGCCTGAGGGAAAAGGGCATGAAAAAAAAACATGGCTTTTAGAGATTTTTGAAAGATTAAAATGAATTTCAAACATTTAAACTCTACTAGAATTACTTTCAATATATTTACTATTTCTGTAATATCCCTGGAGAATTACGTCAGTTGACTTAATAAGTTATGCGTGTTTCTCCTTAGTTGACCTTGTAAGCTGTTTGGAGTTTATTTATGGGTAACAAAAGCCAGCTGTCACATCCTCAATTAGCAGCACTAAGATTCTTGAATATATATACAGTTTTTAATATATATGACACATATAGGCTGGGAAATATATGTGCATGTGTGACATTTTGATCAGGCTTCAAGAGCAAAGGTCATCAAAAATATCTTACACTATTGACAGCACATGTGGTTACATCTCTGTTTTTAAAAATGCCTTGTTAAAGCCCTTATATTAATTCTTCTTCACAAAAAGTTACAGTTACATTTGTTTTATTTGTTATATCGTCATTTCAGCAACTGCACTACTGCTCATCTTGACAATTGCACTTCTGGATTTGAATTTCTGATGTACTTATCATTTTATGTATTATGTATTTGTATATGTATATTATGGTATTTTGAAATAGAATAGAAAAATAGATATACCTTTGCACACACAATGTTAATAAGTGATTTTAAAAAAATCATACTAGACATGAAATGAATATTGGTTTTGTGGCTACAGTGTGTACAGTGTGTGGCTTTATGCCATAGAGTTTCATAAGTGCATTACTGTAAACTCTTTTTATTATTTAGTGATGAGTCTAAATTGTCTTTGCAAATCAACATGCCAATAGAGTTCGACTTGTTTTGAATCCGGAACTTTCCTTTATTCAATTACAATAATAATGGCTGTACTTAATGTTAAGTTGCTAGCACATTCATTTTTATAAGCCACACACAATTAAAATTTTAAATGAGCAACCTTTTAACCTCTCTGTTCTAATGATAACCCCCCACCCCCCCAAAAAAAAATCCACTGCTGATGTTGGGACTCAAAACAGATATAACAATAACAAATTTGAAGCTTTATGTTCCACATTACCTGTGTTGATAAGTTCAAGCTTCTTAACGTGAATCCCACCACACAACCCGACATCACTGCTAACACTGATAAGGTGAGCAAGCCGTTCCTTTTGCCGTAGTCCTTTACCCATTCACGAAACTTTGGAGAGATTGAGTTCTTGATAAGCTTCTTGAAATATTCCACGTTTCTCAAGGGGCTCACCGGAGGGGAATGGCATTGGGAAGATGCCGGCCTTGAGCTGCTCCGGTTCTCATCCATGCTAGAACCTGTGTGGGCAGGAAGTGTTGCGAGAGCCTTTCTGTGTAAACCTTTTCTAATAACAGATTAAGCAATCAACCAGTGCTTTCACAACAACGCAATCAGAGGCGATTACAAGGAATAAGGGTATTAAAATAACCTAGTCAGAGCCATTGACTGTGGAAAGATCCTATAGAATACGAGGCCAAGGTCAGTGTGGGGTCAGTTTCAAAGCAATATGAGTTAAAAAAGTTATCGTTTATTTAAAAAAAGGTTACATTGCAAGAATAATTATAGTATGACATGGCTATATGGGAAAGAATGAATAAGGAATATGACACAGGGTCAAATCTACATGAGCAGCAGAACATCTGGAACCTATGCACTAACCCTTAGACCACAGCTCCAATTAGTTTTAAATAGTTTAAAATGATATTAAACATAAACCAAAACATAGTTTTATGTAATCAAACCAGATGCATGTAATAAGTTTTAAAAAGTTTAAAGAGTTACTAGTATGTAATACCCAGGTCCATCTAGCAAAACTAGAGAATCTTGAAAAAATGTATTACATTATGACAGTTCATATTATATCATTTTTAATAGAGCCACAATTAAATTATTTCCTCCAAATTTGTTATAGTTCAAAACTAAAAACATTAAAGCCCCACTAGAATCGGTTATTCTAGATACTCCTCTAAAAAAAAAAAAAAAAATCTATATATATATAATTACACCATATAAGGGAGAGGAGCAGTTCAGAAGAGTGAGTCGAAAGCATTAAAATACTGTCAATTTGTCATTCTAGCTCACATGGAAAAAGGATGTTCTTAGTTTTGCCAGCTTTTTACGGCTGTACTACTTTTACTAAGAACACATGGGGTGGAGGCTATTCGGAGATAAAGGACATGCCCTTTATTAGTTTGAACGTCATGCCTTAATAGGATTTCTGCCTCTGCACTCTACAGGCATTTCCGACATCAGCGTGTACAGCGGGTTTTGATTTAATTACCAGACAGCAGTGGAAGGACTCCAGTCCATAAAATGAAGGTTTGTTTGGGTTCTGAAAGGTAAAAGTAACATGGTTTTTATATGAATGGAAAACAAGATAAGAATGATAGACTATGGACCAAGTAAAAAATATCATTCTAAGATGATTTCTTAAGTTTTATCAATTTAAAAAGGCTCTATCCAGTGTCAATACTCATGACCTCAACAGTGTATACAACACTGTAACACACAATCAGCTGATCATTTTAAGTAAAGGAACAAACATATCTGTAGAAAACATAAGACACAAAATTATTTATATTATTTTTTAACTTTTATGACTTATATTTGATAAGGGAGTGCAGGGAGTGAAGACATGAATGATCAACACTCCTCACCTGCATGCTAAAGTAAGTTTTGCCACATATACATACATTTTGCCATATATACATATAGCCTGTATGTAGAACATTATTTTACAAGTCCGTAATTTCATGCATTTTTTCAGTATAGGCCTATTTGCACTCAAAACTGCATTAATCCAACCCACCTGCTTGCTCCATCAAACAAACAAACAAACAAACAAACAAACTAACTAACTAACTAACAAAAAACAAAACAAAATCAGTGTACAAAGCTGTGATGCATTATTTGTGTCCCTGAAAGTTTTAAGTGAATAAATAGCAATGGAAAAAAAACCTAGAATAGGTAGGCCTAAATCTTTGTATTCAAATACATTTCAGTATTCATTTTACAGTGTATGGATTATTTTATGGTGTAAGTACAAAAATCGTTGACTTCTCAATAGGAAGCTGACTCACACACAACATGTGGATTTAGCGTAGACTTGAGAGGCTAGAATTTCTCCAAACGTAACGAAGACCATCACAGGTGATGACAGCTGTGTCTCAGGTGCGATCAAACACTAATCCATTTACTAGGAGCGGATATATACACTGACTGCATCGTCAACCTAAATAACCACTGCAACTGCTTTGACGTCCCACCATTTTACCCAGAAATGGAGACACTGAAAAATCATTAGTCATGAGTGTGACTTGATAGGCAGCCTCAACTCAGATTGTATGTAAACACACGTTATGGCAGTAGTAGATACTCAATCAAAAAACTCTATATGCTTTTTAGACCATAACATGTACACACATGCTCTAACTCTATACAGTAAGAGATGTACAGAGATATTAAACATACAGTAATGAGGCACAGAGTCACACAGTACGGCCAATGGCGGTGCTAATGATCAGATAAAAAAGTCTTACGCAATTCTGTGAAAAGAGGATTAAGTCCTTTGCTGGACAATTAGCACATCCTCTGCAGGCACAGCATGGTGTTGTTATACATTGTAATTTGGTCTGATGACTTTTTAAGAGTTAAAGTACACATGCCTGTCCCATTTAGTGACATTGCTGGCATTGTGAGCAATCTGGAGATGTGCAGACACATGATAGTCTCATTAAATTCAGACACCCAGCTATTATAAATCAAATAAATTCAGGGGTGTGCGTGTACCAGAGGTGTTTTAATACTGGTCGGAGGATTAAATGGATTAATGCTAGCCTGACCACAACAAAAGTGTGACATAAAATAAAATAAAATAAAATAAAATTCCGGAGAATCAGGATTTCCTTTAGAAAATTAAGGACAGTCACGAAATCACACCTGAATATGTGTATGGACTAAATTTATTTACTAATCTGTTAAATTATTCATGCATGTCTATCTGTTTTACGAAAATCAGGTATAAGGCTTTAAGAATTAATATCTGGATTTCATACTACACATCCTAATTCAACACAAAGCGTTCCAGTTCGCTAAACCCATGATGATAATCTGCCCAAGTTTAGTATATTTCTTAGGAATATAATCTCTTGGCATTGAAATCTGTTTGTTTTTTTCGGTTAGGGGGATATCTTCCACCTTGACTCTTCACGCAATTTTTGGAGAGAGAGTAAGCAATGCCTTCATTATATAAGATGTCTCATTAAAGGTGATCACACTGTGTACTGGTACGAATCCCCTCACATACCTGTCTAGCCGCAGGTGTTTAAAAATCATTAATGATCCATTCAATAATTGCAAACTGGTGTTTTTTAATACCAAGTCAGTCCGCTCTAACAAAGCAGGGTCTTGCTTTATGACAGTGCACTTTACCGCTCATTGATCTGAGGCGAAAATTGTCCAAAGGGTTTCCAATTAGCTCTTCAATCTTAAAAAAATAAATAAATGTAAACAGTCCCCTCACACATCTAAAATTATTTTGCAATAGAAGGATGATAGCGATTTTGTTAAAATCGATAATTTAGTAGGCATATCCATCTTTAAAAAAACACATGCTTGTTAAGGTGACTCATTTCTTAATAAAGACGTCATATTACAAAGACGTTCGGTATATTTTGACTTGATGAATGTCAGGCAAAGAATTCCTTTCCTGAATACACATACTATAACTATAAATACTATATATTATCTGATATATATACACCCTCAAAAAATGCTGATTTGTTTCCAAACCCAACTTTGGTCAAATCGGACTAAAACCAACTTTTGTTAAAACTTTAATTAAAATTTAAACACAACATCTTTGGCTAGTCCCTATTTGACCCAAGTTGGTTGAAACAACCCCCTGTGTTTAGAGTGCATATAGTCCTACTATAATATTGTGGCAATATGAAATGCTGTTTACATTTGTATTGTGTTTAAAGGCAATCATCATTAAACCTCTCATGTGTGTCATCTTACCTTTAAATTAACGTGTAGAAGTTCATAAAAAACAGCACCTAAAAGAACAAACATTTAATTAAATCAACATTGTTAAAATGAGACCAACACAGAGGGACATTGTGAAGGAAGAGGAGAGCGCCCTCCCCTGACAAATGTTAAAAATGCCAGATTTGTTTGAAATCAACAGGCTAACATACAGGTGCATCTCAATAATTAGAATGTCGTGGAAAAGTTAATTTATTCAGTAATTCAACTCAAATTGTGAAACTCGTTATTAAATAAATTCAATGCACACAGATTTAAGTAGTTTAAGTCTTTGGTTATTTTCATTGTGATGATTTTGGCTCACATTTAACAAAAACCAACCACTTCACTATCTCAACAAATTAGAATACTTCATAAGACCAATAAAAAAATTTTTTTTAGTGAATTGTTGGCCTTCTGGAAATGTTAATGTTAATGGTAATGTTAATTTACTGTACATGTACTCAAAACTTGGTAGTGGCTCCTTTTGCTTTAATCACTGCCTCAATTCAGCGTGGCATGGAAGTGATCAGTTTGTGGCACTACTGAGGTAGTATGGAAGCCCAGGTTTCCTTGACAGAGGCCTTCAGCTCATCTGCATTTTTTTATTCTCTTGTTTCTCATTCTCCTCTTGACAATACCCCATAGAAGCTCTATGGGGTTCAGGCTTTTAGTTTGCTGGCCAGTTCAACACACCACCACCATGGGTCCATTTAAACCCACTTTTTTGGGCCTTTGGCAGAGTGGGCAGTGCCGAATCCTGCTAAAAATGAAACAGCATCTTAAAAGGGTGGTCAGCAAAAGGAAGCAGATTGCTCCAAAATGTCTTGGGAAACGGGGGCAGGATGGTTTTCCACAAAACACTCAAGGGACACACCAGCAGATGGACTGGCACCACAAATCATCACAGCTGTGGAAACGAACACTGGGACTGCAAGCAACTGGGCGGGCGATGAGCGTCTCCACCCTGCGCCAGACTCTAGGACGGTGGGTAATCAAAGGAAAGGACAAACTGGGCGCTCAGCGAAAAGAGAACTTTGGACCACGGGGTCCTTTGTCCAGCTTCGTCTTTCGCCTGTCTAGCCCAGGCTAAAACCCTCGGACGGGTGTCTTTGGTTCAGGTGCTTAACAAAGAATGATGACCAACGGTAACCAAATTCCTGCTACCTTTCTGTGGTGGTGGCGCTGGAGGCCTGTGACGCCAGCCTCAGTCCCCAGTCCTTGTAAGTTCACTCAAAGTCTTGAATCGCTGCTGCGTGGCAATCCGCAGAAGGCCTGCGGGTCGCTTTCGTGGGATTCTGACAATCTTTAGTTTTTCCACCTGTTTCCCTCTGCCACCAGCGGGCTGTTTAACTAGCCATTGTGATTAGAGCACAATCTGTGAACAGGCCAGCGTTGCGTGACGCAAGTGAGGCGTTGGGTGCGAGTGTCTTACCCTCCTTGGGAAGGGTGCAAGGATTGTCCGGCAACTGTCAGCAATCACCCGCTTCCCCATGTTGTGGAGCCTAGGGAACCACACTGAGAGTGGCATGTTGAAGGCTCGGAAACTGTTGCAGGGGTATTTGATTGATGAGCTGATGGGCATGTCCCATATTCTATTTGTTGGATAGTTTTTAGATATATTTGGTGAATTGGCGGGTTTTTTGTTAAATGTGAGCAACATCTCACAATTAAAAGAACCCAAGATTAAACACGTCAGTCTGTGTGCCCTGAATTATGGAATACCCCGATTTTCAACAATTTGAGTGAATTTACTGACTAACTTAACTTTTCTGCCACGACAGTTCTATTTATTGAGATGCGCCTGTAAGTTGCATAACAGACTTTTTTAATGAAACCATTAGTAGTAGGGTTTAAAAACTGAAGCATGAGTGGCATATTTGTCGATCCTTGTGATACATTGCTACACTAATCCTACATATACGTCAATACAAATACTGTCAATATGGTATGTCTAACATAAGCCCCCGGGCAACTCCTCCCCCCCCGTTTCGTAGCCACTGCTTGCATTGCCCAATCAGTGCCGCGAATTCCATAATGAACACCCCCCTCCCAATTTTTTTTTATAGATATACTATATATATACTCACGGCAACACCATTTGGTTGTGCACATTACACATCTCCTGGGTGGGCCAGTAACGACAATAATGGGGTGAGACCATGCAGGGAGCGCTCCACAAACCTCTGATATGCATGATGGGTAAAGGAACTGGTTCGGATTAAAATCTTGGGCGGCCACAGTTTTAGATATGCTCTAAGAGCCAGGGCCGGCTGCCTGTGCCTTGCTGCTATCTCCCTCCACTACAGAATTCTGGTATAAGCCATAGGTAACACTCGCGAGAGCGAACAGGGGCACAGATTGACACATAAATCACACGAAGTAATTGTAGACAGTGGGGATGTGGGGAGGCATGTTTAATATAGATAAAGTCCCCACCCTGGCCTTGTCAATCAGGGGCCTCCTAAGAGCCCCAACCACTGGATTGGCGCTAGACTCCTCTCCTCCTCTCACTCCCCTCGCCCACGCGCTCACTGTCAGACGGGAAAACTCGGGGATCCGGATAGCTGGACGTTGCACCCACTCGGGCGCGCACCAGGATTTTCTCAGTCTCTAGGACTCCCCAAGCGAGGACTAAGGCTGACCGCTGCCGTACGTGTCAGCACTGCAGGCATCTCCCCACGTTCTTTATCCATTATAACGTTCCTCTGACTCGAGCCGCCCCCCCCACCCGGTGCGGGCGTCGCACCCCCCCCCCCCCCCCGCCCCCACAGGTGGTGAAAGCGCGGTGGGGGTGGCCAACCAAGACACAGAAAGTTCCTATAAAATCATGATTGCCCAGGCAGTGCAGAGTGGCAAGGGCGACTGGGTGGCGGACGGGGGGGGGGAAAAGGGGGGGGGTGGGTGCGGGAACAGGGACCGGAAAGTGGTCGGCGGGCCGTAGATGGTCAGTCAAGCCCTTTGTTACCCCAAACTACATAAAAAAGCTTGATCAGTGGCATAAAAGTACCCATAGCCCACGGACGAATTGCCGCAATTGCAGCACTCGTGACCAGGGGGCAGGCAGCAAGCGGCAAGTGGACAGTGCTCTAGCCCAATAATGTTGGGGATCCAGTGGGGGCAGTCATATTTCAGGGTGACCGTGTCACTCTTTATCACAACCCTGCTAAAGGTGCCAGTACGTGCTCTCATTGGCGCCCCCTCCTGCTGGTGGCGCCCTAGGTGACCGCCTAGTTCGCCTATGCCTAGAAACGGCCCTGCATAGCCCATTGAAGCTGTTAATAGGCTATGTAAGATATCAGTCGGAGCCAAGGGTTCCCTTTGAATTTGGGTTTTTTAAATTTATGAGTAAAATCAATATAATATTAGGCTACATACAAACAAAACTCAAACGTGAATTAAAAAACTAAGTTTCTAATGAGATGACAACACAATAAGTAATCTGAGGGAACCCATGGCGAAATAGCCTTTTGGCCTTCAACATCTAATTTAGATTTTTTTTTTTTTTGAGCTTTCAGCTACAGCCACAAATAGGACTGCATTTCCTAACGTTGAGGCAATAGGAGCTTCACAATATTTATTTATTTATTTTTAGTATAGATATATATATATATATATATCTTTTTTGTTTTGAGATGGTCCTCACTGCAGAACAAAAGATCCAGGGGGCGAGTTCGAACACTGCCTACTTTGCATGCAACAAGCTCTCCAACACGCCTCCTTCCTTCAAAGCTATCGTGCTCTCAGTCAGCACAACTTCCTACGCAGCATTTCCACAGAATCGTAATCACCTGTGAGGGAGGCGGAATAATATATTTGTATTAGTTTCTATTGGTCGCCGTAGACTTTGCGCGCAGCCGCGTAGCGCCCGCCTGTACTGAGCCAGTCCTGTGCTGCTGCGAGGGGACAAACTTTCTGCAAGTGTTAGTTTGCTTGGCTTGGAAAACTAGTTTACAATTCTGGCAGTGGTCACTGCATTCTGCTGTACTATAAACGAGGAAGGACAAAATGTTAAATACTGTTACTGAACGCTACGAAGCGTTTTTTAAGCAGAAGAATGTAGTAACGGATTTTCTAGCGGTTTTAGAGGAAAAAACTGGAGTTCAGAAACCGTACATTGCAACAGGTACGTGACTGGTTTTAATCTTTGGTTTGGAAGCAGCTTTAATTATTTAGTCAGGAATACATTAACCTATGTATTTAAGCTGTAGCCTATTGGCTATCAGCTGTTAGGCTTTGTTGGGCTTGTGCGAGTTGAAATGTTTTTCTTTGTAAACATTACAATTGAATAGGCTATTGATTTTCTTGAGAAAAGTATGAGTTTATTCTATTCATACGTGACTTAAGTTAGTGTCACCCATATGTAAAGACTTGGTAAATGTTGCGAATGAGTGTAAAGGGCACTGGGAGTCATACTGATAAGACCAGGAAAGTCCGAGTCATTTCTTCGAATCGGTTCTTTTAAATTGCGGTTTCTGAACAAAACAACGATTCAGCGGATCTTTTGTATTCCCCGACGTGACTTGGTATAGGCTATTGTGTTCTCTAAATTCAATTGTAGAGACATATTCTTGTTTCTTAAAGTTTTAGATTAAGATTTTATTTACAAACGCTTCATAGTTTGAGTCGATGAATTGTTGAAGCTGATTCAGGTTGTTTCGTTGAGTAGACCGGTTTTGAGAATCGGTTCACTCGATTCATCAAAGAGCTTCGAATTAAAAAGGAGTCATTTATGTATCAAACATTACTCTGCTTTGCGTGTCTGTGTGACAAGAACAGATGCCGCACGATCAGTTTTTACCCCCGAGGGCTATCTGCCATTTCCCTGTTGCATTTACATCCGTTTATCTGTTATTGCTCTGTTTTAAGACCAAAAAACCACATGCTGGATTGAGAAGCATCAAGCAAATTATCTATCAAGTGCCATTATCAGATGCGTTATTGGGTCCAATTATTCAACTGCATTGACTGGTTACCTAAAATATCTATATTGTATGGTGTGGCTGTTCCTTGCAAGATCTCTCAGGGTCTAATTTCTTCTACTAATAGCCACTCCCAAGGGTTATTTTTAACCATGTAGTAGCCCATGTCCTCAAGTGCCTGTGCAGAATTGCAGTGGCTAGTCTACATAATTAAGACATCTTTCCATATGTTCACATATAAACAAATAGGCAGCCTTTGTTTGTGCTGCTTGCATCCTGTTAGGTGTCAAAACTGACACCAAACACAATGTCATCAGTGCTCCTAAATACCCTTCTTCATTTGAATAATGGCAGTGATCATGTGTCTCTCTTTATTCTGCAGGTGCAGTATCTATTGTGGCAGTCTATCTGATATTTGGATATGGTGCCTCCCTTCTCTGCAACTTGATTGGTTTTGCATACCCAGCATATGCCTCGTAAGTATGCATGACATGTCAAATTTCACAAATGTCTAGTATGCGTATTGGTGCAGATGCTAGACCTGGAGAAACGCACGTGTGTTTGCACAGCACAATAATGAGAGCAACCCCCACTGACTGGCCTGTTTTCACATGCCATTTTGTTCCTCATGCAGCATCAAAGCCATTGAGAGTAACAATAAAGAAGATGACACCAAATGGCTAATCTACTGGGTGGTTTATGGACTCTTCAGTGTGGCTGAATTTTTCTCTGATATCTTCCTCTTTTGGTTTCCCTTTTACTATGCTGGGAAGGTAAGGTGTTTTAGTATCAAAATATATTTATTTTATTCTTTGAGTGTATTTGCATGTATTTTGGAGATCTGTTTTAGAAGCCATCCACCTTGCTGTATGTTAGCTTGCTGTAGTTAGGACTGTAAATGCATTGGTATGTAGGTCATGCTGAGAGGTTTTGCATAGTGTATATTTAGTATGCCTGACTAACTGCCAACTCGACCAACAGCCTCATTTCAAGTTTGAACCTTGTTGTAAATTTGACTGAGTGCTTTATAGCCAATTTATACATGAACTAGCAGCTGACTAAGTTGAGCTGAGATCTTAAATATGCATGTGTTTTTTTTTTTTTTTTTTCAATTTCAGTGGCCTAATTAAAAATCATTCTTAATTAGATGTTCACTATGGCATGATAAGTCCATTAAATTTGGAGAGTTTGATGTGGATGTGCTTAAAATAGCTGATAAAGCATGTATTGATTAGTTTGACATAGGTGAATTGTATGTCAAGGCCAAGCGATTGTTTGAGCACAAAAACAGTGAATCGTTTACAGGGGCCGGATTCACAAAAAATCTTCTTAAGAAATAGATTAAGACATTTCTTAGTGAAATTCCATGACGCTTGCAAGAATGTTCCTAAGTGTACTTCATGAATATTTCTTAAGAAGTTCCCATTTTCCTAAGAACATCTTAGGAATTTTCTTAAGAAAAAAATCACAGGCTTTGGCATAAATGATTGGTTCTCGGTGAAGAACTTGCATGTTGTATCTCTGTGTGTGTGTGTGTGTGTGTGTGTGTGTGTCTGTGTTTGTTTCTGTGGGCTGCTACAATGAATGTGTCCTGTGTATGGCCACTCTAATATGATGAATGTTGCTGAAAATTGTTGTATTTATATGCTAAGATTAAGGTTACTATTTTGTAGAGTTGTTTGTTACTGAATTCTGAAATCAGTAAAAAGTTGTCATTCATAATCATGATTGATTATTGCTGTTTACATTCTCAATCATCAGTGTCACTTCAGAGAGCTGGTGCAAATCACTAGTGATAGTAACAAGCATTGTAGTGTTACGTTGTAATGCTTAATTATAGCAATTAATAAGAAATAACCCAGTAAATTTCTAAAATATCATATCTTTATTTTATGACTAATTAAAAAATTTTTTTAATTTACAATGATTTTTAACAAGATTAATTTCAAGAATTTTAATTTTATTAAATTTTTGTCTTAAGAACAAGAGAAAAGATAAGCATTTTTTTTAGTGGTATTTTTGGGAATACAATTTTTTTTTAACATAAAAGAAAGTAGGAAGGAATAGCAGTTAAGTATTTCATTCTTAATGTTTCATGAATTTGACATAAGATGTGTTGACGTAAGCCTTAAATTTGGTTTACATTTCAAATAGACAATTTTTTTTTTGTTAAATATTTTAAAAGCTTAATTTGAATACTGTTTTCTTTAACTCAGTGTTTTAATATTACCACATTTTAGAGCATTTGAACTCTGATCATATTGTACATATTATACACTACCTTTCAAAAGGTTGAATGAAATGTTTTTAAAAGTGTCTTATGCTGACCAAGAATTTAATTGAATTTTTTTTTTTTTATTAATTACACTTAAATTACATTAAAATAAAGTGGTTACTAAATAATAATAATATGTGAAATGGTGAAATTACATTTTTAATATAATTTTCTATTTTAAAAAGTTAAACATTATAATTTTTTTTGGAAACTGTGATACATGCTTAAGTTATGTAGTTTGTTTATTTAATCGAAATCTGAATAGAAAATAGAACAGCTTGGAAAAGATCCGCATTTATTTGAAATGGAAATCTTATTTTTGAACACAATGGCAGCAAATGTGTAGCTGACATATATGTATTTCAGTGCCTGTTTCTGCTGTGGTGCATGGCTCCGGTCTCCTGGAATGGCTCTCAGGTCATATACACACGTGTGGTGAGACCTTTCTTCCTCAAACATGAAGCAGCATTCGACAATGTTGTCAGCGACTTGAGTGGAAAGGCCAAGAGTGCAGCAGAGAGTGTGGCAAAGGAAGGTAAACCATAACGTTTTGTCATCAGAAATCCATCATCAGTTCACTTTCAGTCTGTTATTAAATTAGTGGTTTTGTCTTATGTAATACTTAATGACTTATTAATTTAGTTTTGCATTGATGTCTTCATGATCCAACTCAAGGTCTGTTTTCCTCTGCCTTTTCCCAACAGGCTTCACATTGTTGAACAGTGATAAGAATAAATGATTCGAAGGTGGTGATATGAAGAATAATTTTACCAGGAGCCTTGTGTTTACATTTGCCTTTTTATTTTTGACTACCATATTGTTTGTCACTAACCCCACCGAAATTATTCATCTTAACTGCATCTGAGCCAGGCAGCACAATCAGCCCAAACATGGCCCTTAAATGTTCTTGAATTTCTCAAATGGTCCACAAATGTTCTTGGGGATACTATTTAATTTAATTTCACATTTCTGTGTTGTTCATCCTATATTTTAACACTTTGACCAATGAAAGAAATGTTGAAGTCACCGTCTTTTAATAAATAAAACTGGAAAGATCTATGCCTAAATATTAAACATTGTCCAAATTTGAATTAATAGTTTGTTTTTGTTACAATACTTGGAACGTTAAGTGGTTTCTGTTGTGTCTCAGGAAAAGTTATTTAATTTTGCCTTTTTAGTGTATTTGTTTTGACCTTGAACAACATATGTTTTGATGGTAAATTTGCTGGCTCTGGATGATAACTATGCATTAGTGTGTTTGTCCATGTCATATCTCCCTTTGTGTAATGTGCTTTTAGGCTTGAACAGATCACTTGTGCTGACATTTATGACCTTGAACTTCAGACTTTTGAAGGATCAGTTTTGTGTAGGAGTCTTAGGTGGCCCATTTATGGCTTCAGTGATCTAAGTAGTTGAGTGTATTAACTGCTTGGGTCTGAGGGCTCACCTTGTCTGTACTATTTGTTTTAGATGTTGGAGCTAGGAATGGCTTCACACCCGATTTGCCAGTGCTCCAGTACACAAGTCGGAAAACCAAAATGGACGCGTCTGTTGTTAGCAGTACCAGTCATTAAAACACAAAGTACATATTGTTAATTTGAGACCCTGACATACAGAAGTGCAAATAACCAGTTTGACTTACTGTTGATGCGCTGAGTAGCCATTTTGGATTCTGTAGTCAAGGTTGTTGCCATTCCTCTTGAGTTTCTGAGTTGGAGCTCTGACTCAAGGGGGCATTCAAAATTTCTACTGGAATTTGAGTAGAAAAGGTATGAAGTACAAATTGAGGGTTACGACTCGAAGGAGATGTCATGAGAGATTAAGACTGGTAAATATAGGGTCTGATTTTGTAGACTGCTGTTTTGGGTCATTGTTGTGTGGGTTTAGGTTAGAAAATGAAACCCAAAAATGGACTCCATGAACACAAGTAGGGCAGCTTGGAAATATAGTTTATATATATATATATGCGCGCAGTGGACAGTGTAGTTTCTGGTTCTGGAGAGTTGCAGTTAGAATTTGAGTGCGGCTAGAGTTGTCTGACTAAAACACCAGGCACAATAACTTTTTATAACTCTACATGGTCCTTGATTTTTAAATATCCAGTTTTAGCCTTGCTATGAATAACTCTCTATTAGCAGTGTAATATTAAACAGAGTTAGGGTATCAAAGCACTACATGGGTATTAGAAAACACAGTATAATATTTCCTTTTGGCTGTTAAGTTGTTATGCAACAAAGCTGTTATGCTAATCAGTTTTTTTTCTGTAGTAGATAGAGAAATATGAAGCCATTTTACACCCTTTCAGTATGCTGACCCTGAAAAGACTTAATTATATTTCCTTAAGCTCCAAGTTTCTGTAAAAGAAAACAGGTCATTGCTTCATCAGTAATTTTTTTTATAACAGGAAATCCTGGAAGCAGTAATCAGTAGATAATGTGTACTTTTGCTCTTTTTAGTACACCTGTCACAACACTCACATTCAGCAAAAAACTGCATTGTCATAGTTGTGAATGATTAATGTCAATAAGATTTTACTGCGTGACATTTGTTACTGTGTGACATTAATTGTTTACAGTCTTGAAATAATTTAAGTAACTTATTAAGAATCTCATTAAAATAAACCACTAACAAACTTTGGTGTTGATGTGTATATTGTAAAAGCGTGAGTGGTTATTTTGGTCATTTGATGTTCTAATTGATGAAACAACATTGAGTCTGTGCACCCTTTTCCTTTAAATTCAACATACAGTAAATATTTACTGTGCTTGAAATAATATTTTTTCATACTGTACGTTAGAAAGAAGTTCAGAATACATATGCTATGGATAACATGAACATTTTAACGTGATAACCCTAAGATATTACATCCTGCTGTACAACATGTTCGTTTCAGTATCCTTTTTAGTCTATTACAGTATTATTTCAAGATATGAAGATTGTTTCCTTACAACATTAATGAAAACTGTGTGTGTGTGGTGTGTGTGGCGTGAGTGAGTGCGTGCGTGCGTGAGAGAGAGAGAGAGAGACCGAGACCGAGACCGACCACAAAACCAGTCATAAGGGCAATAGTTGAAAAGGTTTCCAATGATGTATGGTTTATTAGGATATGACAATATTTGGCTGAGATGGAACTATTTGAAAATGTGGAATCTGACGGTGCAAAATAAAAATCTAAATATTGAGAAAATCAGCTTTAAAGTTGTCCAAATTAAGTTCTTAGCAATGCATATTGCTAATCAAAAATTACGTTTTGATGAGATTTTTTTTTTTTTTTGTTTTTTTTTTTTTTGTTTTTTTTTTTTTCTTTTTTTTTTTTTTTTTTTTTTTTTTTTTTTTTTTTTTTTTTTTTTTTTTTTTTTTTTTTTTTTTTTTTTTTTTTTTTTTTTTTTTTTTTTTTTTTTTCTTTGTTTTTTTTCTTTTTTTTTTTTTTTTGTTTTTTTTTTTTTTTTTTTTTTTTTTTTTCTTTTTTTCTTTTTTTGTTTTTTTTTTTTTTTTTTTTTTTTTTTTTTTTTTTTTTTTTTTTTTTCAGTTTTGATATATTCATGGTACACTCTAAAAAATGCTGGGTTAAATACAATCCAGCACTGGGTAAAATATGGACAAACCCAGCGATTGGGTTATTTTCAACCAACTGTTGGGTTAAATGTTTAACCCAACCTTCTGGGCATTAACCCAACTGCTGGGTCAAAACAACCCAAGTCTGTCCATATTTTACCCAGCAAGTGTAGGAAATTTACAAAATATCTTCATGGAACATGATCTTTACTTAATATTCTAATGATTTTTGGCATAAGAGAAAAATCATTTTGACTTGCATACATTACATGCATGATATGTAATATGTATTGTTGGCTATTGTATAACCATGCTACTTATGACTGGTTTTGTGATCCAGGGTCACAAATATCCAGGGTAATATACACTTTCAGAAAAAGGTTTCCAGGGGTGGTATCCTTTCAAATGTACTAATATGTAATATTTAAAATACTAATGTGAGGCAGACTGCAGAGATGTTGCTTTAATACCTTAGGGTACAATCCAGTGACAGCTTTGTACCTTTTTAGAGTGTATGCATTTGGATATTAATATGCAAGAGTATGTGCAAATATAGAGGTCAAGTATCTGCCACAACACAGAGTGTGTACAGTGTTTAATTAGGCAATGACACTGAGTATATGCAATATTTGTTCAAGGAAGGTAACAGTTGTAGTGCAAGTGGGAGTTCAAGTGTACCACTGGGACTCCGAGCAAGAAGTAAACAAGGGTGTGAAGCCCTGTCTGATTGTTTAATCATGTTAAAAGCTGAGCTGAAGTGGAACAGCGTTCTCAGGTTACCTTTTTATTGTAAGAGGACTATGAATGGTAGTGGAGATGGCATACTCAGTGCACCTGTTACAGCAGCAAGCAAACTGTGTGCTCACTGAGATATGAGCCATGGTAATAATGTTGAAGCATTTTAATAATTTACACAACACTTTGCTTTTTTTAAGAGCAGGATCAGTATTGGTTGTCTTTAAACTTTTTGAGATAATGGCCCAGGCGAGGGATAATCGAAAGGGAGAAAGTTCCACAACATCTTGAAGTAAAAGTATTAATGTATGCATAGTGTTGCCTTTGCTCTGTTTCTTAATATGATATCTATCCGTTTTTGACAATGTAGTACTGATTATTACAGGAAGAGGGAGACAAACTGCACCACTGATTTAATGTGGCATCTGATGTAATCTGTCAAAACCAAGAATTAATCCGAATCTTTAATTAGTTAATCACATTGTACAGTAGAGAGAAATTTAAATGAATAAAAATATCTTTGCCCACTGTAGAATATCCTAAATGTAAATGTCTGAATACCTCCTAGAAATAAACAAATCGCTTACTTAAATCTGTCGCCTCTGGCTTGCTTAGTTGTTTACACTTAATATCCAGCAATATCATTGACTTGATTGCAAATGATTACAAAGATACTATTTAAACTGAGCTGGATGATGACATCACTGAATTCAATGATGAACTGTCTCTAACTGAAAAATTAGTGTTTACTATTGTCATTTCGCATTATTGACACTATTTTCCTAATTAATGCTGTTCAGTTGCTTTGTCACAATCTGTATTGTTAAAAGCGCTATATAAATAAAGGTGACTTGACTTGACTTGACTTGACTTGACTTAAATCATTCGCTCTAAAGCCTAACCGAATTTTCTGTGTTGTTGTTGCTTAGTATTTGACATGGCTTTTCACAATTTAATTTATTTTTATTTGTAGGGAAATACATAAAAGCATGGGCGAGTATTGAACATAAAGGGAGACATTATTATGAGGTGACTAATATCCACATGCTGTTTGCGGCCAGGCCTCCTGCTTCGTGCAAGCTATTATCAAATTGTACACCCCAGCCTGTCTATTGTGATTATATTTGGTTGTCTACCGCCTCCATCTCTCCACACAAAAAGAGTATGCATGTTTAATAAACTCTCAGTGTTAGTTTATACAGATTTAATGCTTACTGATCCGAGTTCTTTATTTGGTGAGGTCTTTGTTAGATACTGTGTAATTGTGCTGTTTGATACCAATACCTGTTAAGTATTATACACAATATTCTGTCAGTTACTTTTACGGGAATGTGCCTTCTGAAAGATTATTGTCTAAAACTGAGATTATGATGGGCCACCCTTCAGGTCTAGCTGCCAGACGAAGAAAACGGAAACTGCACCATTATCCGCTAAGATTCAACACAAAGATTCAGTCTGTGACAGGGACTAACATTCTTCTATCTGCCTTGTTAGCAACAGCCAAAGCACCTCCAGACTCAGAGAGAAGGAGCACAAAACACTGTAAAAATTTTAATATACTTTAGACACCATTTGGGGATCCCTTAGATTTTTGTTCACACCTGGACTCTCTGGAAAACCTCTATAAGACACTTAAAATGTATATTGAAAAATCTTGAGTACACAATATTTGAGGCAACTTTAAAGTGGTTCTGCCTTAGTTGCAGTCTGAGGAACCACAATGGTTTGTCAATTTTCTTTTCATTTTTAGATTTTGTCTCTCTGTATTTTTTTTAATTTACCTTAATTACATTATTTTAAATGTTTATTTAATGTGTTTTTTATGTCCAAGTTTGATTTTAAACGCGTTTTTTTAATGTAAGTTATTTGTAAAAAGTTTTATTATTTAGTGTTTATTAAATTATTTGTAAATGCCTAGTAATTACATTTGCGAACGTATTACATTAAGTTTAAACAATCTTAAATATTACATTTATTTTAAAAATAGATATTAAATGCTTACACTGTAAAAATGGCCGTGAATATTTAACGGTACTTTAAAAGGACTGTAAAAATGCATAAACAAGTTAAAAACCATATATATACGGTGAAAAACTGTATTGGACATTATCAGAATCAGAATTCAGAATGAGCTTTATGCAGGTATGTAATATACGAGGAATTTGTTTCGTGACGAAGCTTCCACGTGTAACAGAAGACAGTGACAGAACAAAACAAAAACACAGTAATTAAAAAAATAAAAATAAATAAAACATCCAAAACAAGTAATAAGGAATAAAAAATACAAATCGACAATTGTATGTACAGGTATATAACAAGAGACAGTTGTATGTACAGGTATATTATGTACAAATTGAAATGTAGACTGAGTATGTGTGTTAGATAAATAAGTGAATGAGTGAATAAATAGTGTGTGTTCCAAAGTTATTGTCAGGTGTTCATGAGATGGATGGCCTGAGGCAAGAAACTGTTCCTGTGTCTGGCCATTCTGGTGCTCAGTGCTCTGTAGCGTCGACCAGATGGAACAGTTCAAAGAGGGAGTGTGCTGGAAGTGAGGGATCCAGAGTGATTCTGCCAACCCTTTTGCTCACTCTGAATGAGTACATTTCTTGGAGAGAAGGGAGGGTTGTACAAATGATTCGCTCAGCACTCCGGACTACCCTCTGAAGTCTTCTGAAGTCAGATTTGGTAGACCTGGTAGCCCACTGAGCTGAACCAGAACGTTATTTGACGAGCCAAGCACAGCATTCAATGATGGCGGAAGTAGAGTAAAACTGTTTTCAGCCAGCATCCTGTGACAGGGTGAACATTCCTCAGCTGAGACGGAAGGAAGCCTACAACCTCTGTGCGGCCTTTGTACATGGAGTCTATGGGAGTGTTCCCACTTGCAGCGTCCTGAGAGATGTGGTGCACAGGAACCGCAATGACTCCATCTGCCCAAAGTCACATTGCTGTTCATGATGGTGAGTGGGGGGGAGTGCAGGGGGGTTTCTCCTGAAGCCCACTATCATCTCTACTGTTTTGAGCGTGTTAAGCTCCAGGTTGTTGAGACTGCACCAGACAGCAAGCTCTTTAACCTCCTGACTGTAAGCAGACTCGTCACCACCTGATGAGGCCGATGACTGTAGTGTCATCTGCAAAACTTCAGGAGCTTGACAGAGGGGTCTTTAGATGTGCAGTCGTTGGCGTACAGGGAGAAGAGCAGTGGAGAGAAAACACAACCCTGAGGAGCACCAGTGCTGATCATACGGGTGCTGGATGTGTATTTCCCAGCCTCACTAGCTGCTGTCTATCTGTCAGGAAGCTGTTGATCCACTGACAGACGGAGGATGGGCACGGAGAGCTGAGTTAGTTTGGGCAAGAGGAGGTTTGGGATGATGGTGTTAAAAGCAGAGCTGAAGTCCACAAACAAGATCCTCACATAAATCCCTGGTCTGTATAGATGTTGCAGAACATAATGCAGTCCCATGTTGACTGCATCGTCCACAGACTTGTTCGCTCTGTAGGCAAACTGAAGAGGATCAAGCAAGGGTCCAGTAATGTCCTTCAGGTGGCCCAGCACCAGTTTTTCAAAAGACTTCATGACCACAGACGCTAGAGCCACAGGCCTCTAGTCATTAAATCCTGTAATTTTGGACTTCTTTGGGATGGGGATGATGGTGGAACGTTTGAAGCATGAAGGGACTTCGCACAGCTCCAGGGATCTGTTGAAGATCTGTGTGAAGATGGGGCCAGCTGGTCAGCACAGGATTTCGGACAGGCTGGTGTAACACAATCTGGGACTGGTGCTTCTTTCCTTTTCTGCTTCCGGAGGACCTGGCACACCTCATCTTCACTGATTTGAAGTGCAGATGTGGGGGAGAGGAGGGTTGCAGGAGATGTTAATGGATGTGTGGAGAGGTGTTCAGGGCGGGTGTGGGGTCTTTTTTCAAACCTGCAGTAGAACTCGTTCAGATCGTCTGCCAGTTGTTGATTCTCCACAGTGCTGGGGGATGGTGTTTTGTAGTTGGTGATTTCTTTCAGACTTTTCCAGTTAATGAAATTACGGTATGTAACTGTAAATTTAAGTTAAAACCGTAAAACCTAAAACGTTGCTACCGTATTTTTAACGGTAAAAAGTTTTTTACCGTAAATTTTACGGAATATTTTTTCTTTATTTAAATGTATTTTTTAAATGAAATCATTTAAAATTATTTACATTTTTATAAATGTTATATTTACATTTTTATATCTAGGCTTTTTATGAAACATCTATCTAACATTTTGAGTTTCAGTGCTTTAAATGTAAAATAATTTTAGATTTGTACTGAATTTTGGGAGTAGTTTGTATTAAAATTCAGTAAAATGAGAGACTGCACTGCATTGATAGGTGCTTCTGTTATTTTATCCACCTCCTGTAGGCAATACGTTAAAAATCTCCCACCTTCTATCTGAAGCAAGTGGAGATTCTGAGGAGGAGGAGGGTGTGTGTGTGTGTGTGTGTGTGTGTGTGTGTGTGTTGTGTGTGAGTGAGTGAGATACAGAGAGAGGGAGAGAGAGGACTGCCGTTAAGATTGGACTCTATCACGCTTTCATTATTAGTCTAAAATGCTTTAGTACCTTATTAGCGCAGGCTGTCATTCATCTGTCCTGTCAGTCAAAGATCAGTCACGCGGGATACGTTAAGTTCAGGTAGGTGAGTCGAATCGCGCGCCGATTTATGAAATCAATTCATTCATGTAGTGCCTTTGGTATATTGTGTCTTTTTTTTCTTCTTTTTTTTTTGTATAGAGCACAGCATAAGCAACCCGGACAAGCGTTACACATATTTCAGTTAGACTTTGACTACTGAATACTTGCAGCATTTTCTGTTTTGTGTGGAAATCGTTAGCTGCACTGACCATAACTGTCATGATGGCACATAGTACACATAGTAACAAAAACGAAAAAAATATTGAACACGATTCTAAAGAAAAGCTAGCTTTACGTAGCTACATATAGACATGTGAATCGCCGCACCACCCGTGCTATGGAGAGTCGCTTCTTTATGAATGAAACGGGCTGCGTATGATATGGTGATGCTGAACTCATAGTTCACTCCTGTGTGTGTCCAACAACCGGCCCCATGATGATATAAAATGTATAAGATACACTGGTGCAAACTGCCTGCAGTCTTAGAGACCGTGGGGATTTCCATTTACACGCGCTAGGGCTTTTACATAGCATATATATTTTCAATGTTTGGTAAATGTACGAGTGTGTGCGACAAACAGTAAACCAGCAGGATCAGTCATCCATTTAATTGGAAATATATGTAGGCTAAATGCATGTAACTTTGCATCATTAAAAAGGCCTTTTTTGGATGACTAAACGGCTGAACGTATAGCAACAGTGGGCTAAAAAGTCTTATTTGGTTGTGCAACGTGAACATTGAGAAGAGGATCCGCGCGCTGCTGATGTCCTCTTGGGTGCATTAGTATAATAATATATCATCGTATTGAGCCAATGCATGACCCTCATGGTAGTCTTGTTGCGGAAGATGATGCAGCAGGCTGCGCTCATAATGGAATCTAATGCAGCAATTTATATGGAGACTAATTCACAGACATGCATCAGTTTTTAGTATTGCACCAGAGGCAATAATAGAATGCTGGAACGAGCTGAATGAGAAAAGGGCGAAGCACTTTTCCAGTAGCCTATGCTTTTATTAGTAACAGAAGTAGTAATAGTAGTAATGTTTAAAACCTTTTAGACATCCTCACCTCATCTGGCCTATAATGGAATTTAAAGGTGAACTCAGTCATTATTTGCTAATTAAAATGTTTTGCAGATAAATAAGCTGTACATTAAATTTGAGTTATAAATGTTACGTGAGAGGACAACTTAAGTCGTAGGCCTAGAAAAAAAGTTTTTAATGGAGCGGGTCGCCCCTCATGGATGCTTCCATGTTGACTTCACATGACCTGTCCTATCATGCAATAGAGTGCAACAGTTGGGTTATGGTTGCAAAATTGATTAAGGGGAACTGATTTTAACAATATCTTATACACTTTTAAAGACAGACTTGCTGTGATCTCAAAGGTTGTTAACTGATGGCCTATTATTTTTTCCTTGTCAGAGAATGGATGTGGGTGGTATGAGACCATAAACACAAATAAAGGAAAGGACCAAAATACTTGTTGCAAAGCATCAGCAAATCACAAACTTAATGCATCCTTGCCAGTAGATGTCACTATGAAGCCCAAAACTGTTGTAACTATTGGGACAAATAAGAGATTAACAAAAATTTTGGATGTATCCCGGGGTTCCTCAACTCTGGACCTCGAGATCCACTTTCCTGTAGAGATTAGCTCCAACCTGGATTAGACATACCTGCAACTTTGTATAAAAGCCACTAGAAGGCAAGCCTGCAACCTTTAGCCAAAAAAAAGCATAACGACTAATGCTAATGCTTCTGCTTTGGCAGTATGTGGGAAAGGCGACCAGAGGCCCTTTTCTTTTTCTTTTTTAATGGATGTCAATGGAGAAGAGGCTCCACTACTCTGAATAAACAGCTTTTTAGAGGAAACAGCTAATCATTTAATGAATAGACAGCCTACCGGCTAATCTTCAACATGTTTTACACTAAATTGTACTTTTGGATTGAACTATTTTTAGAGTTTACAACACAAATTGCCGTTTTATAAGAGAAGTCACTGACTTTTTGCAACAGGTGGGATTCATCTTACAGCACTTCTCATTCATTCCTATGATTCTGGGCTAACGGCCGATTTGGAGTGTTTGCACAACTTAGTGATGCTCAAGGCTTGTATTGCCCCTAATGTGATTGGTTATTAAGGCACATGTGATCCAAGTTGACAATTACACTTTCTACAATAGTAAGTAATACACACCCTCTCATCTCCCAATAGTAAGTCAATCTAGTCTGTTTGTAGTAATCCTGAAGACCTTGATTAGATTGTTCAGGTGTGTTTGATTGGGTTTGGAACTAAACTCTGCAGGAAAGTGGATCTTGAGGTCCAGAGTTGAGGACCCCTGATGTATCCGAAATCTCCCCCTCATTCACTATTCCCTACATTACTCCACTAATATAGTCTTCTTAATGAGTTAATGACAACAAGGTAAATTAGGACACTGAGTGCACCAGAGGTGCTAGGGACACCATCTTCTCGCAAGATGCAAGAATTCATTCAGCAGCGCTTTCACAGTGGTTGGGTATTCTTTAGCACAGGGGTTCTCAACTCTTGCCCTCGATGTCCACTTCCAGAGTTTAGCTCACCTTGATCAAACATAATGCTTGTAACTTTCTAATAATCCTGAAGACCTTCATTAGCTTGTTCAAGTGTGTTTGATTAGAGTTGGAGCAAGAAAAATTGACCTCAAGGACCAGAGCTGAGAACCCCAGCTTTAGTGTAGTGTTGAGTGTACGTTGGTTCCACCTTTGAGTTGCAATGTGGGATTAAATGAGTGCACTTTATGTCCCCTCAAATAGCACTATAAGGGTATAGGGTACTGAGTGCACCTTTAAGAGTGTATCACTGTATTGAGGGGGTCAGGTGTTAACCTGGTGGGTCTACTATATATTAGGCCTGTTCTTCTCTCTTAGAAATCTATTGTGACAGATTGGTCTCTGCTGCTCGTAAAAACTCTGAGCTCCAGCTGAGACAGCCCTGCAAGAGCTTATAGTGAGCAGGCCACTTAAGAGCACAGCCTGGGCCTAGATTGCAGTTTGACAAGATGTTTTCTTCTTTTAGTCCACTACTACGAGGCTTTGCTTCTGTGTGCACTCCTTGACAGATGCATAATGTATAACCAAGTAAACTAATGTTACTTAGTTGCCACAACCTCCTGTGTGATTTAGGAAGGAAATGAATGGTTGTTTTCAGAGCAAACCGTAATATAGACTAGAAATTAGGGGAGAAACTATACATAAATATGGATTGATGGATCAATCAAATGCAACGCTTAAAAAAAACCAATATATATTTTTAAGATGTACCAATTTGACACTCTCATGTTAGCCACATCTGCACACAAATGCATTTTACTGAGCTGTCATCAAATATTTGACAAGTTTTCACTTTATTCTTGAAATGTGTTTTTACGTATATACTACATGTATATATACATGTTTTTTTCAACAACTGGAGTGGATACTAGATTTGCACATTTTAGAGACTGAAAGAGTTTCTTGACTTTTGTTATTGCTTTTCTCATTGCACAAGCCAATAATGAGCTGTCATCAGATGATTAATGATAACATTATGTTTTTATATTAATTAAAAAACGTAAGTATATTTTTCGTGTGAATGTCCCAGTTGGGTTAAATGATTTGCAATTTCACGGGAGTTCAATTAAATATTCATGTTATATTTTAGGTATATTTGTGAGTTATGTAACTGGTAGTATAAAAAAGTCACATAATATTAATTATATCAATCGCAGACCCCTGAATATAATCAAAACGCAAATGTATCACAGCATGTTTTGAGGTATCGGCAAATATCACTTGCTAAAAGTATCAATGTCAGATCATATTCATATCGTCTGATTTACACCCCATGTTAAGAAATCTGTCTAAATCTGTGTTAACTAATTTGTTCTTTACATATATTAAAAGTTTACCTGGAAGACGGATGTAGCTCAAAGGGGAGAGATCAAACCATGTGACTGTTTCACTCTCATAAAGACTGCAATTATCCTTGAAATTTATGAAATGCTCATGATGAATTTAATAAGCATGCTTATTTGAGATTAACTGATTAAGTATATAAACTCATAGACATTTACCACCCACTTAACCTCACCAGTTAAGCCGAGAAAATTCCTGCCTAGAGAGCTGCAATGTTACAATTAATTCGAGGTGTAGCAGCTAATGGAGAAAAGGTACTAAGCAACCGGACTAACCAACGGCCACATGCATGTTCAAGTTCTCGGGCAGCAAACCTCCAGTCATTTGCTAATGATAGTAAATTAATCAAGTTTATTTGTGGAGGACAATCCATGCATTTGATTTAGCTCCTTACACCCTAAGGCATTGTAATGGCTGAGCATAATGTTTAAATGTAAATCTCAGTATTAAGGTTTTAAGATGCAGGTTGTCTGCCAGTGCGTAGGCCAGTATAAGGGATCAAGCACAAAGCCTCTCAAAAAAACCTAAACTTTATCATCTCAGGATAAACTGCAGTTTACAGTGGCCTTTATCTAGTTCAAAGATCTGACATGATCTCTAAGCTAATATATCAGACCTTCATGCACTCTGTCCCTCAGCTCCGGCCTCGTATCACAGGAGCTTTGCTTTGTGGCATGGATGCATGCTGGGAATTTTAAATCCTTTGAATTGGGTCACTGGAAGCACATGCAGCAGACAGACGAGGTAAAGCACAATGATTAGCCTCTAAGCCTAGTCCACAGAGGAGCAATCTGTTTGACGGACTGATCGACAAGAGCAAGAGAGATGTTTCTTGCAATGCTGGCAGGGACACAGTAAAACTGCAGAACACTTATGGTAAGGTAAAACGCAACAGAGCAATTAGCCAGTCAGCTGAAGCTGTCATGTATAGTCATTTGTTCTGAGTTCATGAGGCTGGAGAGTACCATTATGGTGTCAGGTATATTGTTAACATGTATTTGACTTTATTGATAGTTGCTTGTTGTTACTTTTAAATGTAATTTAAAATTTAAATGATTACTTTCTGTCTTGTGCAGAACTGTTTTATGCATATTAAAATCCTTTATTATTATTATGGTAGGGATGTATTTAAAGGCATTGTTCACCCAAAAATGGAAAATTCTTATGTCATTCTTGTATGACTTTCTTTCTCCTGTGTAATACAAAAAAAATATATTTTAAAGTTGTTTTTTTTGTCTGTACAATGAATGTCGGTTCCAGTGTTATTTTAAACTTTATTGACTTGACTATTGAATTGTATAAACAAAAACAGTTGACAGACGACAGAATTAAATTCTTTTTAGGTACTATTCCTTTGAAATCTACATAAAGGTGCTTCAAAAGATTCTTCAAGCGATGCCATAGAAGAACCATTTTTGGTTCCACAAAGAACCATTCAGTCAAAGTTTCTTTAAAGAACCATCTCTTTCTTACCTTTTTGTAATCTGAAGAACCTTCTTTCGCCCCAAAGAACCTTTTGTGAAACAGAAAGGTTCTTCAGATGTTAAAGGTTCTTTATGGAAACATTTAGACAAAAAGGTTCTTCTTTGGCATCGTGAAGCACCTTTATTTTTAAGAGTGTAGCATGTCAAGTGTTTTTTAAATATGCTCTATAAGGTTAATTTTGCTTTCAGTATATGCATTAATTATGATTTTAGACATATTTGGAAATGTATTTAAAAATTCTCATAATTAATTAATAGAATCTGATTAGGCCCAACTGACTATATGAAGGCAAATGTGTTAGATTTAGTCAGGCCAGTATTTATTTACAACTCTGTTTTTGATCTAGACAGAATTTTCTCATGGCCCTGCACAGCTGAATGAGTGAGTCTGGGCTAATCCAGCAATATTTGGCGCAGAGAGATGGCAGATGGTATATGGGGTATTTATAGGCTGTATAGCCCTGCTCCCCTTATGAGTCCAAATTTTTAGCTGCCATACTGTAAACACTGTATGATACACAAGCACACGTCTGTGGCATAAAGACCCAGCAGTGATTTCTTGACAAAAATAACTTTGTAGAGTGTTGGACATTTTGCATTTAAATGAAAGATTTAAAGAGTTAAATCACCTAAAAATGTAAATGTTGTCATTATTTATACACTCTTGTGTCATTCCAAACCTGTATGACTTACTTTTTTTTTCTGTGAAACACAAAGGAAGATATTTAAAGAAAGAGAAAGTCATACAAATTTGTATGGAAGACCACCATTCTGTGGTGTTTTCACCACAGAATGAAAGATTAAAAAAGGTCATTGTGACTTTATATCTGGCTTTAAAAAAATAAATAATTTCTACATCTTGCAATACTGTTTTTTCCCCCACCACAGAATAAAAAACAAAAAAAGTAATTGCAGCGTTTTATTTCACAATTCTGACTTTTTCCCCTTGAGGTTATATCTAACAGTTTAGACTTATCTTTTCAGAATTGCATGATCACAATTACCTTTTAAATTTTTTTTAAATGCAAAAAACAAACAAACAAACAAACGTAAATCTTAATTCAGAATTCATAGAAGAAAAGTCAAGGACAAGAGAATGAATAAATGATGGCAGAATTTCATTTCTGGGTGAACTATCCTTTTAAATTCTTTGTATTCAGTTCTAAAGTAAATCTCTTCTAAATTAAATTTCTTCATTATTGCAGTGCATCTGGATATTTTATCTGAACAGCAACCAAAAGAAACACTTATAGACATACTCATCGATCTGTTTTTCCCCTTGTTGTTTGACTAAGTTATTGTTTAGAAATATCAATTTTGATCACAGTTGCAAAAACCCCTTCTGCTTAGCTTTTATTTGCACCACAAGAAATAGATAATGACATCATACTAAGTCATGCACATAATGGCACCAAGGCTATTTTTCCATTTCCGTACCCCTCCCTCTTCCTATTCGTCCCACTCTCCCTTTCTCTTTCAGTCTGCACATGCAGTAACCAACACTTATACCCAAGTTTGATTTCCCAGAACACTGACATTGGTCTCAGACACAGTGTGAAGTGTGTTGTTTTAAAACTAATGTGCGCATGCAGATGCCTCTCTATATCCTCCTGTCAATGTCTTTAGTATGCAGTAAAGCGAGGCATATCTGATTCCCACAGAATAAGACTAATTTCTTAACCGAAAATAGAATATTGGTATCCATGGGGATATGACAATGGAACTGCCATTTATGGCAGAGTGAAAGCCTGGTTTGACTGATAAGGAGAAAGCAGCTCTTTAGACAGTATATTATGCTGCAAAGCTTCTCACTCAGATTAGAGCAAACTCATGCTAATGGACTCGGCCTGATGGGTGTCCTGTGGAATCTAATGCAGTGATTCACTTTAAAGGGCTGTTCACACGCTTCAAAAACAGATAACAATAGTGAACAAAAAATAGTGTGGAAACAAAATTTTTACTCAATTATGAAGAATCGGCAAGTAGAACAGTGAATTAAAAAAATGAAAATTTTCAAGTAGAAAAACTGAAATCTATCTATCTACAGTATGAATTTCTTTTACAGTTTTCTCATTCACTTTGGCCCGCTTTCTGAAACACTCTTAACATTCTCTAAACTTGGTAAACTTGACTGCTTGCCCAGACCGAATGTCAATTTATTGAAATTGCTCCTAAATAATTCTTTAGCTATTAGTAAACATTATCCAGCGAGGCCTATGTGATATCAGCAGAAAAGGAAAGTTGTTCAAAACAAACTACGAAGAACTTTTAATTTGTTTGGAATACCATGCACCAATGATTCGCTCACAATAAGCCCAGAAAGCAAATACAGGGTCATTTGTCTATATACTGTTGTTTCCGACTTCTGTATGCATGGTCCTGGAGTGTGTGATTTGCAAACAGAACCGCCACCATACTGAGCCCGCACTTCCATTTACTGTGATTGTTTAAGAGCATGTGGCACGGCGCCCGTGTGCTATTCAGCGAACATTACTTTTCGAATCCTAATGTCTGAGTGATATATTCCACATTCACTTCAGTAAAAGCAAGGTCATTCCCAATTCTGGCAGCATCAGCACATTGCTGTGAGAGAGCTTGGGAGAACCTTGAATGAGGTACATGCATTATAATCTCTCCTCGTGCCAAACTTAATCTATAATAGAGTTTGGCTGGAGTAGCGAGACGCTGTAACAGCATTAATAAGCTCAGCGGCTCTCTGGACCTATAGAATAGATAACACAGCACTCCAAGGGAGATTGACATCAATCACAGTGCAGAAACAAGTGTGACACCTTAAGAGGGGCGAGAGGGGAGCACCGGCAGCCTGTCAGAGGCCTGAAATCCGCAGACACTAACATTGATCAAAGGCTCAGTGTCCTCTGCTCATTGATTTGACAGCGTGCAGAGTGAGAGAGAGAGGCGGAGAGGCACCAGGGCTTCTCTCAGATGAGAGCTTGACTGCTGTTGGGATTGCTGCACCCTGCCAAGCATGTCGCTGCACTTTAAGCCCTGAGTGCAAGTAGCCTGGTGTCATAATGCTGGATGAAAATATGAAGCAAGCCAGTTTTGAGAGACAGTGGTTTCACATAGTTTTTTTTATTTTCAGAACCTTGATGTCCTTTTTCTGACACAAAACTTTTTTGACGGAAAAAAGTAATCACTTGCAACAGGCTGTCCACCTTTCAAAACACTGTATTTTGCATTAATATCGTTTACGAAACCTTGCACTTGCAGAATGTTCAAATAACTCATGAATTACCATATGAACATTCCTTTAGATCACCCATACACAAGATATAGATTCACTGTGTAGTTGTTTGTACAGTCATTAAAACTGTAGTACAAATGATGCAATGCATGTTTTATTATGGTACTACACTCAGACAATGAAGGTTCCAAAAGGGTTTGTGCAATGGAAAGGTTCCATAGATGTTAAAGGAATAGTTCGCCCAAAAATGAAAATTTGCTGAAAATTGATATACACTTTAGGCCATCCAAGATGTAAATGAGTTTGTTTTTTCATTGAAACAGACTTTGAGACATTTAGAAATACATCACTTGCTCACCATTGGATCCTCTGCAGTGAATGGGTGCCATCAGAATGAGAATACAAACAGCTGATAAAAGCATCGCAATAATCCACAAGTACTACACGATTCCAGTCCAACAATTAACATCTTGTGAAGTACAAAGTTGTGTTTGTAGTAAAATATGAGTCCTCTATCTAATATTTCTTTCTGCAATGACAAAGTCGTTTTGTCTGAATTAGGAGAGAAATATGCACACATCAAGTACTGTTTAGTAAAAGCAATCCAGAATAGTTTAAAATAAATATGTTGGGGGATTTTGATGTGAGAGGACAACAGGGGATGGACGTTTTCACTGGGGGAAGCATTATTGTGGATTGTGGACTTGTATTTTGACCAGAAGCAACTGTTTAAAGATAAAATGACTTAATTATGGATTTGTTTATTACAAACACTCAGCTTCCAACGTCACAAGATGTATACTGATGGAATGGAGTCATGTAGATTACTTGGGGATTATTGTTTTTATCAGCTGTTTGGACTCTCATTTTGACGGCACCCATTCACTGCAGAGGATCCATAGGTGAGCAAGTGCTGTAATGCAAAATTTCTCAAAATTTTCAATTTGTTGGGTGAAATATTAGATGCCAATAAAAGAGCCTTTATTTTTATACGTGTGCACATACATCACTTTAAAAAGACTAGCATAGAGAATACACAGTATTCAGTAAATCATTGAACAAATGCCAAAATTAACAGTACTAATGAAATAAATAATCACACTTTGAATCAAGCTGTATTATAATCAGCTCAAGGTTTCTGAGACAAATAATGTCTGTCATGTCTGCCATCATATGAATAGTATATGTGATGCAAGTTCAGCAGAAACTTCGATAGAACTGTGGTAGTTTCATTGAAGGTATCTTTCAGCATCCCTCGTCTGCTGGTGTGAAATTGAGGTATTGATTACTGAAGTTGAAATCGGTGTAAAGCCTGGAAATTGTGTTCTTGTTTGCTTCTGCATAATCTATACACAATTCAATGTGTGTTCTATGTTTGTGGTTTGTGGACACTGATGGATATGGTCTGTGTCTTGGCTAAATTATTCATGAGAACATTAAATTGCACATATAAAAGCTTATTAAAAAAAATCTAAAACCTCTTTTACTTTCAGACTGATACATAGTGCTTCAATCTGAATGCTAGTGTGCTCAGGAGCAGAAAACTGTTTAACTGTTTAGAATGATTGTTTTTGCTCTGAGGCAATAAATAATGCACTGCTATAAACTGCAGCGAAAGCAAGAGAGTGTCTGAGGGCAAAGCACAGATACATTATGATGAGTTGCAATGTGATTTCATAATAGCATGATGGATGACAAGGCTCATGTCTCTTTCTTCAGAAAAGCCACTTGAGTCCTGTCTGAGCAAAACATCTCTAAATGTGTTTGTGAATCATACCTGTAATTTTGAATTAGATAAATATCCAGTAAATAAATTATGATCATGTTAAATGTTTAAAGCATAATGGATTTAAATAGGATATGTGATGAAGTGTTTCCGGTCACTAGCAATTTTTTTGTATACACTGAACACATTGTGTGACATGCCACAATCACAGCCAGTCAGAATAAATGTGATGTTTCATTTACAATTATTATTATTTTTCATTTTTTTTGAGGAGTGAGGTTTCATTGTGGACATGGCTACTCGTTGTGAGAAATAGAACCAAGCATTCATCCGCATGTTTGGTGATTGATTAAATTTTTTTTGCTTGTCAATCATTCCTGTCAATCAAGAACCTATTCATTGACATTAAAGTGAAATTACTGAACCTACACATAGGAGCCTGAGAAAAATGCTCATTTTAGAAGAAAATTTCAAAAGGCGCTTAGAGGCTTTTGCATCTGAACTCTTCACATTTTGTATTAATACGAATCAAATGAATTCATCTTAAAATAAATGGGTACATTAAAATATATAGTCTTTAGGAAGAGGGTCCATATACACTTTAAAAAACACATTTATTTGGGAGTGACGCTTGGAGTGTATTTTACATTTCAGTTTTTCTACTTCAAATATTTCAAGTTCTATTCAAATAACTTGTTACTTGCTATTAATTTAACTGTTTGTGAGTAAAAACTGATTCTACACCAAAATTATTTGAGGGGTATATTTGATGGTACTTGGAATCAAAATGTTCGAAAGCCCCTGTACAATACATAATCATCTAAATGTTTCTTTTCCCTCTGTTAGGTCTAGAAAGCGAGTGGCGCAGCTGAAGGCCCAAGATGCCCGAGCAGAGCAACGACTACCGTGTGGTGGTGTTTGGAGCAGGGGGTGTGGGGAAGAGCTCCCTGGTGCTCCGTTTTGTGAAAGGCACTTTCCGGGACACCTACATCCCGACAGTGGAGGACACGTACCGGCAGGTGATCAGCTGTGACAAGAGCGTCTGCACCCTGCAGATCACAGACACAACCGGCAGCCACCAGTTTCCTGCCATGCAGCGTCTGTCCATCTCCAAGGGTCACGCATTCATCCTGGTCTACTCCATCACTAGTAAGCAATCCCTGGAAGAATTAAAGCCCATATACCAGCAGATTCTTGCTATCAAAGGCAACGTAGAGAACATCCCCATCATGCTCGTGGGAAACAAGAGTGATGAGACTCAACGGGAAGTGAAGACCGAGGATGGAGAGGCCCAGTCCAAGATCTGGAAGTGTGCTTTCATGGAGACCTCGGCTAAGACTAACCACAATGTCACTGAGCTTTTCCAGGAGCTTCTCAACTTGGAGAAGAAGAGGAACATGAGTTTGAACATCGATGGCAAGCATTCTGGGAAGCAAAGCCGGGCTGACAAGCTGAAGGGGAAATGCAGCGTCATGTAGAGCGCTTGTTAGAGACATGGTGAGATAAAGTGGAGAGATAGAGTGATAAAATAACAAAGGAAAGGAACTGAGGGGGGAAAAATGAATGGAGATGGTGTTATTTGACATTTCATGCTTATTTCCGATAACAAGGATTTTACACTGACGTCTCAAATTTCATCCTTCACCACAGTATTTGGCCTTAACAAGCACTGGCCTGTTCATATTGCCTTGTCTGTTTCTATTACAGAGCATCGCCACCATCTCTCACATCTGAGAAAAATTCAGACAGCAATCGTTTGCTAAACAGCCCTTTTTGAGTTCATGATGCAAATATTTGTATTCAATGGTTGCTCCTGCATAGCTAAAGCAGTCAGGCTTTATATCGGCCTTGAGATGGTATCCAGACATAAGACTTTGCATAATGACAACTAAACGTTTGTTTTGTATATTTATTCAAATTGAGTTGAGCAAGTAGCATCAGTATGAGATTATATAACAATATAGTCAAACCACCCTTTAATACTTTACTACAGGTTGTGTAGAATCCACTTTTATTTGTTGTCCTCATAAAATTTTGATGATTAATTTTGCATGCCCTCATATCTTAAAAAATACTAACCGATATTTAGGACAATGATTTTGTTAAACATTAGCAAAATACCAGAGAAACATAATGCTTTGTAAAATTATTACCTGCAGTGACATCAAGGCAGATCAAAAATCTGAAAGCATATAGACACTTCATATTTCATGCAGATGTATACATGCTTATGTAAAGCAGCAAGCACTCATTATAATCATCATCTCTGGAATTCAGCTGCTCAAAATTGAGACACTTCTGGCCTCCCTAGTAATTTAGAGTGAGCCAGAATCTCCATCTTCTTTTTTTATGTTTCTCAAGATTAACTGCTCATATTTTATAACTGTATAACTGAGACAATAACAAATGTAGTCAATCAGAAAATGAATGCATTTGCAGGAGGTGCATTTTGGCAGCAAAACTAAATCGAGGAAGCAAGTCTTCTACCCTATTTACAGAGACTAATGTGAACATTGAAGAGTATATATAATATGGCCACCTGAAGTTATAAGAGTTTTAGGATAAAGAAACCAAATATTTAATGTTCAAACATTTCAAATGTTTCCCAGAATTAGCAGTTTTTATTTACATCACTGTACCAGACATTGCAGGAGTTTTTGGGTTGAAACAATTCAGTTTATGTGTTCTCAGTGACCCTTATAAGAACGCCACCAACCTGTTTCAGTTTCCGTAAGAGAATGCAATCACACTGCAAATCAGCCTTTGACAAAAGAAAGCTTCAAAGGGCCTTGATTGTATAGCATTATATTTTTATTTAACCAGCTGATTGCTTTTGTACACTGATGTGAGAAAGAGCCCGTTTAATATGTTTTCAGGTTGTGCATTACAGATCTGACAACATTGTTTATCCATGTTGGGCTGGTTTGCTATTGAACAGGGTACACCAGAAATTAGTATAAAAAGAAAGCTTTACACATCAACATTTCAGAAAACTAATACAAATAAGACAGAATTCATATGGTTTATTTTGTTAGACTTGTAAATTAAGCAATTTTGGTGACATATTATAATCCTGTGGTAAAAAGCGACTTATTAAAATAAGTATATTAAACACTCAGATATGAATGATAACATTTCACACGAGGAAAACCATACATTTTATTTTGGGGCAGGTAGAAAAATAGCATTATAAATAAGTAGAAGTGTATTATATCCCACCCCCTGTATACAGTAGCTATAATGATATACTGTGACAAGCATTGAAATAGAACAGAAAACAATATCGTCAGTCATAGGCCTATATAGTTTCCGGTTTGCTGTCAGTTAATATTATGACTCAGCCTGTTGCCTCTGATTGATGTATATATGATTAATATTTTAATATTAGCTCCCTGGATGCCACACCAACACATTCATCCCCTTAAAATGGTGCTATAATTTACCACCTCCCTACTGGTGACAGCAGTTCTGCTCTGCATGGTTTATGCAGTCATATCATGATAATAATCCCCTCTTTTATCACTCTGCAGAGTTTTGCTGATTTATGGCTTTGTAATTTGCTAAATTCAGAACAACGCCTCATCCATCTATCGTGACTGTATTAGAATCCGTTATACCTGAATCTACGTGTCCAATCTCTATAAAGCCCCCTCAGTTGGCGTATGAGTCACACTGCTGATACCATCACACTCTGCAAGCTGCATGAGAGGAAAACTGCAGAGCGTCTTGCATTTTACATGCATGGGAAGTCTGCGCTCTCTGTAGAGTGTCAGCTACCTGCAATCCTTTCGGTTGGCTTGCCTCCGCAATCCCAATGCCCACCAGTTCTGTGTATAAAATCATTTTTTGAACACATATCATGCACATTTTATTGTAAATATTTGTAAACTGTATGTAAAGAATATGACACTGTAAAGCAGGGGTCTCCAAACTCGTTCCTGGAGGGCCGGTGTCCTGCAGAGTTTAGCTCCAACTTGCCTCAACACACCTGCCTGGAAGTTTCTCGTATACCTAGTAAGACCTTGATTAACTAGTTCAGGTGTGTTTGATCAGGGTTGGAGCTAAACTCTGCAGCACACCGGCCCTCCAGAACCGAGTTTGGAGACCCCTGCTGTAAAGAAGTCATCACTGACTCTTGTTGGATGAACCTACAGACATGGACACAATTCCTTTGAAAGCTCTTCATGTGTTTGGTTGGAATCCCAGGGGACTTTTGTGTACATCTGGATTATCTTCATGCATTTTTCAGTTGGTATCTTAAATCTGGTTTACACAGTGAGCACTTTAAATGCCTAAGGGTAATGGAATGTACTGTGAAACATATGTAAATGACGACCTCCATTTCATAATTCAAACTACGCATGGTCCCACTTGATGTTTAGCCAGCATGAGGGCAAGCAACAAAACTGTGAAGTGACTTTTCAACTCGGCATTTTATTATTTTCTTTTTTGTATAATATTTTACAAAAGTTTTTTCTTTTTTTTATTATTATTATAGCTATTAGCTACTGTGTATGATATGTCCTTTAGCAATAGTCTTCCTAAGATGTGGTATGCTGTGCTCACGCATCCCAAATGAAGGAAAATATGTACTAATATATATGTATAGATATACCTGAAAATATTCTCTAATAAATCTGCAAATTGATTTTCATAATAAAAAATGAAAGCAAAAAGTCTTTCCCCCTCAAAACATCTGATTGTAGCCCCATGTGCTAAACCTGGTTTCCATGGCAACATAACGAGGAACACTACACTTTTGGCTGACCCAGGTGTGCTCCAATACACAAATTATGTAATTTACAAAGCAGTAATGCATAAAAGCACATTCAATAAAGCATCAACTGTGCTGCACGCAGGGTTTTATGGGACAAAGCAGACTGAATAGTCAATGTAAAGCTATCTGAAAGAGAACTACATTTCTAGTAAGTGCTGCAGAAGAGCTTGAAAACTATGCTATTAAGGCAAAGGATGGCTAATTTAAGGAACTAAAAACGTAGAGAAAGGTTTTCTTTTGTTCAACTGACAATTTTATATAGATGTCCAGTGCTTACAATGATATATAGAAATACATAATGATTATATGAGAAATACAATACATATAATAAATAATAATAACACACACACACATATAACACAATATGTGTTATTAATGTGTTATTAGTGTGTTAATAACACAAACACACACACACATATATAATGATTTAAATGTTTAATTCTATTTTGTAATATATTTTTTATATATATTTATATTAATTCCAAATATCCGAGTGCTTTACAAGGATATATAAGAGAAATACATAGATTATATGAGAAATACAATGACATAAAATAAATAACAATAAAACACACACACACAACCACACACACATATATATATATATATATATATATACCGGTATATTAAACTATTAATATATTATATGATTTTTATATATATTTTACTTATATTTATTATTTATATTCATGATAATCTTATAATATTAATTTTTATCATAATTCCAATGTCCAATGCTACAATGATATATAAAAGAAATACATAATGATGAGAAATATTATAAATTTACACTTACATTTAGTCATTGAGCAGACACTTTATCCAAAGCGACTTACAATGAGGACAATAGAAGCAATCAAACAAACAAAAGAGCAGTACTACGCAAGTGCTATAACAAGTCTCAGCTAGCTTAACGCAGTACACGTAGCAAGGTGTATGTATGTATGTATATACAGTATATATATACAGTATACAGTATATATATATATACGCAACACACACATAGATATATATATTATATATATATATCTTTATTAATATATTGCACATATACACACACACAAAGAAAAACAATTAGATAGAATAGAAAAAATAGAACGCTAGTGTTTGTTTGTTTTGCTGTTTTTTTAATAAAAATAAAAATAAATAAAAAGAGATAAATATAGTAAAGTAGAATTAAAATAGAATAGAAAGTGCTAGAGTTAGAGGGTCAAATAAAGGTGGAACAGATGTTTTTGTGTTTTTAGTCGTTTCTTGAAGATGGCTAAGGACTCAGCTGCTCAGATTGATTTGGACAGGTCATTCCACCAGGAGGGAACAGTTAATGAAAAAGTCTGTGAAAGTGATTTTGTGCCTCTTTGAGATGGCACAATAAAACAACGTTCACTTGCAGAATGCAAGCTTCTAAGGGCACATAACTCTGAAGTAATGAATTTAGGTAATGGGTGCAGAGCCAGTGGTGGTTTTATAGGCAAAAATTAATGCCTTGATTTTAATGCGAGCAGCTACTGGTAGCCAGTGCAAATTGATGAACAGAGGTGTGACATGCGTTCTTTTCGGCTCATTAAAGATTAATCTTGCAGCAGCATTTTGGATTAATTTTAGAGGTTTGATAGAAGTGGCTGGAAGTCCTGCCAAGAGAGCATTGCAATAGTCCAGCCTGGATAGAACAAGAGCTTGAACAAGGAGTTGTGTTGCATGTTCTGAAAGAAAGGGCCTAATCTTCCTAATGTTGTACAAAGCAAATCTGCAGGACCGGGCAGTTTTAGCAATGTGGTCTGAGAAATGCAGCTTATCATCAATCACAACTCCAAGGTTTCTAGCTGTTTTTGAAGGAGTTATGGTTGATGAGCCTAACTGGATGGTGATGGGTTTGTTGAAACCACAAGCAGTTCTGTCTTAGCCAGGTTGAGTTGAAGGTGATGGTCCGTCATCCAACAAGAAATGTCTGTTAGACATGCTGAGATGCGAGCAGCTATCGTCGGATCATCAGGATGGAATGAGAGGTAGAGTTGAGTGGCATCAGCATAGCAGTGATATGAAAAGTTTCTGAATGACAGAAACCTAGTGATGCCATGTAGACAGAGAAAAAACTTGGCACATTTATCACATACAAAATCAATGCATATAATAATATCGAATGTTTTTATATATTATATATATTTTAATATATCTTTATATATTAACAATGTAGACTATGAAGGGGAAAAACTTAAGAAACAAATTTACAGTCTTGTATTGTATGGGTACAAACACTTTTAACCCAGACTTGTATACTCTGAATTGCTCATTTCTATCCTGTTCTAAAGATTTGAATGATCTAATGCCTTTGTATCTAATTTAGGCAAGGAGGGAGCTGAAACATGGCAGGCTGGATCAGGAGCTTCACTATAATGTTTTGGGAATCAAACCAGCAGCATAGAGCAAAATATGGCTGCTGGGGAACCTGCATGAATCAATTCTCCTGTGACTGTGAGCCACTGCTTCATTCTCTTTTCTCTCTCTCTCTTTCTCTCTTTGCCCCCACTCCTCCTTCCTTTCTCAGCAGTATTGCAGTTTCCATGCGGACTGTTAGATGGACCGCTGCTATCTGAGAGAGAGCACTGTGACTTCAAAGCATGAGAAAATGATACAGAAAATACTCTGCCATCAGCAAAATTTCAGGTTCCAGAGGACATAACGCTAATGCAGTAAAAGTATTTTCCATCCCCATTTACTATAAATACATCACACTGTAAAAATACGGCAACTGTGCTGTGCCAAGTCAAATGTTAGCACAAATCATTTGGGACCTTTGCGAATCCAAAGGCACAATGAGAATCCTGGGGCTCCTAAGGGAGGCTGTGAAGTGAGGCAGAAAGAAGAGACAAATCGTCTGCATAGTCCTTAAATAAAAGAGTAGAGTGTCTCAAAGCAAAAGAATAAAGGTAAACATCTTTAACATTTACAAGCACAAAACTCATGGGTCAGTTTTTATGTATTTCATAATTAAAAAGGCCAAAATTCTTTTTAGTTTTACATTTCAGATAGCTTAGAAAACAGGTACAAACTCATACCTACTTTCTGTTCATCTGTTTGGATCTCACTGGATACTCTTTCAATATACTGTGCTTAAAAACGTATTATGTTAGATTAACAGTCCACTAGACTGTTAGCTGCCTCACTAAATAATAACTATGTCTTTTTAACTGCCACGGGGTACAGTCTACTCTTAAACTGTCCTGCATTTTCAAAGCTTTGAAAGGCCTATTTCAGATGAGAACCGGAGGGCTTTATGATTAAGGCTGGCTCACGCTGATCTGGTGCCAAGTGTCAAATTTGCCTGCAGGTACAGATCCACCTACAGCATCTAACACATACCTAGGGCTTACTCAAAAGAAGCAGAACACATCCCACTGAAGCCTGTATTTGCAGTTGTGTATGCAACAATAATTAGAATAGCACAGTGTAACTACACTGAGAGGAGAAATTAAAAAAGATAGTCCACTCAAAATGAAAATTTTGTCTTTATTTATTCAGTTTAATGTTGTTATAAACATGTACGACTTTCTTCTGTGAAACAAACAAACAAAAAAATATATTTTGAGAAATGTTTTTGAGAAATCTTGGAATGGAAGTCAGTGGTAACTAGAACTGTGTGGTTACCAACATATTTCAAAAATATATTTTTTTATATTCTGCAGAAGAATGTCATACAGGTTTGGAAGGACATGAAGTTGAGTAAAAGATGACAGAATTTCCATTTTTGGGTAAACTCTTTAAGTATTTACAATGCCACCAAGTGATATCTTTTAAATCAGTGCTTTTATCTATACAGTATTTTTTTTATGTTGTTACTAGCACTTAATTAATAATTTCTAGTAAGTAATCCAATAGTATAATCTTCAGTAATCTTTACCAGTAACTAAAATGATCGTTTATAAATTACTAGTAGGCCTACTTATTTCAACAACAACTGGGACACTAGAATCCAATAAAAAGTACTTGTAAAGCTGGAATAGATAAGCTTAAGATAACTAGAAATAAATAATATCTACAGAACAGTTACAAGCAGAACTGGAAATACATCTTCTTCATAATGACTAGTCACTAAAGAAACTAGTAGCCTAGTACTAGTGTCTAATTAATAAATACTGGCTTAGCTAACAGCTATTCAAAGAGCTTAAAAGGGGGCTAACTGAATAGATGCTACAGTGCTGGAATAAAATGTTGTTGTCTCCTAGTATTCCTATGCTACTACTAGTATTAGGTAGGCCTACTACTAGTATCTAATCAATTGTCAGACATAGGCCTACTAGTGAAACTGAAAAAGGATTGGATTACTTACTAGTATCTGATAATAAAAAATACTAGTAAAAACAGATATCAGTTAGTTCAAAGGAATACATGTGATCAATAGCACTTGGAAAGTAAAGAAAGTAAATAAAAATCTAAAAAGGAGATATATAACTAGTCAAAATAAATCAAATAGGCCTATCATCAAATGAAAGTTTAAACAACGTTTAAACTGGAAATAGTCTCTAAATACTGCTGTCAGCAAGCAGAACATACAAAATTGTTTTCTGTTTTAAAATGCAAAATAAAAAAATGGTTAAAATAAGAATATTTTGTTCTTCTGTTGTCGCCCTTCTTCTATTGCACTGTTGTGTGGACGACATTGTGCACCAGCGCCCTCTTGGGTCAGCAGCCGTTACTGCACACTGCGGTGCAAGATGGGCTCGGGTTCGGGGCGCTCAAATGAGTTGCTTATGAAGACTGGGTCGATGAACCGCTGCGTAAAGTGTGCTTCTTAGACCGCTCGACAGCTCAAAACCCCAAAAATCCCATCGAGCAGCGAAACGGCTCGCCGACAGACGCAACCAAACCCGTTGGCACCCGATGAAGGAGGGTGGAGAGGGCAGAGCCCACAGAACTGGGAAATACTAAAAACACTCAAAACTCACTTCTTCAATTACCGAGCCAGGACTAGTCACTAAAGACACTAGGAACTACAAGTATAGTGTTAAGAGATTCTAATTAATTAACTACTGGCTTAGCTAAAAGGCTATTTCAAAAGAGCTTAACAGAGGGGTTGGCAGGTAAATGAATAGATGCTACAGTCTGGCATAAATGTTTGTCTCTAGTATTCCTATGCTACTACTAGTAATAGTAGAGCCCTAATAGGTAGCTTATCAATTGTAGGGGGGGGGGGGGGACATAGGCTACTATGTGAAACTGGAAAAAGGATTGGATTACGTACAGTATTCTGATAATAAATAATATTAGTAAAAACAGGAGTATCAGTTAGTTCAAAGGCAAATACATTAGCTGGACAGCGTGATCAATAGCACTTGGAAAAAGATAAAGAAGGAAATAAAAATACTTTAAAACTAAGGATGACAATAACGTAGTCAAAATAAAGATCAAATAGGCCTATCATTCCAATGAAAGTTTAAAAAAACGTTAAATACGGAAATAGTCTCTAAATAATGCTGTTCAGCAAGCAGAAAAATACAAAAATGTGTTTCTGTTTACAAATGCAAATAAAAAAAAGGTTAACATAAGAATATATTTTGTTCTTCTGGTTGTCGCCCTCTTCTATTGCACTGGTGTTGGGGAACGCCATTGATGAAACAGCGGCCCGCTTGGGTAGCAGCAGTTACTCGCACACTGCGGTTGCCATGAGGGATCGGGTTCGGGGGCGCTCAAATGAGTGCTTATGAAGGACTGGGTCGGGAACCGATTGGTAAAAGTTGGGCTTCTTGGACCGCTCGACAGATCAAAACCCCAAAAATCCTATCGAGCAGCGAAACGGGCTCGCCTGACAAGACGCATACAAAACCCGTTGGCACCCGATGAAGGGAGGGTGGGAGATGGGAAGGTGGCGAACTGATTGGTTTTCGATGTTAACGAAGAGCCGGCCTTATTTGACTCGAACCGACTCAAGCTTTTTCCCAGGAGGAGCGGAAAAAGCAAGTTTGTGTAGCGATGAACCGCTGTCACCGTGGCGGGGGGGACTGATATTGGGTGGACACTGGGGCACGGACGGGGGGGGTGTTTGTTGGTTAGGGGGGGGTAACAATCTGCGCGAAAACTGGCCCTTAAATTAACTCACAATCACTGTAGAAGAGTGTGAGTATACAAACAAGATCTTATTTTCTGTCTTCCTTTGTAGTTTGTAAACGAGCATCCGTTTGCTTTGCCGAAAGCCTGTGTTTTCAAGGCCGTTTGCGTTAGTAAGCCGCTCCACTCACCGGTGTCACGAAGCCGAAACCGCGTGGATTTGTCCGAGCCTGTCCGGTGGGATTGGGGAGTGGGATTCTTATCGAACATTAGTACATTTTATATGTCTGCTTGGGGGGAAATATGCTGAGGCCAAGACTGGACATTTGCGGTGGTTTGAGGGGATATCAAGCGTTGATCTTGGCCTCAAACCTAAAGCTTAACAGGCGAGCCTCGCTAGCAGCAGCTTTTCTGCGCCTCCTGGTCAACACCTTTTACGCCTTGTATATTAGCTATTCTGTGGCTGATTTATAAGGCGCCCCGGGTAATTGTGGGCATCTGGACATGGTATACATCGTTTGATGGAGTATTCAGAGCTATAGGCAGGGAGGTCTGTACATAAGCGACCGTTTGTCAAATGCCCGCCATGTTTCTTTCATCAGTTTGAGCCAAGGCCTACTACACAGCAACAGATCTGGAGCAAAAAAACCGTTGTGAGTTAGGGCCGATATGCACCTTGAGATGCACCTTCTGCATCGGTTTGGATGATATATTGTGGGACGATTGTCATTGATAAACTGTTGTCTGGGAATGCAGTAATACAGCTTGGTCGTGAACAAAAAGCTCAAAAAACTCCCAAACAGAAACCAATATCCTCTTACAGGGCCGCTTTTCTTTACATTCATGCGGGTTTACTTTACAGGCTTGTGGCCATACTTATAAGGCAGGTACGTTCCTTTGTATAGAAAAGGAATATTTTGTTCCCATAGATCGCGGTCATAGTGGCTCTACAAAATACTATGTTGAAAATCCCACTGGGGCAAATGAACAGAAACTCTATAGGTTTAGATGAAAGGTGGGGAAAAACCTTGAGAGAAGAAACCGACTCGGACTGGGAGCCCATCCTCATTTGGGCAAAATGATATTACAATAAATGTGGAGTATGCCAAAAAAATCTAGTTACGTAGTATGGGTTAGTACTAGTAAAATGTTGGTCACATTTAGATCGTGTTATAGATTTATTATATAGTTGCATTTCCAAAATGTCATTAAACCTAATATATTTATGGGTATTTTAATAGTATATGATTTTATTTATTTTTATTCATATTATTAACATTTGTTTTATTAGTATATTTAATAGTATATTATTTTATTATAGTATTAAATATATAGTTTTTGTTTAGAATTTATAGGTTTGTAGTTTTTGTTTATAGAACAATACAACATAGAACTCTAGAAAGACTTTATCATACCTTTTTGAGTTTGTTGCTTGTTGTTACCTAAAGAAAATCATCTTTTTACACTCAGCACTTCTCTAGTGGTCTGTTGTATTATATTGTGCATTTTGTTATGCATGCCAAGAAGTTTAATTTTTGTTGTCATAGTTCTCCTTTATAGGGAAACCTCTGAGTTGTTTTAAATAATCAGGTTCCTCCTGAACAGAAAGAGCAAGTAAATTCAGCAAATAAAGTATTTGATTTGCTCTGGTCGATGGAACTTACTACATTTGGAGAGCTGATGGATCGCTCCTGTTTACCTATTATAGAAAGTGACCTCATGGCAGCCTTTATCATGGTTTTGGCAACATTACCATACTGAGCCACATAATTCACAGTGTGCTAGTACACGGTGCTCTGGGTCTGGTTAGATTTACTACAGAAGTCTAACCTGCCATGCCATGTCCTATTGATGTACGTAATGCTGTGTACTACTGTATACTCACCTGACATATGCTACTACACGTCTGTTATATGTCACATTGTCTAGTGCAGGTGCAACTACCACCTCCCCCTCCCTCGAATATACAAACATAACAATATAAAAGCATGTGTCCATATTGGCTTTGTTTTTATTCAGCTCTCATGCTTTGTGAAAGACTGTTTTGTATATGTATTTTAGTAGTGTGTGTAGATAGTGGATATAGATATACTTATGTAATTTAGCAATTTTGTAGTATGTATATATTGTTAAATCACTAATTATAAAGTATTTAAAATCAATTATCTCAAGCTAATCAGATGGCTTGAAGCGACCTATATTTTTCCTGTGTGAATGCTTCCAGGGACACGAATATAATTACATCTGGACCTGCTCCTGTGCACTAATTACAGAACCGGCGCACTCCACTTACTTATTCCATAGGAACCCTAATTAAAAAATAAAAGAGTACTTACATTTTCTGTATACAGTAACAGATGGTTGGCGAAATGCGGAAGATGGCCACTTTGTTTTGCTTGGCTAGGATCATACTCCGAGCTCCATTGAATGAGATGAGATTAATTATTCATAGGTTTTGATTTTGCCACCTCACATCTCTCTCTCATTCTACTCTGGTTTGTCTGGTTGGAAATGTTTGTTTTGACAACATGAATAATGGTTATAGCTGTAATGCACATTATTTCACCATCTCGTGTACAACTTTGAAAGTGTATGACAAAAGTGCTGCCAGTTATGATTAGACTATAAATAGGTTGGGCTATTTTATTTTGAATGCAGTGTTGCATATTTGTAGGATTGATTTATTGTGAAATGTTTAACTATTAATACAAAAGTCTATTAAGCTTGTACATTTTTAATTGTGAAATTTTTTTTTATCATAATGCTGCATTGGTGTAATAAAAGTCAATGATATTCAAACATTAAATGGTATTAATAGTTACAAAGAGAAAGAGTAAAGGTTTTCAGTGACCCAAGTGAAAACAGGTTGGAATTTACAGTATGTGTACACTTGCTTGGTTAAATCCTGTCTGAGCATATTTCCATGTTACGATTAGAGGGGGATAGAAACAAAACCTCACAGATGGTGGTTAGGGCAGATTAATTCTGCATAGCTACTAAAAGTAGATTAAGATTGCAATAATGCTAATTCTGACCTAATCTGTATTATATGAATTATGTTATTGGCCTTGCATCAGTACACTGCCCCCTGGTGATCAAATTGATTGTCCCCCCCCCCCAAAAAGGGCAATAGAATATACGGTCTGTACAGTATAAAAACCATTACGCCTATGGGATGTCCCCACTTTTCACAAATGTAAACCTGTCTGTGTCTGTGTGTGTGTGGCTTAATTATCTATATATCTCTATATATTATAATGATATATTTAATACAGGTGCCTCTCAATAAATTAGGTTAGATTTCAACTTTGAATTGAAGAAAAAATGACAATAAGCAGTCAGTAATAAATAAGAACAAATAAAGAAATTAAAAATGATAGCACAAATAAAAAATAACAACATGCCTTCGAATTAAATAAATTGCTTTTAGTTTTTCAGGTAGGTCTAACAGTTGGGTTAAGATAATTGGTAAAAACAAATTTTTTTTTGCCAATTATCCAAATAATGTTTAGTCCTATTATAAAGCTATTATTATCAGAACACGTGAGAATAACATAGCGGTTAGCAGATCAATGAATAAGAAGGCAGCGTTGCCCATATACCACACCATGTTACAAAACAGTAGGGCTATTGCAGACAGAAACAATACTACATAGATGTTTCCTGTCAGCTCAATTTTTGAGTGGACTTTGCTGTTCCGAGGAGCATGAACGGTATATGAGTGGAGCGACTGAGTGGAGCGCACACACATAGAGCGGGATAATATGCAGAGCGTCACATCACGTGAAAGTGTATTCTGAGTGGTGAACAAATTTTCGGCAGCCGAAATTTCGGTACATCTCTAATTATTGGCGAAATCAGAAATTGATATTACATAATAGATGCTTTTTTGAACATTTTAACAATTTAAAAATATTAAAAAATGATTTTTACACGGCACCCCTGCTCTCGAAAGACGGCACCCCCAGGGGTGCCAGGGTACACACGGTTGGGAAACAGCTGGTCCAGGAAGACAATCATTGGCAACGTCACAAGGAGGTAAGCCACAAACATTCATTGCCAATTAAGCTGGCTGTTCACAGAGTGCTGTTATCCAAGCATGTTGACAGAAAGTTGAGTGGAAGAAAAAGATGTACAACCAAACGAGAGAACCGCAGCCTTATAAGGATTGTCAAGCAAAATCGATTCAGAAATTTGAGTGAACTTCACAAGGAACGGACTGAGGCTGGGGTCAAGGCATCACGAGCCACCACACACAGACGTGTCAAGGAATTTGGATACAGTTGTCGTATTCCTCTTGTTAAGCCACTCCTGAACCACAGACAACGTCAGAGGCATCATACCTGGGCTAAGGAGAAGAAGAACTATACTGTTGCCCAGTGGTCCAAAGTCCTCTTTTAAGATGAGAGCAAGTTTTGTATTTCATTTTGGAAACCAAGGTCCTAGAGTCTGGGGGAAGGGTGGAGAAGCTCATAGCCCAAATAGTTTGAAGTCCAGTGTTAAGTTTCCAAACGTCTGTGATGGTTTGGGGTGCAATGTCATCTTCTGGTCCAATGTTTTTTGAAAAAAACAACGTCACTGCACTGTTACCAAGAAATTTTGGAGAACTTAATGCTTTCCTTCTTACTGATGACCAGCTTTGTTGAAGATGCTGATTTCATTACAGCGGACCTTATGGCAAATGCCACAAAGCAAAAGCACCAAAAAGTGGTAAAAGACCATGGGGTTGGTGTGCTTGACTGGCTCACAAGACCTGAACCCCATAGAGAATCTATGGGGTATTGTCAAGAGGAAAATGAGATGATGACAACAAAGAGACCAAAAAAAATGCAGATGAGATGAGGCCACTGTCAAAAGAAAACCTGGGTTTCATACCACCTAGCAGTGCCACAAAACTGGATCACCTCCATGCCCGCCCGAAATTGACGCGCAGTAGTAAAGGTAGTAAGTAAAGCACAAAGAGGAGCCATACCAAGTATTGAGACAGGCTACAGAATGAAACATACTTTCCAGAAGGCCAACAATTCACTAAAAATGTTTTTATTAAGTATGAAGTATTCTAATTTGTTGAGATGAATTGGTGGGTTTTTGTTAAATGTGAACCAAAATCATCACAATTAAAAGAACCAAAGACTTAAACTACTTCAGTCTGTGTGCATTGCATTTATTTAATACACAAGTTTCACAATTTGAGTTGAATTACTGAAATAAATGAACTTTTCCACGACATTCTAATTTATTGAGGTGCACCTGTATATATATCATTAAACAACGTTTTGATTGTGACATTGTTTTGGTTGATCATGTCACTTTTTAAAATTGAAATATAGCTGTTATAGCAATACCTACTTTTATTCACTGATAAAAAGTAATTTTATTATGCAGGAACCACTCAAATAGGTAAATAACACATTGCTTGAGTGTTTACTTGTTCTGATAAAGGATTTGTGCCTTGTGTTTGTGTGTTCTAGACAAGCGAAGTTGCCTGCAGGTCCCTGAGCCAGCTTTAGTCTCCAGCCTCTCCATCATCCAGGTAAGACAAAGTCCAAATACAAGTTCTACTGATCTGAATAGGAATGCAGATGTTTGTTATGTTTGTACTCAAACTGGCAGGGAATTGTACATTCAGGCCTACAGGTTATCTGATGCAGCATGACCACTTTTGACCACATGAGGGTGTCAAAGTAACAGTATTCCTCTGATTCATGCATATACTCACAGCACCCCATATTGAAGAAAAACACAGAATTGTTGACATTTTGGCAGATTTATTAAAAAAGAAAAACTGATATATCACATGGTCCCTAAGTATTCAGACCCTTTGCTGTGACACTCATATATTTAACTCAGGTTCTGTCCATTTCTTCTGATCATCCTTGAGATGGTTCTATACCTTCATTTGAGTCCAGCTGTGTTTTGATTATACTGATTGGACTTGATTAGGAAAGCCACCCACCTGTCTATATAAGACCTTACAGCTCACGGTGCATGTCAGAGCAAATGAGAATCATGAGGTCACAGGAACTGCCTGAAGAGCTCAGAGACAGACTTGTGGCAAGGCACAGATCTGGCCAAGTTTACAAAAAAAATTTCTGCTGCACTTGAGGTTCCTTAGAGCACAGTGGCCTCCATAATCCTTTAATGGAAGACGTTTGGGACGACCAGAGCTGGCCGTCCGGCCAAACTGAGCTATCGTGGGGGGTTGAGCCTTGGTGAGAGAGGTAAAGAAGGGAGCGCCCACTGAGTCTCACTTTGTGGTGTGGCTGAGCTCCAGTATGATGGGGTTGCTTTTGTCGTTGATCTGGAGAAAGTTGTAGAAAGTCAACCATCACTTCACTGCAGCCCTCCACCAGTTGGGGCGTTATGGCAGAGTGGCCCGACGGAAGCCTCTCTCAGTGCAAGACACATGAAAGCCCACATGGAGTTTGCCCTAATTCAAGCGGTAGTGTGGAGAAAACCAGGCACTCCTCATCACCTGTCCAATACAGTCCCACCAGGGAAGCATGGTGGTGGCAGCATCATGCTGTGGGGGATTTTTTCAGCTGCAGTGACAGGACGACTGGTTGCAATCAAGGAAAAGATGAATGCGGCCAAGTACAGGGCTATCCTGGACTAAAACCTTCTCCAGAGTGCTCAGGACCTTAGACTGGGCCGAAGGTTTACCTTCCACAAGACAATGACCCTAAGCACACAGCTAAAATAACGAAGGAGTGCTTCACAACAACTCTGTGACTGTTCTTGACTGGCCCAGCCAGAGCCCTGACTTAAATCCAATTGAGCATCTCTGGAGAGACCTGAAAATGGCTGTTCACCAACGTTTACCATCCAACCTGACGAACTGGAGAGGATCTGCAAGGAGGAATTGCAGAGGATCCCCAAATCCAGGTGTGAAAAACTTGTTGCATCTTTCCCAAAAATACTCATGGCTGTATTAGATCAAAAGGGGGCTTCTACTAAATACTGAGCAAAGGGGTCTGAATACTTAGGACCATGTGATTTATTTCAGTTTTTCTTTTTTAATAATCTGCAAAAATGTCAACAATTCTGTTTTTTTCTGTCAATATGGTGTGCTGTGTGTTCATTAATGAGGAAAAAAAATTTACTTCAATGATTTTAGCAAATGGCTGCAATACTACAAAGAGTGAAAAATTAAGGGGGTCTGAATACTTTCCGTACCCACTGTATATAATAATTATTATATCTTTTGTAATATTTTAATGAACTAGTTTTTCTATGTAGTATTTTCCTAGAATTCCTTATAGCTCTGCTATAGTGGGTTATTGTTTCTAGAAAAGCAAGAATTGAACCACTAAAGCCGTAACACACACACACACACACACAGCACACACACACACACACCATCCCCACACCCCACACACACACTAACCGCTTCATGGGAGTTTCAAATGGTCTTTTTGCTTTGGATTAACTTCTAGTTACAGCAGTCCTATATTGTCTAAAGATAAAAGACCTAATATATCTGTTCTTACTACATGGAATATTTAAATTATTATAATAAAATAATATTTTTGGAATTTTAGGAATGCAGGAGATGTCACACTACAGCATGAAAATGAAAAACTAAAATACACAGTTTTCTGTATTCATATAGTGGAGTCCAAGAGTCTGAGACCTGATTGTGATTCAAAATCTAATTTAAACCTGGAAATAAATTAAAAATGGAAGAAAAGGGGGCATACCAAACACTGAAAATTGACTGAAATGTTTAATTCTTCATATTGTTATGCTAAAATATATAATATAGGCCTATATAAATTTGACTTAATATCTTGGAAATCTTTGCAGTACATTTGCGGTTGTAAAGTCAAAGTTAACAACCATTTGATTTTTGTAATATGTTACTATTTATTGTTTGTTTAGTGTTTGCGCGGAACACCCAATTTCCAAAAGTTGGGTCACTGTACAAATTGTGAATAAAAACATATTGCAATGATGTGGAAGTTTCAAATTTAAATTTTTTATTCAGAATACAACATAGATGAAATATCAAGTGTTTAAACTGAGAAAATTTATCATTTTAATGGAAAAATAAGTTATTTAAATTTCATGGCATCAACACATCTCAAAAAAGTTGGGACAAGGCCATGTTTACCACTGTGTGGCATCCCCTCTTCTTTTTATAACAGTCTGCAAATGTCTGGGGACTGAGGAGACAAATTGCTCAAGTTTAGGAATAGGAATGTAGTCCCATTCTTGTCTAATACAGGCTTCTAGTTGCTCAAATGTCTTAGGTCTTCTTTGTCCGCATCTCCTCTTTATGATGATATACTACCTTACAGCTCACAGTGCATGTCAGTGCAAATGAGAATCATGAGGTCAAAGGAACTGCCGGAAGAGCTCAGAGACAGAATTGTGGCAAGGCACAGATCTGGCCAAGGTTTCAAAATTTTTTTTTGCTGCACTTAAGGTTCCTAAGAGCACAGTGGCCTCCATAATCCTTAACTGGAAGACGTTTGGGACTACCAGAACCCTTCCAAGAGCTGGCCGTCCGGCCAAACTGAGATATCGGGGGAGAAGAGCCTTGGTGAAGAGTTAAGAAGTACCCAAAGATCACTGTGGCTGAGCTCCTGAGATGCAGTCGGGAGATGGGAGAAATTTGTAGAAAGTCAACCATCACTGCAGTCCTCCACCAGTCGGGGCTTTATGGCAGAGTGGCCCGATGGAAGCCTTTCTTCAGTGCAAGACACATGAAAGCCCGCAGGGAGTTTGCCTTATTCAAGCGGTATGTGTGGAGAAACAGGCACTGCTCATCACCTGTCCAATACAGTCCCAACAGTGAAGTTTGGTGGTGGCAGCATCATGCTGTGGGGTGTTTTTCAGCTGCAGGGACATGACGACTGGTTGCAATTGAGGGAAAGATTAATGCGGCCAAGTACAGGGATATCCTTGATGAAAACCTTCTCCAGAGTGCTCAGACCTCAGACTGGGCCGAAGGTTTACCTTCCAACAAGACATGACCCTAAGCACACAGCTAAAATAAAAAAGGAGTGGCTTCACAACAACTCTGTGTCTGTTGTGCTTGTTGTTTTGTTTAGTTGGCCCAGCCAGAGCTTTGACTTAAACCCAATTGAGCATCTCTGAGAGACCTAAAAATGGCTGTCCACCAACGGGTACCATCCAACCTGGACAGAACGGGGAGAGTGTGATCTGCAAGTTGATGGGAATGGGTGTCAGGTGGACTTCCGGTCCAAAGGGCCAGTTTGGTGATTGATTTGCACGTGTGTTTTGTGGTTGGGGTGCAGTGTCGTTTGGTGGGGGCCCAAAAACTTGTTGGCTGTATTAGATCAAAAGGGTGCTTTTAGTAAATATTGAGCAAAGGGTCTGAATACTTAGGACATGTGATATTTCAGTTTTTCTTTTTTAATAAATCTGCAAATATTTCAACAATTCTGTGTTTTTCTGTCATATGGGGTGCTGTGTGTACATTAATAAGAAAAAAAATTACTTTAAATTATTTTAGCAAATGGCTGCAATATACCAAAGAGTGAAAAATTTAAGGGGGTCTGAATACTTTTCCGTACCCACTGTACTATAATTATATTATTTTGTAATATGTTAATTACTAGTTTTTCTATGTAGGTTTTTCTCGAAGTCCGTTATAGCTATAGCTATATGGGTTCTTTGTTCTAGAATAGCCATAAAGTGACCACTAAAGCGTATACACCACACACACACACACCGACACACACACACACACACACACACACACACACACACCACACACACACACTACACCCTTCAGGGGAGTTTTCAAATGGCTTTTTGCTTTGATGACTTCTGTTCAGCCGCCTATATTGTCTAAAGATAAAAGACCGTAATATATCTGTCTTACTACATGGAATATAAATTATTATAATAAAATAATATTTTTTTGGAATTTTAGGATGCAGGAGATGTCACACTACCGCATGAAATGAAAAACTAATACACAGTTTTCTTTATTCCTATGTGGATCCAAGAGTCCTGAGACCTGATTGGATTCAACATTCTAATTTACACCGTGAAATAAATTAAAAAATGAAATAAGAAGTGGGCATACCAAACACTGAAAATGACTGAAATGTTTAATTCTCATATTGTGTATGCGAAAATATATATATAGTCGGGTGATTCTGAGCGTGAGGTGTGTGTGACTTCGATAGGTGCTTTGTGGGAAAATCTTGGCAGTACATTGCGGTTGTAAAGTCAAAGGTAATAACAACCATTGATTTTGTGGAAGATGATATACATTTATAAGAATGTACAAACCCAGTTCCAAAAAAGTTGGGACACTGTACATTTTGTGAATAAAAACAGAATGCAATGATTTGGAAGTTTCAAATTTCAATATTTTATTCAGAATACAACATAGATGACATATCAAGTGTTTAAACTGAGAAAATTTATCATTTTAATGGAAAAATAAGTTGATTTTAAATTTCATGGCATCAACACATCTCAAAAAATTTGGGACAAGGCCATGTTTACCACTGTTTGGCATCCCCTCTTCTTTTTATAACATTCTGCAAACGTCTGGGGACTGAGGAGTCAAGTTGCTCAAGTTTAGGAATAGGAAATGTTGTCCCATTCTTGTCTAATACAGGCTTCTTGTTGCTCAACTGTCTTAGGTCTTCTTTTTCGCATCTTCCTCTTTATGATGCGCCACGTGTTTTCTATGGGTGAAATATCTGGACTGCAGGCTGGCCATTTCAGTACCCGGATCCTTCTTCTACGCAGCCATGATGTTGTAATTGATGCAGTATGTGGTCTGGCATTGTCATGTTGGAAAATGCAAGGTCTTCCCTGAAAGTGACGACGTCTGGATGGTAGCATATGTTGTTCTAGAACTTGGATTTACCTTTCAGCATTGATGGTGCCTTTCTAGATTTGTAAGCTGCCCATGCCACACGCACTCCTGCAACCCCATACCATCAGAGATGCAGCCTTCTGAACTGAGCGCTGATAACACCGGGGTTCCGGTCCTCTGTAGGGTGAGCGTCGCGGCATGAGGCATGTGCTCGGCGCAGGGGTGTGTCCAAACAACTTCGCAAAGTTGATGTGGGCGGGGGGGGTGGGCTTTGGTCTGTCCGGGCTCATTGTCCGCGGTGGTGTTTGCCACGGTTCCTAGGCGGTGCCAGAAAAGCGGGCGCTTGGGGTGGGCTCGTCGTTTTTTCTTCGTGGAGGTCCTTGAGGGTGTGTGTAGGGTTGTAGATGGGTCGGGGTGTCTTTTGTGTCTGGTGGTGGTGTTTGATCGGCTGATACGAGTTTTGAAGTGTCCGGGTTCAACGTGGTCGTGTAATGGCACGGGGGATTTTGTTTCACCGACAAGGTTGGCTGGAAGTAGGCCTGAGCCCCGGGGGAGTTTCCATGACAGGAGCAAGGAGCAGGCGCGTGTGAGTGGTTAGGCAGTGGCTTGGGCTAAGGCCCAAGAGTTTTGCAGCCGTCAGGGGGGTGGCCGGCCTTGACCCTTAACGCACAGAGATTGTTCCAGATGTCGCTGAATCTTTGGATGATAGTATGCCTGTAGATGATGAGGGTGGGGGTGTGGGGGTGTGGGTTGCGTTTGAACGGTCGGGCAAGGGGGCGCGGAAAACGCCGTTCCTGATATAGGCGCCACGATGTTGTCGCCTGCCGCAGCTTGGGGAATTGGTGATCCGCTGCCAGCTTGACTTCTGAGAACACTGCCGCGCGGAGAGGCTCTGTTATGTAATAATACCCAATCATGTGGCCAAGACCGAAGACGTTGCAAATAAATGGGTCGCCAGCTGTTCCTTATATGTTCATTTAACTTTTCTGGCCTCTTATTGCTACATGTCCCAACTTTTTTGGAATGTGTAGCTCTCATGAAATCCAAAATGAGCCAATATTTGGGATGACATTTCAAAATGTCTCACTTTCAACATTTGATATGTTATCTATATTCTATTGTGAATAAAATATAAGTTTATGAGATTTGTAAATTATTCCATTCCTTTTTTACTCACAATTTGTACAGTGTCCCAACTTTTTTGGAATTGGGTTTGTACATCTAAAGAGTACAGTAGTCATATATAAGTGCCATACATATGCTACACCACAGAGTGGCAGTATAGGACTTCACTGCAGAGGCTCTGCTTTTGTTTTCCACTGCGATTCTGTCTCCAGTTCCATTCTGCTCAGTCTAGACGGGACGAAACCCCTGACCAGATTCCTGCTGCCTTGCGTCAGCTGACTGACTCGCAGACAGTGGGGGGAAAGTATGGGGTCCTGTTTGGAAAAACATGCTTCAGAGAAAACACCTTCCAATACATCAGTCTGAATTTTGTCTGGTTTTATCTAGAGATCATTTTTGAGGCAGACAGGAAATATACTGTAGGGACTATGGTCATTTCTGTTTTTGCCATACGCTGACTAGAAGCCTGCCAGTGAGTGATAGATAGTCATGCATGTCTTGCACTGATTTTCAGACTAAACACTAAGCTGTTGGACAATTCCATATGTAACATATTTCATATGTGATATCATTTGCTGAAATAGTCTTAACTCATGGAGTAAATTTCAATTTTAGCATTTTAAATGCTTAAAATATGAAAAAGGCAGTGCCTAAAATAGCTACAGAACGTGGTAGATTTTGTGATGTTTTGCAAGCTAAAGAAGGTTGTTATTCAACAGATGGATGTGTGGTCTGTAGTTCAATACCCCACACTTAAGTCCTTTACTCTGTCTGTGTTGTGAAAGAGCTGAAGGTGTTATGAAAGGCTTGGCAAGATAGAAGCTTCAAAAGTGCCTGGGTCATGATGACTATGCTATTTGTGTAGTGAGCTTTAAAAAAAAAATGAGTCAGCAGCTCAGCTTTTTTCCAGTTCGCAGCAGAATGGATGAAACATTTCGACTAACTGACATTCACATCATTTCATATTCCTCAGGTACATGACATGTGCCGGTAGTTGTTGCATAAACATCTGCCCTTCCCCACAGAGACCGTAGATCTCTTGGGATTGCACTTGTCTTGTAACAGCTTATATCACTTCACTGAAGGCCCACATGGCAGGATTATGTAGCAGCTTTTATAGCATGCTATGTAATATGCTTGCATCTAAGACAAGCGATGGAGGTGCAAGCACAAACAGCAGCTTATCCAAAAATAATGATTCATGTGTGTGATTTGGACTAGGTGGCATTAAAAAAACGTTATTATTTTCATCACTGCCTCTTCATGAGCTCCTTGGCATTCAGAAATCCCTGTTCAGCTCGACTGTTGGCCGCATTCCTGCCGCTCTTTGCTCTCTTTCGTTTTTGTCGTTGAAAGAGGAATGTCACGTGGGAGAAAGTGAGTAACGGTTGCTGATGCACTCCCTCCTTCTGCCTCTCCCTGTGCTGTGCACACATACTCCCCAGCATATAGATCAGTCTCCCACTCCCACCTACATGTGTGTAGTGTGTGTGTGTGTGCGGCCCACTCTAGCTCATGCTTCGCAGCTGGGGGTGCAGTGCATTGCGCATTGACTACTTGCGCACTGCCGCCTCCATCACTCCTCCTCTTATATAGTATCTTATTTAATGCTGTTTTAGTAGGCTGTATGAATTTTCATGATTAATATTAAGATTTATATAGTGTAACTTTGAATTATATTATTACATTTGCATTTACATTACATTCTGTGCATCTACCTAAAACGACAGTAGAGGAACATAAGCAATTTGTTACAGAGCCAACAATATTCATAAATGAATACATTGTGCAAAATATAAAATAAATAAAATCTAAAAATTATATAATGATACTAACAATTATACAATCTCTAATTATTATATATATTATTACATATATAATTATTATTTAAATAATAATTTTTTTATAAAACATTTATTGCTGGAAAATGTAACAAAAAAACACAATGTATAGCCTAATAAGCAGTATGATCGTATTCCAAAAAAGTGTTGCAGCAAATATTTTTGGAACATAATTAAATATTTCCCTATTGCCCTGGTCTCTGTTTGCATTGCCATATATATTTGCATGAAAGTTTCATCCATATCTGTGCTAGACTGATGGTTAGAGGGTAGACGCATGTTTTGAATGGTTTGAATGGCTGTAAGTTCCAGTAAACTACTGAAGCGCTGCAGGAATGCTGCTTTATTTGTAACGTTCCTCTTATTGGAATTTTAATGATTCTTCCTTAGAAAACTAAAGCTTATCCATTGTTTTTGTTTGATATGAGTTGCACACTGTCTGAATGTTAAAAGTTGATTACATCTGGAACATAACAAACACTTAATTCTGCTATTCTTTCCATGTTCTGGCTGATCTGATAACATAATCAGTGTTCTGAGCGTCTTGTCTGGTGTACTAGCAGTAAGCTACTGTCTGTCCTGCTTTCTAAACCTTTGGTACATTAATCTACTTCAACATCAATGAACTCAAAGGTCATGAGCATTCTCTCACCTTTCCGAGTAAACCAGCTGTATAACGTGCAAGTCAGCTGATATCCAAATATAGGAACACAGGTTGTTTGTTAATGTTCCACTGTTCATGTGAATTCTGTGCTGTTTTGCATTGTGGCTGCATGTTACGAGCATAGAGTACATTTGGAATTGCATACTACTATAAAGCTCGTTCCGCAGTATGTTTACTGTATGGTATGCAAAGTTTCTGTATGCATAGCATGCCTGGATGATAAAATGTGCAGTAAACCGAGTGTGGATTACTGTATCCCTCAGTGCAATGCTCTCGATTTAACCTTCTATTGCTAGTGTGGCAAATTAACTGAAAGGGATATCAACTGTTATTTATTTATTTGTTTATTATGTTTTCTTCCTTATTATTGGATCAGGCTGTGTATAATGATTGATGATTGGATCATTTGTATGAAAAAAGTGTAATTTAATTTTTAATAAATAAAGTAACTAAATAAATAATTAAATTGTTTTTGGATATTAATAAGTTTGTGTATATAAAACGAGTGTATAAATATAACATTATATTTAATTTACTGTATTACATAAAATAATAATGCATGTTAAAAATTTACTGTAGAAAGTATATTCTATTAATATTAAATAAAAAAATGGTCACTTTTTTTTATTTATAAAAAAGCAGTATACTGTATGTACTGTTAGCACTGTAATAATTCATCCAACACAGATGAATCTTTGACTGCAAAGCTAAGGCTAATCTTACCGTGTCTTTCAGGAAAATGTCCTCAGCAGTTTTGAATTGGTAATGGAGGTTAAAGGTCATGCTCGTATGAATAGTTAACATTCAAGCATTATTTCTCACATTTGAGGTGTTTAAAAATTAGACAGATGTGCTGAGGCTAGTCACGCAGTGGAAGATATTGTGTTGGTTAACCGGTGACCACTGGCCCACCCGAGACTCAACTTTGACCCAAGTCTGACACAAGTTGACCCTTCCCATGACTAGACGGGGGATCCTGGCTGCTCTTTCCCCTCCCAGAGCGCAATCAGGGGAACGGGGTGCTGCAGCTGACACCTGGCTGTTTTGCCACCAACACACAAAACACTTTTCAGTCCTACAGCCAAACACTTGAAACAACAATCTCTAATGCCTGCCTCTCTTATATGAAATGACTAATTATACTGCTTTTCTTTTCAATACCCTTAAAGGCTTGGCAGATATTCAGATAATAGTTTTGGCGTGGACTAGGCTGTCTGCTGGTGTTGGTGATAAATACAGTTTTCTTGCAGTACTTAAGCAAGTAGGTTAAGCTCCTGGAGCACTGACCTAATTTTAGGGCCTTTCCACACTCTGTAAACGTCCTCAGCATGGGGAAGATTTAAGAGAAGAGGTGTGGCTTCCCAACACTGAGTCCTGTCCTGCAAACCAAGGCCAAAGGTTTAGTGTTCATACATAACTGCTCAGGGAAAACCAGTTTTCATGGGTTTCCGTTTGATCTAAGTCTGCATGATAATGATACATTTTTTTCACCTTGATATTGTGTTCTTGATTATAGAATTTGTATTTAAATTTATTTTTATCAAATTCCAGCATGAATGCATGCATTAACAATTAAAATTAATATTTTGTATAATTTAAAGTATGATATTTAATTATTAATTTTTAATCAAATATTTCTGTTTAAATTAAAATAATGCAAATTCTTGAGGATGGCTATACGCATTCAAAACAAACTGAAATTTATTTCTAAATTATTTCACTGCTATTTTATTTTTTAAACAAGACTATCAAATTATCATGATCATTTTGTAGTTAATTTAGTTTGATCAATGCAAAATGTAACCATGTTGGAAAAAGGATGTGTTATTTAAAACAAAAAAAAAACATTAGCATTCTTGGCACCTGACCAGGCCTTTACAGGTACTCCTGCAATAGAGGAAGCTCAAAGACAGTTTCTCACTTGTTTACTTTCTTCAGGTCAAGGAAATATGTTGCATGCAAGAAGTGTATTGATTTTTTTATTTTTATTTTGACCATTTACAGGATGTTTTCCTGACTGCCTCCATTTCACTGCAACAACAAAATCACTAAGTCACCTGTCCCGATAGCATATCTAATTGGATCATCCTATAGCAGCCTTTCCATTAGCAGCCCTTTACATGTAAACAGACCTGCTAGCTCTATTGTGGTAGAGAAGTACACTCTTTTCACTGAGGGTGGCTTGTTTGGGAAAGCAGGAGTGAGGTTTGACACGTGTGCAGCTGATATCTGCAGCAGCCCTTCTCAGCAGGAGTCCAGCGGGACCAGGTCAGAAATCCTCTGCCATGCATGTGAACCGCCTGCTTTACGCAGTTTCACGACAGAGGTGTGAAACGCCCTGCCGTATATCTCTCTAATGCCCTGCTGTTTAAGGTGACGGCAGACGCCGAGAGCGACTGCAGACCGACTCTAAACATTCCATCTCGTTCTCTCTCCCTCTTGGTCACCATTTAGAAAACTGTGTGACATTAGTGAATGGTCACTTTAATAAAGCTGCCTCCACTCCTGCCATAGTAATTATCAAGATTTGTCTCCATTACACGTCATGTGCAATTGATTCCATGTGTTTCAGTTAGAAACGTCTCTCGTACAGTAATGACTTGTTCTATACCTAAGGGGAGGCATTTTAATCATTGTGTGAATTATACTCGACTACATCACAGATAAATTAATCAGTTACCCTTGAATGGGAACTGTGCCGTTTGTTGGTCTGTATACATATATGCATGAGATGGATATTTTACAAAAACATTCTCAGCTAACGCAATAAAAAAAGTCTAAGTGAAGGAACATAATTATATTAATACTTTTGCTTTGAATTTTTTTTGTGATTTGCTTAACTGGAGTTGCCATAACATTTAAAAGACACCATTAAACAATTATTATTTAAAATATTCTTCCTTTATTCTGATTCCAATTTTGCCATTCAGTGGCATTTTTAATGTTAGGTGCAATCTGTGCACATTAGTGTTAGTTTTGTATTATATACCAAATTTTCTGGAATAAATGGAATATGGTTTTTTTTCTCTTAAAATGCAATTTTGACTCGGTGCTACTTTTTTTTCTCTCTCTCTCTGTGTAGTTTTTTTTATTTATTTGGAAAATACAGTATATGCTATTATATTATTTATTAATATTTTTAATTAGCTTTAATTTTTATATATTCAGTTTTAATTTTAGTTTAAGTTTTATTAATTTTGTTATGTGCTTTTTGTCTTTTTTTAGCTTTTGTGTGAATCATTTCCTATGTACTTTATTTCATTGTAGTTTTAGTGCTTAAATGTATTTATTACAGTTAGTTGCAAAGGCAAAATTTTCATTTAAGTTTTTCATATTTACATTATTTTCAGCTTTATTTCAATATATTTATTTGAAATAACCAAAACAGTGTTAATAGTTACAAATAAACACCACTGTGCACGTAACTAGTCTCTTTTTTGATTGATTTACCCGGATTGATTCACCTCCCTCATATATAAAAATATGTAAAAATGCATTTGAAGATTCTCCATTTGTTCTGTTCACTCGTGGTTTGTGGGCTCTACTGGCATTGGATTGGCCTCAACTATTTCTGAATTATTTAGTCTTCATATAGCTTACATAAAAATCATAGGTGCTTAAATCCCCAGTGCATGTTTATATTAGGAGAACACTTTTCATCAGTGGTTTCCTTGCAGCTTTTCATTGCTACGAGTGGGTCAAAATGCAGTAAAGTTTTTTTTTTGTTCTCTCATGACCATGTCGTAGTCATTGGAAGAGGTCTGTATTTATATTTGAAGTCAGGAATGCAGAACTAGGTCACATGCCGTTGAACCTGCTATGTCCGCTTGTATATATATACAGTGGGTACGGCAAGTATTCAGACCCCCTTAAATTTTTCACTCTTTGTTATATTTGCAGCCATTTGCTAAAATCATTTAAGTTATTTTTTTTTTCCTCATTAATGTACGCACAACACCCCATATTGACAGAAAAACACAGAATTGTTGACATTTTTTATTAAAAAAGAAAAACTGAAATATACATGGTCCTAAGTATCAGACCCTTTGCTGGTGACACTCATATTTAACTCAGGTGCTGTCCATTTTTTTCTGATCATCCTTGAGATGGTTCTACACCTCATTTGAGTCCAGCTTGTTTGATTATACTGATTGGACTTGATTAGGAAGCCACACACCTGTCTATATAAGACCTTTACAGCTCACAGTGCATGTCAGAGCGAATGAGAATAATGAGGTCAAAGGAACTGCCTGAATAGCTCAGAGACAGAATTGTGGCAAGGAACAGATCTGGCCAAGGTTACAAAAAAAAATCTGCTGCACTTAAGGTTCCCAAGAGCACAGTGGCCTCCATATCTTAAAAAAATTTTTTTGTGGGGAAGACGTTTGGGACGACCAGACCCTTCCTAGAGCTGGCCGTCCGGCCAAAACTGAGCTATCGGGGGAGAAGAGTCTTGGTGAGAGAGGTAAAGAAGAACCAAATGATCACTGTGGCTGAGCTCCAGAGATTCAGTCGGGAGATGGGAGAAAGTTGTATTAAGTCAACCATCACTGCAGCCCTCCATTAGTCGGGGCTTTATGGCAGAGTGGCCGACTGAAGCCTCTCCTCAGTGCAAGTTTGCTAAAAAAACACCTGAAGGACTCCAAGTTGGTGAGAAATAAGATTCTCTGGTCGGTTGAGGCCAAGATAGAACTTTTTGGCCTTACTTCTAAGCGGTATGTGTGGAGAAACCGCACTGCTTATCACCTGTCCAATACAGTCCCAACAGTGAAGCCTGGTGGTGGCAGCATCATGCTGTGGGGGGTTTTTTCAGCTGCAGGGACAGGACGATTGGTTGCAATTGAGGGAAAGATGAATGCGGTCAAGTATAGGGATATCCTGGACGAAAACCTTCTTCCGAGTGCTCAGGACCTCAGACTGGGCCCGAAGGTTTACCTTCCAACAAGACAATGACCCCTAAGCACACAGCTAAAATAACGAAAAAGTGGCTTCACAACAACTCTGTGACCATTCTTGAATGACCCAGCCAGAGCCATGACTTAAACCCAATTGAGCATCTCTGGAGAGACCTAAAAGTGTCTGTCCACCAAAGTTTACCATCCAACCTGATAGAACTGGAGATGATCTGCAAGGATGAATGGCAGAGGATCCCCAAATCCAGATGTGAAAAACTTGTTGCATCTTCCACCAAAACCTCATAAAGGCGAGTATTTGATCAAAAGGGTGCTTCTACTATATACTGAGAAAAGGGTCTGAATACTTAGGACCATGTGATATTTCAGTTTTTCTTTTTTAATAAATCTGCAAAAATGTCAACAATTCTGTGTTTTTTCCTGTCACTATGGGGTGCTGTGTGTACATTAATGAGGAAAAAAATTAACGAATGATTTTAGCAAATGGCTGCAATATTGTTAAGAGGGAAAATTTTAAGGGGGTCTGAATACTTTCCGTACCCACTGTATATAGAGCTTGGAGGAGATGCGTATAATGTGCGTCATGGGGTGCAGATTCAAGTAAAGCAGCAAAGCGGTCAGTGAAGGAGGGTGTCAGCAGAACTTTGGCACTTGTCAGATGTCACAGAGGTTGCACAGAGGTCATCTACTGCATTGTTTGGAGAGTAGACGAGCTCCGTAGCGCTGCACAACAGCACGCTGTCACTTCCTGCAGCTAGAATATCTGATTTAGAAGAAAGAGGATGGTTCATATCCAATAGATGCAGACTCTGGGTCAAAGATCACACTGGCCTTTCTTGTAGCCTTGGACAGTTTGCATAGTCATTCTAAATTATACTAAGCCTTTTGCAGGTGTTCTGCAACACTTTTGTCTTAGGTATGCAAAATATGTCTGTGCCATATTGGTTATTGGTCATAATTATTGATCTATTTTATCAGTAGATATTAGACATATATTTTTCAATATTTTATATTTAACTGTGCATACTTATTACCTCCAGTGTTATTTTAGTATTAAATATATACTAATATTTTTCTTATTTTCCTTTTTCATTCTTTGTATAGTTCTCTGTAGAGCTCTTTGTAATTTTAGTACGTTTGTTCGTGCTTCGTATTTTCTTCTGTTTGAAATATTTTCAGCTTTTTTCAATTACTGAATAATTAGTTTTTATTTAGTTAACAATAACAACATTGCCGTCATCTAACGCTCACTTAAATTGAATCTTTGAAAATTATATTTTTTAAATAAAATGAATATCCATTTTCGTACTTTACATTATAATGTCGTGATGCCTAAATTCACTTGTAGCATTTAAAACAATCTAGTTTAGGTTGCTTAGGTTTGGTGCTTAATGTTAAGTTTGACAAATAGTATATAATTAAATACTGTGCATTGCTAATTTTATCTCAAATATATTTTAATTAAAATAATGCAAATTCTTTATGATGGAGTTTTTTATGTATTTCTAAATTATTTCATTTAATTATTTTAAACGACTATCAAATTATCATGATCAGTATTGAAGACTAATACAGAATCGGTTTCCCATGTCATTGCAAAGGAATTTTAATTAAAAATATATATATATTTATGTGCACAAATAAATGATTTATAAATAAAACACTGCAGTATTTCATAAAATACTAAAGTTGTCCATTTTTGATTTCATGGTGACTTTAAGCTAGAAGTGGACACAGTGCTGTAGTTTTATCAGAGAGCAAAAGAGGGAAGACATGCACAGTGCTCTTGCGTCACTGGCTGCCTTGAAAAGACATGTCTCGCGTCATCTCAAATATCTCCCAACCTCCACTCATGTACATTCCCACAAGAACAGAACCAACCACAGTGCCTCATCTCAGACTCTTCCAGTCCAAACGCAATGTCACCGTAGCTGGCACAGTTCTGAACGAGATTGTGGGAAACATGGCTAATGTTTCCACCACACGTCTTCATTCTCCACAGCTCAAAATGATGCATGTGGAACGTTTGATCAACATGCTGCAGACTTTCCAGTGAAAATGGCTGCTCACTCTCAAGGAGCAGAAAAACAGGCCGAATGCTATATTAGGTAATAGATGCATCAGCTCAGAATCCCCAAGATAAGTGCCACTCATACTTACTGGAAGCTGCATCGCACCCCTTAGGAGTTCCCCATTTCCGTCTATTCAGCTTCCTTTGACCTTATATGGAAGTGGCCCAGGGGAGGAAGTCGGTTGTTGTGAAAGAGGCCTGTTAGTCACTTTCTCTGCTCTGCCCTGTATGCTTGTTTACTGTCTGATCACAATGGTTAATTGCCAAGCACCTGGCTCTGATTCTCGCCTCAAAGGACTTGTTTTTGTCCAATGTGCACGCACATTATGCTGGAACCACATGTTTGCGTGAGTGACCTGGTGAGTGAACCAAATCTCCCGCTTCTAGACTCTCTCAATCACAAAGGATCTGACCGACTTACGTTCTCCTGGAGCTCAGTGAATCATGAAAAGGCTGTTGATTTGTGCCATCTCGTAAATACTCAATTCTCAGAATAGGAAGAGGGCAATACGCAGCAGTTTGTTTGGTTTTTTTTTTGTTCCACTGCTGATGTTTATCAGCTCATGCACCTTCCTGAGTCACGTAGAGGTTCTCACATATTTCTAGATCCGGTTTTCTGGCAACATAAATATTTTGTCATAGCAGAAAAACTGTTTATGCTTCCCTTTTCTTTCCATCCTTGACTGAAGAAAAGTCACCTATGAAGTAGATCCGGAGAGGGTATGGCTCTCCCACACATGCTCTTTTGTGTTTTGTTATCATTCATTTTTCCTCCTGCCCACCTTTTTAACCTCACATTAGCCTCTTTCCAGAGTGTGCAAAATTGGTGCCTCCTCCCAAGGAACGTTTCTTTGTTTTTCTGGCATTGTCTGTCGACAGGGGTGAACCTTTCCCGTATTTTCAGTATCTGCTGATAGAGTGAACCTTTTACTGTAAAGTGTCACCATGGTTGTCGGTTTGCATGTCTTTGCATACAAGTACCGTTTGCAGATTGTAAATACTATATATAAAAAAAAGCACTGCATATGTTGGTTGGTTTTTCATATATATGGACTAGCTCTTTTAGTTCTGTTTATTTCCATTTAATTTTCAGCTGATCTAAGAAAATGTGCAGGTTTCTAATTATTGTTTACTTTTTTTACTCATTGCTTTTATTGGAAATGATTCTGAAAATGCATTAAATTAAATTGTTAAATTAAAATTCAAGATAATAAGTTAAATATGTGATAAGTTTTATTGTCCTTTCCATATAAGATTATTTTTATTTTTCAGTAAGTCATTAAGATTATTTTAAAGAAATTAAATACAATTAATAGACTAAATCTTTTTTTCTGTCATATCAGCAAGGACAGAATAAATTAAGTACTATAATATTATAAGGAGTGTAATATAATTGCTTCAAACATTCTTCTGAAATTTCTATTCATCCAAAAATCCTGAAAATCATCCCCTAACTTCAGCCAAATCCTGAAAAAATACCACAATTCATCATCATCATCATCATATTAAGAAGATTATTAAGAGCACCAAATCAGCATACTAGAATTTCCGAAGGATCATGTGACATTGAAGACTAGAGTAATGGCTGCTGAAAATTCAGCTTTGCCATCACAATAATAAATTACATTTTAAAATGCATTAAATTCAAATAAATTATGCAACACATTTTTTAAGTTGTAATAATATTTCACATATCCCTGCATAATTTATTTTTTCTTCTGCCTGTACTTTTTTTTTTGGATCAATAATGCTTACTTAGTGAGCTAAGAGACCAATCCCAAAATTTTGAATGTAACATAAAATGTAAAGTATATACACTACTAGTATATGCCTACTTTGTCTAACTCGCAGGCTGGACGATTATGGCCAAATGATATCACACACGATATATTCTTAATTTCTTCATTTACGATTCATTCCCTTGCAGATCCGATATGAACACTAGTTCATCTGAAATAGAAATTTATTTTGTAACATTATAAATGCCTTTATCACTTTTGATCAATTTTAAGCATCATTGCTAAATAAAAGTATTAATTTTCTATCATTTCTTGCTTTCCCAAAAAATAATAACTTCTTATTTCGGAATGGGAATAGTGTATAATGTTACTGTCAAACGCCTTCCTTCATTATTTCAGATACCAATGCGGCTCTTTGCGATCTTTCCCTATTTCAATCAAAGAATCCTGGGAAAAGAAACATTACTTCTAAACTGTTTTATGAAATATTGATAATCAGCAATCAGCCTCTTAGAATGTTTTCTGAAGGATCATTTGACACTGAAGACTGGAGTAATGATGCTGAAATTTATCTTTGCCATGACTGGAATAAATTACATATTTTAATAATCATATTCAAATAGAAGCAATTTTTAAATAGTAAAAAGATTCACATTTTTGTTTTTTTGCCATTTACTGTTGGAAATCAAATAAATGCACCTTGGTGAGGCCAGAAGGAATTCTTAAAAAAACAAAAAGACATTTAAAAATCTTACTGTTCAAAAACTTTTGACTGGTAGTGTGTAGGCTGATTATTCTTATAGATTGAAACAAATTTGCTTCAGCCAGGATAAAGAATATGAAAAATGCTCAGAGTTGCTGCAGAAAACAAAAAAAAACAAAAAAATTGAACAACAACAAAAACTGGAAATGTTGCTGGAGACAGGCTTATTATTGAAAATGCAAACTCATTCTCTGCCAGCAGGAACTCCGTTTCGCTTTTTAGAGTGATAAAACACTTACACTCGGTTTTTCCTTCCATAACGGCTGTGATCACAGCAGCTCCGCTCATGAACGCTACTTTGTCAGATCAAATAAAAATGCCATGGAAACTTTTCTGAAGACAGTCAATTCCCTTCAGAGATACATTCATATAAAACACCCACGCCGTGTTTTGTTTTTGAAACATGCAGTGCTCATGTTTATTCAATGAAGTCAAACTCCACAAATAAATCAATGTATGGGAAACTGGTAATGTATATCGAAATATTGAAATGGCATTGAAAAATCATATCACCGTTATTGAAAAAAATTATATCGCGATACATATTGATATTGAATTATTGTCCAGCCCTACTTTGTACCTTTTTTTAGTGTCTTTGCAATGTAAGCAAGCATCAAATGCAAAACACATTAAAATGGTCACATTAGATCAGCCTTAAAATGCAGCAGTCAATTATTTTTGCTCGCTGTACACCAAAGAGCTCTAAAAAGGTAGAAGATCCCTGTTTTATAGCGTGTTGCATGTTGCATTAGGATCCCATTAAGAGTATTTATGGCTTACAGTGTTGTGAAACCAGGATTTGTGGTCACAATAGCTTCATGTATTCAACATAAATTGCATAGGACAGAATTCCTACAATTCCTCCGACTGTTAAACGCATGCTTAATGAATTCCTTAGCGCCATTTTTCGCTCGATGATCATTTAAAGGTATTGTCATAAAGTGGCTTGACTTGAGCTATTCACATCTTCTCAAATCCCTCTTTTTTTTTATCTGACTTTTTGTTAAACAAGTTTTGACAGGGTGATGTAGGTACCACAGAGTGATGCACACACCGGCAATGCCAGCTCCACCGGTCTGATCAAATGTTTCGGTGGGGTGTTGGCGACGTTGCGCCGGTCCCTAACCTCAAGAGTTCAATATCATCGTCACCATCATCATAATTAAACTGTAAGCTCACCATATTGGTGCTAGGGACCTTTTGTAAAGAAAACAGTCCCATAATGCTCATTTTTATCAGGTCTTTGTGTTTTTGCATGCCGCATGTGTCTGCCAGAACTCTATCAGTAAGGGTTCTGCAGGGAACACGTTGTATAAACCTGTCCAAACAATTTCCACCCACTTCAGTCATTTGTCCCCATGTCTTTTTATCTGTCTGCCTGGTCGTGAGTCTGTCTGTCTGTCTCGGTGTCTGGTCACACCCTCACACATAGACAGAGCCACATGAACGTTCTGTGACCCCCTCTGTGCACATGCATGCTGACGTGAGCAAACACTTCGTCACATGATCTCAGCTGGGAGATGAAAAATCCCATTCATTTCCTTTCGTTTTCCTTCCATGCCCCTCATTCCCCTCCCCCTTCGAGTGTGCTGCTTTGCTGGAAAGTCCTTTAAGCCGAAGAAAACACTTCTGGTATTTCAGTGTGCAGCTGATCAAGTTTGTAGGTGTTTTCAGTTTCTGATTCTTGTAAGAAGCTCTGCAGCAGCTGACTGAGCCTGTCAGGAACAGGGAAGGGTGGGGAACATAGTCAAGTTGATCATTTGGAGTCACAGTGTTGCAGCATTGTAACTCTGTGAACTTATAATGAACTCATGAATTAGAAAAATAATGAATGTTTTGCACACTCTCTGTCTGCAGCTGGATTAAAAAACAAGACAGTCATGCCTTAAACTCATGCCACTGATTGTCCCAATGTTGCTGCGTCAAAATGGACACAATGCTAAGACAAAACATGCTCTGATGTTGCTGCTTTTTCTTAGTAGAGATGTGCAAATCTACTTACTTTCAACTTTGACTAGTTTGTGGTTAGCTGGCTTTTAGGACGTGTATTTGCATTGGGGCAAATCTGTATGCTAGCATACTCCTGAATGTTGACAGAATTAACTTTTAGCATACATTCGCTTCTAAAATGTTCTTAAAATTGTCTTTTTCTCCTAGTAAAACTGCCCAAAAATATTGATGATTCATCCTGTACACAGATTTTTGTCCAGTCAAATGCTGCATCCCCATGCAACCAACCAGCTGGTAGTAAATTATAGTTCAGGACTGATGTAAGTGCAGCTTATTGGCTTTTAAAAAAAGGTTGGGGTTAGCAAGATTTTATTTGAATTAATTAATACTTGTATTCACCAAGGATGCATTAAACTAATCAATAGTGATAGTAAGGATATTTATAATGGTACAAAAGAGCTCTATATCAAATACATAATTTTTTTTAAACTTTCTATTCATCAGCGAATCAGCAAAAAATATATTTCGGTTTCCACAAAAATATTAAGCTGCACAACAGCTTTCAACATGCGCTAATAATAAGCAATGTTGCACAAAATCTTTGTATTGGAATGATTTCTAAAAGATCACGTGACACTGAATAAGACTGGAATAAGGACTGCTAAAAAAAAAATCTAAATTCTGCCATCACAACAATAAATCACATTTTTCACGGATTTTTGATCAAATAAATGCAGCCTTGGAACTTTTTTCTAAAACATTATACTGACCCCAAATTTTTAAACAGTAGTATATGTTACATATTTTAACATCAAAAAATTAGAACAGCCATCAGCTTTAATTCAGAAATGACCAGTGTTTGCTGCTCATGAATTTGATTGCTTTTTTTGTACCAAGCTATTTTAAGCATTATTTTAACAACTTAAACTGTCTTAAATACATCATAAACTAGTATTAGAAATAATGAAGCAGCTATTATTTTCACAAGCTTCTATAATGAGCAAGCACAAATTCCAATGGCCTAAATAATCACCAGACTCCGATTTAATTGGAAGTTGCTTATGAGCTGATCTTTCCTGGGCAGGCTTGATGGGCCATTGATCAGTTCTTGTTGATGGCCAGAACACGCTCTGTTTTCCTCTCTCGCCCCCCTCTTTTCCTCCCTCGCGCTCCTTGTTTAGAACAGTCATATGCGGTATTCCCACCGAGAGTGGGAATGTAGGAAGCATCTGGAGCCTGGTGAGATTACTGTGCGAGCCGGCACGTTGCCACCAAGTGTCCGTTAAGAGGCAGGGGCTTTTTGATTTAATGCTGGCGCTTGATTGGAAAGCTGGCGGGAACTGCCGCCTCACTTTGAACTTAAGAAAAAAAAGTCTGCTTGCAAAGCCACACACATCAGAGCAGACTGTGACCAAACAGAATGATGCATACTTCACATTCTCATTTGACCACTGTTTACATGCTGCATCCTGGATTTACAAGTGTCTTTTGATTTTTAGATGCTTCAGAGACATACCAAAGCAGTCAGCAGTAAAAAAATAAAATAAAAAAAAAAGCATGGGAAGAATGTTTGGTTGTTGGATGTTCCTGTTTGCAGTACTGGTAGCAAATTTCTTCGGTGCATTTTTACTTCCCACCCACTTACGGTTCATAACAATGATCAACATGTTTTTGTAGCATTTATTAAAGTTAGTTTATGCTACCATAATCAGACTATCCTATTTCGCTTCTGTATTTGTTAGCTATTTAAATTATTGGGTATATGGCAAAAGCTCAATGTGGCTGTACTCTCTAATAGGGGCACAACAGAGACTCAAGGGTGGGGTGCAGTTTTCCAGTGCCCCCTTCGTCCCCTCTTCCTTTAGAATCAAGAATACCAAGATGGGAGAAAGAGATGCCGTTTTGGAGACTCTCCTTGGCGCTGCAGACCGCACAGTCATGTGAAGGAGCAGGGTGTGATTGCACGTGAACTTGGTTCCAGCTCAGAGAGAGAGAATGAGTGTGGTACGTATGTTGTGTTAAGTCAATGGAGAAGTCTTAATCCGCTCCTGACTCTGAGCAGTAGAATGTTAAACCAGATTCCCCTAGAGGAGTTCCGCGACTCTGTGTGCTCTTTGTGTGACATTCGTCAAAAGCTCTCTGCTGTTTTTGAATCCATGGGGTTTGTTTGTTGAGAGTAGGCATGTTGTAAAATGTTCATAAATGCACATCTGTGAGCACACAACCCCTTGTGAAAAAGTATACTTTAACATACTTTTTTAAAAAAAGTGTATGTATTCTATAAATAATATGCTTTAAAAGAATATACTACTGTTTTCAGACTCCTAATTGCACGTCAATTGCAATTGAATTAAAATATAATAAAGTTCTATTTATATTAAATGCAATGAACTTAAGTGTTTTTGACCCACTAAAGTCAGACTTTTTAATATGTATTTTTTAATTGCCTTTGAAATCTGATTAAAGTGTACTGCCGAATGTACTGAAAAGCATTTATGATAGTAAGCTAAAGAAGTCACATTTCTGTTGACGCTCATACCTGTAAAGTGATATTTGAATACAGATTTGTAATGATAATTTTGCCAATAAGTATTTTTTTCTAATATATTACTTGCAATCTATTCATTAATTTAATGATAGTGCAACATATTAAAAAAACCACTCTGCAATTAAAATTAAAAGTTAATCTACACATCCAAATAATATATCCGCGTTTTAAAGCACAACAGAAGATTGATTACACCGTCATTTAAAATGTACTCTTAAAATGTTTCATTTCAATCTGTCCTTTATAAGAAACATAATAATGAAAGTGAATTCTCTTTACTTACACTTAAGAATGCCATTTCATTAATATTGGATCCTCTGTAATTGTACTTAATAGTCTATACTTAGAGTTTAATATCGATTTCCATCATTCATTTAAAGGGATAGTTACCCAAAAAAGAAAATGTTGTCATGTTTCTATCTACTCCTACCGCCCCAGGCATCCAAGATGTAGGTGACTTTGTTTCTTCAGTAGAACACAAACAAAGATTTTTAACCGTTGCAGTCTGTTAGTCTTATAATGGAAGTGAATGGGAATCACTGTTTTGAGAGTCAAAAAAACATACACAACCAAAACCAAATTAAACCCTGCGGCTCGTGACGATACATTGATGTGTAAAGACATAAAACGATCGGTCTGTGCAAGAAACTGAACAGTATTTACAGTATATCGTTGTTTTTACCTCTGATGCACTGCAATGTCTGAACTGTCCTGAGCGCGTCCTTGACAGCCATTGACCATTGACACTCTATCTACAATCTCGACTAGGCGTGCCAATGGTCCATTTGAGAGATAGGTGTCAGCAATGCACTTATAAGTCTGCGATCTGCTGTAAAGCAAGAAGAAGAAGAAGATGACGCCTCACGCGCTCAGGACAGTTCAGAGAGTTTAGACATTGCAGTGCATCAGAGGTAACATTATTTCAACCAAATTTTGAAATTTTATCCTCCAAAAACTTATTTGAAACCTTAAAAGTAGACACTTTACTTACATTTAATGTGCTTTCTATGGACATAAAATCACTTTTGTAAATTTCTTTTGATGCCGACATCTTAACGCCTTTTACCCACATATAAACACACTCTCTGGAATGCACCACCTTGTTTTAATCTGCACTTGTGCAGTATTAAAATGTTGCAATGTAGGCTGTTGTATTGGTAGAAGTATAATGCACCTGTGTTGATTCACATTTTCAAGCACACTTCTAGTTGCAAACTGCAAAAATCAGTTGCAAAATTCTTTAGACCCAAATACACCAGCTACCTGTCTAACTTTTGTGCATGTAAAACTTACTGCTTTTCAGTAGATGAGATTAAATCACAGCAGCCTACATGGAGCCTATACTACACACTATGGCTCTGTCTATCCAAATCTTGCAGTTTTCCTGTGAGGGTTTTCTTTAAAAAAAAAAAAAAAAAGGCAGATGTGGTTGGAAAAAACTGTGCAGAGAGACATCGTTCTTTATGAGACCTGTATGTTTGAATGAATATGCCCATGTATTCTAGAGTTCTGCAATTATGTATGCAGGGCTGCTGTGCCCATTTCCTGGAATGCAGCACACGGAGTCGTGAAAGAGACTGTGTTTGCTGTGAGAAGACAAAGCCCAGGCACTAATCAACATATGTTTAGAACTACGGCCCCTTCTAGGAACGTCCTGGAATGCCAGGGGTGCAGCGCTGGTTTGAAAGAGAGCGCACGTGCGGAGCAAAGGGAGGGGGTCATACAAGGAGCGTGTTTGTCTCTAGAAAGAACCAAACCTTTCACTGCCTCCAGTGTTTCCTGCGTTTCTGCGGTTGCTTTGATAGTCACCTCTCTGTAGGTGTGCTGATATTAAAATTTACTTGGTGCTGCTAAGTGGTTCTTAAAATGACCTTTTGGAGGATGCAGCTGTATGAAAGACTTGCGTTGAGCAAATCTCCTGACATGAGCATGGTCAAAACGGTTTATGCTATGAAGCTATTAAAGTAAAGGAATCACCTTCATGTTGTTCCAAACCAGTGTCTTTCTGTTCAACACAAAATATCATATTTTTAAAAATGTCCTTACAATGAAAGTTAGTGGGATCCAGTGTTTTGGACCCCAATGTTGAAAAGCATTCTTCAAAATCACGATGGAAATGTTCTCAGTTTTGTTAACCCTTTTTTTTTATGGGTGTGTGCCCATCTGTCCCCACACATTTTGTTTGTAAGAACACTTGGTCCTAAAACAAGGAGGGAGAAGATAAGCCGCTGTGTTTAGCCTCAGAGGACAGACGCACCTGTTTTTAGTTGTACCGTTAGTCTGATTGATGGGCCCCCTGAACTGGGTGGTCTGGACTGATGTTGCTGGGTAGTTGTGTGTTCGGAGCTGTCAAACAGATATTTAGATTTACATGTTTATTATTTATACATCTAAACTATTATGGAGACCAGACTTTCTCAAATTATCAGGCACGATTGTAATTTAAAGGATTCGTTCACTCAAAAAATAAAAATTCAGTGTACTCGCCCTTATATTCTAAACCTGTGTTTGTTTCAACTGTTTTTGTCCATAAGTGAGATTCAAAATATTACAACTTCTTACAGCACACCGGTAATTTACCAGTAAAGATTATATGTGTGACAGGGGTTAATGTCTTTTAAAAGTATGTAGTGAGTTTGAAAGCACCTCAAGAAGCATTTTATCTCATTTATCGTATAAATTGTCTATACGTGATACTGTGTATGCAGTAAAGTCTGCTTCCGTTTTAATCTTGCTGCATTTTTGTTTTGTTGTAGAATTTTCTCCTTTTACTTGGCACAATAACCGATGGCAGAGAATGTCGACAACTAATAACATAGCCCAGGCAAGGAAGTTGGTGGAGCAGCTGCGGATCGAGGCAGGCTACGAACGTATTAAGGTACACAAGATTTCATTATTCTGTGTAACATGCTTTCTATAAAGCAATGTTTTTTTCTCTTTTTAATCAAGATGGAAGCGTAGTGGGTGTATGAGGAAAACTGTTTGAATAATCCTGTCAAGTTTTATGTAAAAAAAAAATAGCAGCTGTGTTTGTCAGAACATCAGAACACTTTGACGGTATTACAAGGTGCCTGTTTGTTTTACACCTTACATCCATATAGGGATACACTTTATTTTAAAGTGTCCTTGTTACAGTGTAATTATTCATTTAAGTACTGAGTAATATTAATTATTAACTACATGTACTTACTATATGGTTGAGGTTAGGATTAGGGTTTGGCTTAGGGTTACTTGCATGTAATTATTCATAATTTATGATAATAGTAAATACATGTAACATGTGTAACAAGAACGAAACAAATCACCTTAAATAAGTGTTTGTAGCACATAGTTCATTAAGTGATATAATGTAGCCATGACTATAAACTGGAACTACTAATCTACCTTTTACCTTAAAGGGATGGTTCAACCTAAAATGAAAATTCTGTCATTAATTACTCGCCCTCATGTCGTTCCAAAGCCGTAAGATCTTCGTTCATCTTCGGAACACAAATTACAATATTTTTGATTAATCTGAGCGCTTTCTGACCCTCCATAGACAACTAAATGAAATGTTCCCAGACCCAGTAAGGTAGAAAGGACATCGTTAAAATTTCTGGATTTCGTCAAAAATATCTTAATCTGTGTTCCGAAGATGAACAAAGGTCTTGCAGGTTTGGAACAACATGAGGGTAAGTAAATTATGTTACGGAAGAGGTTTGACACAACAGGTTAGTTTTATACAAAACAGTTTATTTGGTCACATGTACTGGGTGTTGAGGTCCCGGAGGAAATTTTGGGAGGTGGAGGGAAAGGTCCGTGAAGGTGCGAGATGAAGATTGTAGAAATCCGAGTCTTTTGCTTGAGTTAGGCTGGAAGGTATCCGGGGGAAGCACACATCTCAGCGATCCGGGAACTAGGAGATATAGGAGACGAGGAGACACTAGGAGGAACACAGGAGGTAAGTAATGCAAGAAGTATTCAAAGGTAATCAGTAGCAAAGTCATTGAGTCCTCTACGTGTATACGAGACCGGAAAGTGAGGGTGTCTGAGGTGTGTGTTTTTATGCAGGCTGGTTGATGAGGTGCTTGATTGGCGACAGGTGTGGGTGCTTAGAACTCAGGTGAGAGGGATCGTTGTGATTGGGTGGTGGCGGAGCCTGGCCTATCTGTTACAGTACCCCCCCCTCCACGTCCCGCTCCTGAGGGCCGAAAACCCCGACTTTGTGGTGGTCTACCTCTGCCCCGAGGTGTCGGTTGATCAGGATGGGCAGCATGGAACTCTGACATTAAGGCAGGAACCAGTACATCGGTCCTAGGTGCCCATGAGCGTTCCTCAGGTCCGTATCCTTCCCAGTCCACGAGGTATTCCAGCTGACCACCACGGCGCCGGGACTGCAGAATTTCCTTCACCTTGTAGACCGAGCCTTCATCAGGATCAAGTGAAGAGGGGGTTCTTCCGTCTGGCCAGGCTCTGTGGGGAGAGAAACGGGGTCATGGTGAGGTTTGAGTAGTGATACCTGGAACGTGGGATGAATTCTGTATTTTGAGGGGAGTTGGAGTTTATAAGTGACCGTGTTTACTTGCTCCAGGATGGTGAAAGGGCCAACAAATCTGGACTGAACTTTTTACAGGGCAGGCACAGTCTGATGTCCCGAGTCGACAGCCATACCTTCTGCCCTGGGTCATAGTTAGGTGTTTCAGCTCTTCGAAGGTCCGCTGTCGTCTTCTGCGCACTGCCTGTTGGAGATGGTGATGAGCAGCGTCCCAGACCCTCTCGTCCTCGGTGTCGCTTATCCCCGAAACCATATTCTAAACCCCGGAACATCAGAAGGCTCCCCGGACCAGGGGAACAGTGGCGGCTGGAACCTGAGTACGCACTGGAAGGGAGTGAGACCAGTAGGCTGTCGCAGGGAATTCTGGGCGTACTCTGCCCAGCCCAGGAACTGGTTCCAGGAATCCTGGTGACTATGGCAGAAGGTTAGCAGAAATCGTCCCACTTCCTGAATCTTCCTCTCCGTTTGCCCAATTGATTGTGGGTGGTATCCGGATGAGAGGCTTACAGTCACACCTAGGAGTCTGAAGAAGGCATTCCATACCTTGGAGATAAACTGGGGTCCCCGGTCAGAAACAATGTCTTCAGGAAGTCCATAGTATCAGAAGACGTGATTGAATAGCCGCTCAGCAGTTTCTAGGGCCGTGGGGAGACCTCTGGGGGGCAGAAGGCGACATGACTTCGAGAAGCGGTCAACAATCACCAGGATGCATGTGTTACCTTCAAAGGGGGGGTAGGTCCGTGACAAAGTCTACTCCTAGGTGTGACCAGGGGCGATTCGGCACTGGAAGGGGAAGGAGTTTGCCATATGGTAAATGGCGCGGGCTTTTGGACATGGCACAATCCAGACATCCTTGCACGAACCTTCTCACGCCCCTTGCCATATTGGGCCACCAGAAGCAATCTCGTAGCAGCGAGAGGGTGTTGTTAGCCCCTGGATGGCCAGTGCCTCGGGAAGAGTGAGCAGATTGAATCAGTGGGGTGCGTGGTGTCCGTGGTACGTACTGGCATCCTAGAGGACAGCCCGGCGGATTGTTAGGAGCTCTGTTGGAGGCCACTGGAGGGGAATTCCATTCAATTGGACTGACTATTATCTTAGGTGGGATGATGCTTTCCGGTTCTTCGGGGCCTTCTATGTGACTGTGAATACGCGACAAGGCGTCTGCCTTGACGTTTCTGAGACCAGGGCGATAAGTAATGGTAAAGTTAAACCTGGTAAAGAATAATGCCCATCATGCTTGGCGGGGATTTAGACGTTTAGCCTCACAAAGATACTGGAGATTCTTATGGTCGGTCAGTACGGTGAATGGATTGGCTGCCCCCTCCAGCCAATGCCTCCACACCTCTAGGGCCAGCTTGATGGCAAGCAGTTCTCTGTTGCCGATGTCATAATTAATTTCCGCCGGGCTGAGCTTCCGTGAGTAGAAGGCACATGGGTGGAGTCTGGCTGGGTTCCCCTGCTGCTGGGACAGCACTGCCCCCACTCCTGTAGTGGAGGCGTCCACTTCCACAACGAATGGAAGGTCGGGATCTGGATGGACTAGGAGTAGGGCGCTAGTGAAGGCTCTCTTGAGAGAGGAGAAAGCTTCTAAGGCCGCGGGTATCCAGGACAGAGATTTGGTTGCCCTCGGAGTAAGTTGGTGAGGGGGCTGGTGATCCTGCTGTAGCCAAGAATGAAGCGACGGTAAAATTTGGCAAATCCCAGGAATCGTTGGAGCTTTTTAATCGTGGTGGGTTCTGGCCAGGAGTTTATAGCTTCCACCTTCCCCTCGTCCATCTGGATACCGGTACGATCAATGTTATACCCCAGGAGTTGCACCGTGGGTTGGTGGAAGGTGCACTCTTCAGTCTTGAGGAATAGGTGGTGCTCTCTCAGACGTTGGAGGACCTCTGTAATGTGCTGGCGATGTTCGGCCTGGCTCCGTGAGTAGATGAGGATGTCATCTATGTATACAATGACGAACCAATGGAGAAACTCCCGGAGAACCTCGTGCATGAAATCCTGGAATACGGAGAGGGCGTTGGCAAGTCCATAGGGCATGACCAGAAACTCGTAGTGGCCAGTAGGGGTCACAAAGGCAGTCTTCCATTCATCCCCCTCATGTATCCGGATGAGGTTATAAGCACTGCAGAGGTCCAACTTAGTGAAGATGGTGGCCCCACGGAGATGCTCAAGGGCACTGGATGAGGGGAAGATGAATCGGAACTTGACTGTGGATATTTTCAATGCTCGGTAATCGGTCAGGCCTCAAGCCTCCATCCTTCCTTTGCACGAATAAGAAGCTTGATGCACAGCAGGGGAGTTAGATGGACGGATGTAATCTTGACCCAGCGCCTCCTTGATGTATTCCTCCATGACCTTCTGCTCAGGAAGCGATAGGGAATAGACCTTTCCACGAGGCACTGGCTCACCCGGAATGAGATATATGGCGCAGTCCCATGGCCGATGTGGTGGTAAGCGGGAGGCTCGGTTAGGACAAAACACGTCTCTGAAGGGGGCATAGCAGGCTGGAATTTCCAAGGATTGCTTCTCAATGGGACTCTCAAGGAGGGTAATTCACGGAAAGGGCCTCGGTGGATTTTCTTTGGAGTAGAGGGAGCCCGGTGAATCATCGTATGCAGCGAGCTGTAACCGAAGCTGGGGTTCCAACCCCTGTCTGTAGGTGGTCAGTAGCGCTCTCTCATTCCATCCACTCGCCGCAGCAAGAGTCCTAAACTTCAGCGAGTATGCGGCAATTGACATGGTCTCCTGTTGTAAGTGGTAGAGTTGTTCTCCCACAGCGGCATCTCCGTCTGTCCTTCCAAACACCTCGCGAAAATGCACCAGGAAGTTCTGCAGATCTTGAACGACGGGGCTGGCCTGAGCCCAGATAGTTTCCGCCCATTGCAGTGCAGGTCCTGTTAGCAGGGAGATAATAAAAACGATTTTAGAGGTGTTGGTGGGATATGAGTGCGGTTGCATCTTAAATGTGAGATTACACTGGAGAAGAAATCCGTTGCACTCCTCCGCCGAACCAGAGTAAGGCGCCGGTCGGGCCATGGGACTAGCGATGATGTTAGGCGAAGAAGTGCTGGTTGGGATGGATGAGGTGATGGGTGGTGATGGCGGCGGTGCCGGTGGATTGCGTAGCACTCGTCGTAGTGAGGCTACGAGTTCCTGGAATGGATTGGGGTTACTCATCTGTGCCGTCGGTGTTGGTCCGGTCTTCTGTTACGGAAGAGGTTTGACACAACAGTTTATTTGGTCACAGTGAGTACTGGTGTTGAGTCCGGAGGAAGTGAGGGTGAGGGAAAAGTCCGTGAGAGAGTGCAGAGGATATGGAGAGTGGAGTAATCAGAGTCTTTGGCTTTACAGGAGCTGGAATGTAGCCAGGAGGAGCACACACCTCAGCGATCCGGGAACTAGGAGATACAGGAGACACTTAGAGACGAGGAGACACTAGGAGGAACACAGGAGGTAATTAATGCAAGAAGTATTCAAAGGTAATCAGTAGCAAAGTCATTGAGTCCTCTACGTGTATACGAGACCGGACAGTGAGGGTGTTTGAGGTGTGTGCTTTTATGCAGGCTGGAAATGAGGTGCTTGATTGGTGACAGGTGCGGGTGCTTAGAACTCAGGTGAGAGGGATCGTTGTGATTGGGTGGTGGCGGAGCCTGGCCGATCTGTTACAAATTAATGATGACAGAATTTTCAGTTTTGGGTGAACTATCCTTTTAAAATGAACCACCATAATAATAACGGTGGCACAACAGAAAGCCATATGATGAATCAGAGTTCATCTTAACTGCCCTGTCCATAATAAATCATGACTAATATTCATATATAGACTATTCACAGGGTCATACACAGTTCATCAGTTTTAACACACGTCACTAAAATAATGCAGTAAACATTAACTAAATAACAGAAAATGTAACACAAAATGCCCTGATGTATAAATTTGTTTTTGATAGTGTTTTACAGTAAAATTGCATATAATGAAATGTTAAACCATTTACAATTAACCGATTTTCTCTCTCTGTATCACCATTTCTCTCTCTTCCTCTCTCTCTGTCGTTTTCCCAGGTGTCTAAGGCTGCTGCAGACCTCATGAGTTACTGTGAGCAGCATGCCCGCAGTGACCCTCTGCTGGTGGGGGTTCCCACCTCAGAGAATCCTTTCAAAGACAAGAAGCCTTGCATCATTCTATAGCTACTCTGTCTAGGCCAGCTCTCCCAGTCTCACTTTAACCGCTGCCCATCCCCAGTCAATGGGCAATTCAGTCCAACACTTCTTTTTACCTGGGACCCACAGTATTTTACAGAAAATAAATGTCACTCTCTCTCGGTAAAAACAAAAAGGGGCAATATCTGAATACCTAGCGTCATGTAGCCCGGCGTTGAGTGAATCTATATGAATGAATCTGCACAGCACGCCTGTCTAAATTCATGCATATAGACATACTTAACAGGAGGTGGCAGATTTCGAATTTCAACAAACTATTTCAAAAGATTACACAGAGACTGAGAGATACTCCAGCATGTTTTTCAGTGCAGCGGCTGACCTTGTTACCATAGGTGATGGTGGAGAGTAGAGGAAGACAGTCATGATTATGCCGACTGACTAGCTGGCTAGCCCAGTCACACTGTGGTAAACGCTTGTTCGGTATTAACCCTGCATTGTTACGTCGAATCTGCAAGCTAAAGGTTCATTTTAGATTTGTATGGCCAAAATTGCTTACCTTTATCAAAACCGCACATTTCATGTTTTACAAAGGGATTCAAGACATTAACCAGAGTTGCCAATATTTGTACTTTTTTTTTTTTTTTCTCTCTCTCTCTCTCTCTCTCTCTTCTCAGTCCGTTTGTGAGCTGTAGTTTTTCTTTTCATCGATTAAAAAAAACTCATTAGGCTTAATGCTTTTGTTTTTTTTCTAGTGTTTATACTATATTTCAGAATCCTCAAACACTAAGTTATAAAGGAATAATTTTATACAATGCAGAAAATATATTTACCTAATAATATCCTTCCCAGTTCCCTCCTAAAGTGCAGTTCGGTATAAAAAAATGAGCCCTATTATTTGAGGTATTTGTGGTATCAAATATATTAAATCATAATGAATATTTATGATCCTAATATAGCACAGGCTCGGACATGCCCTATAAAATTGAGTCATTTTGAAGTCGGAGCCCCTGCAAAGGCCAATTGTTTTTTCTCTGAAACCAAACTTGATTGTAAAATCCATACAGACGGAAAAAAATGTATAAACTTTCTTTTGGATATGTTCAGAGGTGTTAACTTTGAGAATAGCTGTTTGGATTTGTTTTGTTCCAATTTCTTCTTTCTATGGAAACATGGAATCTGGTCATTGAGTATGATACTGTACAGTGTTTGATAACTAAAGCGCATTCATTTTTTTGTGGATGTTTTATCTTTTTGTAATCTTTGTGTAATATTTCCGTTTCTTCCATCATTCATATTTAACCATTCAGTTTGTCCTCTTTAAGCAAGGAAGGAACTGATGGACGGCTCCAGTGCTTGTACATGTGATTAGGTTACCTGCTCCCTGCGAGGGAATGTGGAATGGATTGTTGACACAATGCCCACGCAAGGTGCTTAAGGCATTGTTCGAGGCTCGTTTCACGAGGTGGTCTGTGTTGTTTAGTCTATCTAAAGGGCATGATGTGCAGTGTTATGCAACAGGCCCATAAGCCTGAGCAGTCACATGGAGTGGACTGCGTTTTTCTCCAAAACAGTCCTCTTCACTGATATTCTGCAGGCCCTAAGTGTACAACCGTGCATGAAATAAGGGGCTCGTAGTGGACAGTAGGGGTTGTTTGGTCACGAGTTACTATCTTTCTCAAGCTCATCCGCTGTCTTACGCCGGCCGCCCAAATAACTAGAGATAACATGGAACAGCTGTTCAGTGCAGAATGCAGCTCGTATTCTATAAAAGGAAGTGGTATCCCATCTACAAGCAAGAGTCCTAGCCGCGTTCACATAGCTTCTAGTGATAAGCCTTTCCGGTCACGGGTGAATTCGCATCAAATGAGTGCGCCGATGCAAGTGCAAATAAAGCATACCCCTACAACACTTTCGTGAGTCATCTAAGCTAATTTTCTTGTTTTAGCTTGACTCTCCGCACTCATGGCTCTCTTGACTCACAGTGTTTGGGATAGCACCTGATGCTCTACCGACATCGCTGCTCCAAATCACCTGAAGGAACGTGTCTTAGTGTCTAACGTCTCTCGAAATCACTACTGCCCTCTCGCGGCGCTTTTTCCTACCTTTGAGTTACAGCCCTTCATGTCCAGCTGAGTACAGTAGCATGGTGCCTTTTCTAATTTCGCCAGCGAGAACACTTAAGGTCTCTCGCTTCTGAGGTAGTGGGGCTCGGTGTGATACCTTAACCTCAATTCCTCATTCCCAAATGTTGTTCGACTTCACACACCATCGAGCTCTTTCATGAACATGAGAGGTGAGATTTAGGCTTTGTGTGGGTAATATCTGTAGCTGAGTCCTTAGCCAGTAGATTTCAATCTCAGCCTGTCCCATTACTTTGTGTTTTTTTCCTGTGTATGCATATGTATCTTTCTGCCTTGATTATGAAGAAATATATCTATTTTTTGTAATTGTTCTTCTCGGATGTGCCATAAATCATGTTTTCTTGCACACTGTTAATATTTTGTGGATATTGCTGTTTAAAAATGATGATATCGGAAAAAGTAGATGAAATAAAATAAAGACAAAATGTTACTCTGCATTGATGCCGATCTGTTTATTATACATGCTTTACTGATTTGTTGTAAGCAAGTGGAAATGTCACACAAACATCTGACCCACCAATTTATTATTTATTTTATTTATTTATTTATTATATTATTTCTTGATTTTAGGCGAACTCGGGCCTTTGGAAGAGGCCCTTGTGCATAAATGCTGAAGCGTGCAATTTCTACATGACTAAATTACTTGGCAAAATTAATGATGTTTCCCAAGATGTTTCACACGAAAAAACAATCAATAAAATATCAGAATAAAGTACAAAAAATAGGACGTTTGTGGTGTACGCACACACACACATTATACAGGTACTTATATAAAAATATCTTCTATATATATATATATATATATACTGGGTACGGAAAGTATTCAGACACCCCTTAAAGTTTTCACTCTTTGTTATATTGCAGCCATTTGCTAAAATCATTTAGCAAGTAAATTTTTTCCTCATTAATGTTCACACAGCACACCATATTGACAGAAAAAAACAGAATTATTGACATTTTTGCAGATATATTAAAAAAGAAAAAATGAAATATCACATGGTCCTAAGTATTCAAACCCTTTGCTCAGTTTTTAGTAGAAGCACCCTTTTGATCTATACAGCCATGAGTCTTTTTGGGAAAGATGCAACAAGTGTTTCACACCTGGATTTGGGGATCCTCTGCCATTCCTCCTTGCAGATCCTCTCCAGTTCTGTCAGTTTGGATGGTAAACGATGGTGGACAGCTATTTTTAGGTCTTTCCAGAGATGCTCAATTGGGTTTAAGTTAGGGTTCTGGCTGGGCCATTCAAGAACAGTCTCCGAGTTGTTGTGAAGCCACTCCTTCGTTATTTTAGCTGTGTGCTTAGGGTCATTGTCTGTTGGAAGGTAACCTTTGGCCTCAGTCTAGGTCCTGCCACTCTGGAGAGATTTTCGCCAGGATATCCCGGGACTTGGCCGCATTCATCTTGTTTTCCCTCGTTGCAACCATCGTCCTGTACCTGCAGCTGACAAAACCCCCCAAGCATGATGCTGCCACCACCATGCTTCACTGTTGTATTGGACAGGTGATGAGCAGTGCCCTTTTTTTCTCCACACATACCGCTTAGAATTTAAGGCCAAAAAGTTTTATCTTGGTTTCATCAGACCAGAGAATTTTATTTCTCACCATCTCACCAAACTCCATGCGTGCTTTCATGTGTCTTGCACTGAGGAGGGGCTTCCGTCGGGCCACTCTGCCATATAGCCCCGACTGGTGGAGGGCTGCAGTTATGGTTGACTTTCTACAACTTTCTCCCAGCTCCCCGACTGCATCTCTGGTGCTCAGCCACAGTGATCTTTGGGTTCTTCTTACCTCTCTCACCAAGGCTCTTCTCCCCCGATAGCTAAATTTGGCCGGAACGGCCAGCTCTAGGAAGGGTTCTGGTCGTCAAAAACGTCTTCCATTTAAGGATTATGGAGGCCACTGTGCTCTTAGGACCCTTAAGTGCAGCAGAAATTTTTTTTAACCTTGGCCAGATCTGTGCCTTGCCCAAATTCTGTCTCTGAGCTCTTCAGGCAATTCCTTTGACCTCATGATTCTCATTTTGCATTTCATGTACTGTGAGCTGTAAGGTCTTATATAGACAAGTGTGTGGCTTTCGTAATCAAGTCCAATCAGTATAATCAAACACATCTGGACTCAAATGAAGGTGTAGAACCATCTCAAGTATTATCAGAAGAAATGGACAGCACCTGAGTTAATTATATGAGTGTCACAGAAAAGGGTCTGAATACTTAGGACCATTTTATATTTCAGTTTTTCTTTTTTAATAGATTTACAAAAATGTCAAGAATTATGTGTTTTTCTGTCAATATGGGTGCTGTGTGTACATTGAGTAAAAAAAATGAACTTAAATGATTTTAGCAAATGGCTGCAATATAAGAGAGTGAAAAATTTAAGGGGGTCTGAATACTTTCGTACCCACTGTATATATATTATATATATATATACAGTAGTCAACATTTGAACATGATCAAAAAATTTTATAGTTTTCCTAAGACGCAAAACACATCTTGTTTTAGGTTTTAGGGACACTTATGATAAAGGTTTTATGCTGCATCCCCCTTCAAATGTTGACTGCTAGATATAAACCTATATATTATATATATATATATCTATATATATATATGTATAATTTATATATATAATATATATATATATAAAATACTATATAGGGTCTGACTCTATAATCTATATATCTATGTGTGTATCTTTATTTAGATATTACTGATGTATGTTTATACTTTCGTTACACCCATAATGGTTTCAGTATTAGACTACTGCACTATGAACATTGTTTACAAAATTTGAATAAATGAATTATAATATGCTGTCCAACAATTAATCGGCGATTAATCACAAATTTTTTGTTTATATGATATGTGTGTGTACTGTGTATATTTATTACGTTTATATAAAAAGACACACATACAGTATATAGTTTGAAAATATTTACGTCTATATTTATATAATTTATATTATAAATAAATATATTTAATATATAAACAACATATTTTCTGGAATGAATGCATGCATGTGTGTGTATTTATATATACATAATAAATATACGCCGCACACATATATTATGTAAACAAACTTATTTTGGATGCGATTGGCACTAATTATAATAATTTAGCTCAAATATTATTTCAACTATTTTTGTAACAATGTAAGCTTGAATATATAATATATGATGATGCTTTTTGTTGATACTTTGTTTAAATGGCAATGTTGTGAACAGATATTGCAGTATCTGTGAAAAATATTGGTTAAACCTATTATTGGTTTATCTTTAATCTTAACTTAAAAAACAACAACAGCAACAAAAACCCTGCACACTTCAGCTTTAAGTGCACGTTTTGCAATGCTTTTTAAAGTTATTCATGCTATGCACCTTTTGGAATAGATCTTACATAATACTGGCTTGCACAAATATTCCTGATGATAGCCGTCTATACAACAAGTCTGCAGATCTCTGTTTTTGTGCACCAGATTTCGTAGGCCATATTTGCACCAATGCACATGTATCGTTTTTAAAACAGGCACGAAAGTGAAATTTGAGCAGTCTGAGTGTTTAAAAACAGCCAGAGTGACTCAGCCAACCAGCAGCCAGTAGATGGTAAACAACCTGGAGCAGCATGTGTAAAGTCTGAGTTTGAGAGTCATGGAGGAGTGCAGTTCCGACGGCATGTGCTAAATCACCATTAAAGAAGTGCTTGTGCGGCGCTAGGTGTGCTCCAAACACACCGTCGCGAATACCCAAACTCGACTTTGGCTCTTTTAGCGGTCGGGACGCTGTCATGATCTTATTTACCCAGCTAGCTCCGTGGTTGGTCCCTATGACAACTGGGGATGTTTTACATTAAGGCTGCGGTGTGTTGAGTCCAAGAGAGGGGGAAAAGCACAAAGTTCTGTGCTTGAGGTGACCTTAACTAGGGAACTACTCATTTGGTTTCCTTCTTTGCTTTGTTTTGGAATGCATTTACTCTTGTAATCAGCTGCAGGTGACTAAACAACCATTCAAAAATAGCTGATCTTTATGAAGAGAAAACAGCAGGGTAGGGCCGAAAAATACAAGGAGGATTATGAGGGACAGACTGTTTTTGAGGCGGAAAAATGACAGTGACCGCCATCAACTGTTGTTGTTTTGCACGCTGCAAAGGTGTTGGTTTTGCTAGGATGGAGTCTGTATATCATTAACACGCAGTTGCAAAGCAATACTTAACGTCTTAAGAGCTGAAGACTGATCCGTGAGCATGTGCAAGTGTATGCATGCTTGCCTTTGTTTACTATGGCTAGTGCGCTGCAGATACTGGAAAAATTGGCTAAGCGGCCAAAACAGAGCAAAACAAAGTTGCAGCCAAGCAGAGGATTGTGTAACATTTTTGATATTTTAGAATTTTTAGAACACGTTTTGGAAAATATCATGTCTTGATTCAATGTCAACAACAAAAGTAATAAGAATCCTTAGAAATATTTTTGCAGTGTTGAGAGAAATGTTTGCTTATGTACGGTCTAATTGCATATTCATATTGAGGTACAATGCTAAAGATGTATGATATATCCATACTGTATCCATATTGCTGATCAGCCTGTATTAAAATATATATTTTAATAATATTATATTTAATTCAGTAAGATTTTTTAATGTTTTTGAAAGACATCTCTTATGCTCACCATTTATTTATTCATTTATTGAAAATAATATTGTGAAGCATTACAATATAAAATAATTGTTTTCTATTTTAATCTATTTTATGTTGAAATTTATGATAAATATAAAGTTTGGAAACACTTTACTTAAAGCATTTATGTATAATTCATTATTATTATTAAAGTGTATAATGCATTATAATTATTCATAATGTGCATTGTACATTATATCTTGTTGTAATACTAACCCACGAATTTAAATGCCCTAGCGCGACAACATGAACTCGATAAGTGTTCATACTGATATTAATGAGATTGTACAAATGAATTCTAACGCGTTACAATGCATTATATTTAATGCATAAAAACTACTTTTATAATGCATTATACATAAAGACTTTAACTGAAGTGTTACCAAAAGTTATTTTTATTTGAAATAGAAACAATATAAAAGTTTTTACTGTTGCTATTGATCAATCGTGTTCTTGCTGAATAAAAGCAATAAAAAAAAATCATACTGACCCCAAATTAAGTTAGTTTCATTTTTTTATTTAATACACTTTATATTGGATGTATTGGTTGATATGGGATATTTTATATTTGCTGTCATCTAACACTCATTTAAAGATCTTTCCATTTATTTAAGACACATATAATGTAATAACACTGTTATGTAAATTTTTTATTTTTCATATTGTACATTATAATCTTGTAATGTCTAAATTAATTTATAGAATGAATTACAATTTATTTATTTATTTTTGTTGACAAAATAATTCATGCATGTTTCTAATGTCATCTATTTAGCTACCATCCATTAATATTAAAATAATTCTAAGCTTACTGATATTAGCCATACTTTTAATATTGGAAAATTCCTATCTAATGCAAATATACACTTTACAGAAGGGATTGTGCATTGGGCAACAACAATAGCAGCCTCAGTAGTGCACAGACGTCCTGTGTCTCACTGCAAACGTTCAGTAATGTTGCCTGGCAACATTCCTCGAAAGGTTGCCATGTGTATCGACAGTATAAAGTGTGATGATGATTCATACTTTCATTGCAACTAGCAGAACGTACAGTGTGTGTTAGTGTTTCCGGATAATATTTTTATGTGGATAAGTGAACAGTTGTACAGCATGACTAAATCATTCGGTCAGCATTCTGCATGATTTTATCGGGGGTAGTATTTTGAATGGCTTTATGTCAGCCTACACACAATACACTACTATCACACTATCAGGTGATCAAAGCAGACATTCCCCGAGCCCGTCGTCTGCCCTGCACAAACCTGATTTTGGAGGGGGCAGATGAGACGGGATGAGGGGGAGACAGAAAGAGGAATACTGTTGCTTTCTGTCATGCCACATTCCACCTCCACCTCCAGTTTCCTATGGAAGACGTGTTATGAATATTTGACATTGTGCGTTCTGACACTCCCCGTAAAATCCATTTAGTCTCTTGACAAAAATGTACTGCTGGCACCCGTCGCCGTCCTGGCCTGGCTCCTCTGGATAGACTACTATCCTCTACAGCCTTAACTAGTCATGCGTTACTAAAGTCACTAGTAAAGAATGGGCATGGGTAGATGCTGGAAACAAAAGCTCTGGAATTTAGATTTGCTTGCTAGTTCTCCTCAAGTTCAGCAAGTTTTTATCACCTTTTTCCACAATAGGCCTTCCTCTTGTTGGCAATGCAGACACATCCTCCCTTACAAACTCATTTTCTCCTCTTCATAGTAATCCTGTTCTCTTAACTTTGGAAAAGTAATGTTTTACCATACCTTGACCTTATAAAAGACACTACTTCTGTAATGCTAATTCTGCACTTCTGTGCAGAAAATGACAATATGAAATTTAATTAAGCACACTTACAGTACTTAAAGGAATCGTTCACACAAAAATGATTATTCTGTCATTATTTATCTTTTGTGCAACACAAAATAATATATTTAAATAAATGTTTCAGTGGTCAATACAGTGAGGGCATAGGGTTTTTGTTGATCATTGTTTAACATTCTTCAGAATATCTTATTTCATGTTCTGTAGAAATAAAAAAAGTCATATAGATTTGGAACGAGATGAGAGTCAGTAGATGAGTTCATTTTTATTTTGGGGTAAACTAGCCCTTTAAACAACATGTCAGTGAAAGAAAGTCACAAGAAGTCTCTTTATATTTTAGATGTTTCTCCCAGAAAGCAGTAAGATTAAATGCAGTGTATTTGGAGATGTTTGTTTTAAGGTGTGTTCATATAATCTGCATGTAATTTGTATATAATGACAGTAATAGTGTTATGACAGTATTTTTCACGTTTAAAATTGAGAACTTCAAAAACTCCAAAAACTATACTTTTAGTACATTTATGTACTATAAAAGCTTTAAAATGCTTTTTTAAATTTTTTTTATTTTACATAAGTGGGTCACCCAATAGGGGCCAACATATTTGATCACATGATGACCTGTCAGCCATGCAGTGTTGTATTCTATCACTATTGGCCAACAAAACAAAACAAAACCTAAAATAAAATAAAATAAAATAAAATAATCAGAGTGTACAATAGAGTGCTGCAGGGATGATGTATTTTTGTAGGCCAACACCCATGAAGCTAAGTTTCAGGCAGTTAGCACTTTCTTGGTCCATCGTCAATGGATTTTTTAAAATGGGTTTTTGGTTAAATGCCTGAAAACTCTGTGCTAACACCAAATTCTCGTAGGGACAATTTCACACTTAATTCTGCAACATAAAATACATCAGTAATACCGCTTTGTGACTTTTTAAAGCTTTTACCATGGATTAAAAAGGCGGTTGCTAACAAGGGGCTAAATGGGACTGAGCTTTAAGAGTGCAAAAAAAACCTTCCTTTGGGTCATGTTAGAGATGGGGAAGTTTGAAGGGCCAGTGCGATAATCAAAAGCAACATTAAATTATTAGGCAGCATAATTACCAGTATAATAACTGGAGCTTTTTTGCATTTGGCTTCCAAACTCTGGAATAGCCTTCCTGATGACGTTTGGGGTTCAGACACACTCTCTATGTTTAAATCTAGATTAAAGACACATCTCTTTGGCCAAGCATTAAAATAATGCATCTCATAATATTTTACTGCAGCTATATCTAATCAAATGCACATTATTAATCTTTAGCTTGGGTTAAACAAATACATTTAGCTTGGTTGGAACAGCAACTACGCTAACTATGTTTGTATTTGTTCCTCTGTTTCTGCTGGGATTAACATCCCATGGTAACTAGGATTTACACAAACTTCAGTCTGAATCCAGAACACCTGAGAAGAGAAGATGCAACCCCTCAGAGGACCTCAGAAGATGCCAACCCTGAAACAACATACATAACTACCAAACTTTGCTATAAGTTTGACTGCATCATATAATAACTGCTGTTAATATTATTCATCTGTTTTATTACGTCTTAAATTGATTTCTCCGTACATTTCTGCCATATGTACATTAATTGACAAGCACCACTGATAAACTACCACTAAATATTGTAGAAAACTTAATTTGCTGTAAAGTTGCTTGCAATGATTTGTATCGTGAAAAGGCGCTATACATGATCTAAACTTTACTTGACTGACTATTATATTGTAGACTTCGCAACCATCAGTAGCTGACATTGGTAAAGAGTTACATAAAATACTTGATCTTAAATTCTTCTCATTGCAGATTAGGGGGGCGTTCAGATATTGAGGACTCGTCCCTGTGGACATGACTCACAGTTAGCGCCTTTCTTGCTGCTCATATTAATACGGCGTGTCTTCTACACGATTCACTTTCCTAATTTCGGCAATAATTAAATATGCTTTACAAAAAAACAAAATTCTCTCCAATAAGTAAATACAAAATACCTTCGATGGCAAGTCTTTCGGAAGCTCATGTCATGATTTTACAGCATGTTTTTAAAGACACTGAGAGTGGTAAAAACATGTCCATCCTGAGTGAAGTCAATATTTACTAGCCAATGAACATAATACCAGGAGAGTCTTCTTGTTATAAATGATATCCCATATTATTGTTGGGTAATGACAGTTAACAATATGGACGCCAGTAAGACATGTAACGGCATGTGTCTATAGAAACTGAGTTTATCAACCACATCAATGGCATGTATAAAGAATTATAAGAATGTACAAGCTGAAATACCTGAAAATGTCTTAACGTGCAGTTCATGCATTTAATGGCTGTACATATATGCGTTGTGACATTGTGCTTTGTGTATGTTATGGCTACTGTAATACGATGGTACATCAGTAACTGTTTCCATACGGCAAGACATAGTTCATAGTTTCACCCAAAAACTTTTTTTTGTTTTTTTTCATCATTTACTCACCGTTATGTCATCAAACCTTCTGTTCTGTAGTGAACACAAAATACAGATATTTTAGAAATGAAGGCCTTCTTGTAGGAAAAACTGTTTTGGCCATATATATGACAGGCAATGAGGGTTCACATAACAACACGGCATACAGGACCTGGGTGGACCAAAAATACAAAACAAAAACCAGGATGAAATTTTTTTCAGTTACATTTTGGATTTGTGTGTGTTCCACAGAAGAAATAAAGTAACACTTTAGTTAGGGACCAGTTCTCACTATTAGCTAGTTGCTTTTTAGCATGCATATTACTGGCATGTTAGCTGTTTATAGTAGGCCTACTTAGTATTCTGCATGACCATATACAGACAACAGACGTCTCAATGCAAACGACCTGGGAGGAGCGCCACTGGTATTTCTTTCTACATGCCAAATCCTACCCAATACCTAAACTTAATAATTACCTTACTATTCACTATTAGTTTACAGTAATTAGGAGTTCATTGAGGCAAAAGCTGTAGCTAATAGCTAGTCAATAGTGAGAATTGGCCCTTACAGGTTTGGATGACATGAAGGTAAGTAAATAATTTTTTGAGATTTTACACTGAACTTTAGAAACCATAGGGTCAAATGTGTGGTTTATGCAGGTGGATGTAGGAGTTGTTTGCAGTATGAGGGTGTGTATGGTCACTTTGCGTGTATTAAGCCACTTCAAGTTCAGAACAAGTCAACAAGTGAAACAAGTCATTCTAAATGCAATAATTTACTGCAGTTCTGCTAATATTATCTCTGAAAAATAGGCAGAACCGACACACCTGGGGAAAAGAGCCAAATGACAAGACAATTATCGAGGCTTTGGGAGCCTTTTAGGATTTAATTAAATAAAGACCTCTAAAATTAGACAATTAGCATGGTCAAAGTCATCTAATGCATGACAGGAATGCTGAACACGTTGCACAAACTTCTGGAGGCAATATGACTTGTGCAGTTGCATATCAAGCAGTAACTTGTTGAGGGTGTAGTCAGTACTGTATACCGGTCTCCTGCAGTGACCTTTGGAATGTGGAATGCATGGAATGCAACGCGTGCCGTGAGTTACTGACAGCGTGGTGAGGAATTCTGACCTCGGTTTTCCCTCTTTCTTAAAAATCAACAGTCACTTCGGAATATTTACTATCAAAGACTTCAAAGACAAAATGCACTGGTCTTTGAAGTGTACCTTTGAAGATCTCTAGCAGTATTAGATCTAGTTTTCAGGTCTAGTTTGATGCATTTTTTTAACCAAGATGCATTGAATTTCAATTTGTGCAGCCAATGAAGCTTCTTTGCAGTGAAGCCCTATGCCGAGCCAGATTTTGTCACCCCCTAGCCATCTGTATTCAGTGCAGGATTAACCTCTCGAACAAAAGAAACGAGAAAAGCCACTTCCCTCTTTCTGTGCATTGTCGCAGTTTCTCTGGAACTCTTTTCAGCTCAGCATGCAAAGCCCACTTCCTGTTAGCTCTACTAATGACGTAATATTAGCGACAGTTTCTGGAAAAAGTGCTTGCATTGCAGAGTGTATGTTTGGAGAATTCCTGGACTTACAGTGAAGTTGCAATATGACTGTAGTTTCAGTAACAATAGTCAATTGTTGATAAGCAGAGTGCATATGATATATTTATACCACCCTTCCAAATTCTGGGTTCAGTAATGGGTCAGTAAAAGCGTTTTTTTTTTAATTCATCAAAGAATCACAACTGTTTTCAACATTGCTAATAATAAGAAATGTTTATTGAGCACCCATTCAGAATGATTTCTGAAGGATCATGTGACACTGAAGACTAGAGTAATGACTGCTGAAAATGCAGCTTTGCCATCACAGGTATAAATGACATATTACAATGTATTAAAATAGAATACAGTTATTTTAAATTATAATAATATTTCATAATATTAACCTATTTACTGTATTTTTATCAAACAAATGCAGCCCTGGTGAGCATAAGAGACTTCAAAAACATTTTTAAAATCTTACCAAACTTTTGATGTTACTTGTATCTATAATTATTTAATATTTATATTAATTCTGAATATTACAGGTTTGCATATGCAAAAAAATATGCCTTGTACAAAAACAAAGCTTTACAAAAATAGCTCTGAGGTGTAAATGGGAAAAAACTGCAATCACAGACAAAGTCCAAATGCGGGGAGTGGCTAATTACTCAGATGTATGTAATGATATTGTCAAAAAGTGTCTACGTAGTTCAGACTAAGAGAAAACAACGATGTAATTTGGTTGTCTCTTTAGCTGTAATCCTGTTTTCTGTTTGTTTTTGCCATTTTGGAAAGAGTGAGACCTCTGTACTAGAGCATAACCAATCTGTAGTCACATAATATAACATTTGGTACATTCAGTCAAGCTTTATAAGATATTTTTGATAGTTTTTCATCTCCTGGCATCTTTAAAAGGAACACTGTGTTGTGGGATGTCAGTATAATTGCAAGATAGAACACAAAGTCTTTCTCATATACTGCCTGTATTTACACATGCACTAGACAGACAGCAAAAGAACAGACAGTACACTCTACAATTATTATTGCTAGCCTGTTTGCCTAATTTGTCTCTTGAGTGCAGAAACTACCTGCATAGCCAGACAGTTAGCTGGAGTCTGCCAGACTTCGACAGTTAGCTGGGCCCGCTGAATGTTTGTTAAGCCGCTGTGATGACTGCGTGATCAGGGCTGTAACCGTTGTGGATCATGCAGTCTCCCAGACACCGATACACACAGATGCCTGGCTGCGAGCCAGCAAGTCAGGGAGGTTCAGACGGCCTGCTGTGAACATTGTAAATATGCTTTTCAACACATTCTCAGCTGGGTGAAAAAAAACGTTTTAGCTGTTACTCACGGTTGATTTTTGGAATTGGGTCACTGTGGTTACTGAACAGTCTGTTGTCTGAATGAGCCGTTGCAGAAAAGAAACTTCGCTGGAACAGTATTTAGTGTCTCTCTTCTGGAACTGCCAGTTTGTACTTGTATCAAACAATATCGAAACACTGTAAATATGATTCTACTCCACCTTCAAAATAGCATTAATGGAATAGTCCTGTATAAGATATGTTTGCTCGCATCTGTCTGCCTGTTTGTTTACCATTATTGGACTGTTTCATGAAACACTGACCCTTGCACTACCAATTAGTTTAGAGACGATTCAGAGCAACTCAACAGCAGGACGTGAAAGTTAAGCCACCCTCTTGTTTATCTCTCCTGAGCAAGCACTGTTAAAATGACCTGCTCACTCAGACTTTTGGAGAGACTTGAAAAGATGACCTTTGAAGACCTAAAATGATCAGGTGGCCTTTGACCTCAGTGCTTAAAGAAGACATGAAAGAGAAAAAATAGGTAAGCAGCTGTAAATGCGTTTCCTGTTCTTTTTTTATATATATAAAATGTGTGAAACATTTATTTTTTACACTAAAAATTCTGTTACATTTGAGTAAAAAAAAAAAAATCTTGTAGCAATGGTTCCCAGAACTTTACTATAAAAATGTGGTTGCAATGTTACAACTATGGGATATCATTTTAGCAACATACATTTGTATACTTTACAATCCTTAAATTTGTAATTACATAATAACCAACATATTTTATCAAAATATTATTGTTTTAAAAATATTTTTTGCCTCTATGAATCCTTTTTTTAATTTACAATATCTTTTTACTTACATACATTGTCTTATTGTCATTTTTTGCAAATAAAGTCAATTACCAAGTTTTTACTGTAAGCATTTTACCATGCTTTCTCTCTCTCTCTCTCTCTCTCTTTGCAGTGTTATCTGAGCAAGTAACAATATTTATTTAACCCTGAGCAAGGGAAAGGTTAGTTGAAATGTAAAGTTATACTCATGAATATTGGCATAAAATGTTTTCAGACTGAGAAGCATAAATTTAATGCAAGTATATGCTATGATCCAGATCTAACCATACATTAAAGATGCATTACAATGCACAATAATCAATGCATTGCACTACAGATCTGATTAAAAGTCTGACAGTTATAACAGGTTTGAAGATAAAAAATCTTTAATTTTGTCTATGATTACAGCTTTTGTGCACTGTGTTTTGACTAGTTCTTAAAACCTGTGACTGCCTTCCTTTCTGCCACTGTGGTTCTGACCCTGAGCCCTGCAGAAATGTTAGGTTTGGCATTAGCGATCATCTCTCTCCGCCACTGCTGATTGCCCCCAGACTGATTGATTTCTGCAGAGGAAACAGGAGCCTAATAATTACTTTTACATATGAGTGTGATACGTGGCTTTAGAAATGTTTGCATGATTGATTTGTTTCGGGCAACACCTAAGTTAGATCTGCTTATTAGTGGAAGTGCAATACAACTAAAAGTGAAAAACAGCTTGGTTTGATGAGGTCTTGCATTTAGAGAATGCAAACAGCCTGTGACATTAATTAAAGCTGATAAACATTCTCTGTGTCTTGGTGAGGTGGACATTGCATTAAGTTATCCCACTTTTGCAACCCACTTCATCTGATCAGGGCTTTGTGTGTGGCATTGTGTTTGTGCAGCATGTGCTGTCAGATTACAGGTTCAGGGCTGACGGGCGCGTGCCTGACTTCCCACTGGCTCCAGTGCACTTAACTTCTGCTAATCAATCAGTCACTCTCCTGGTGATGTCCGGGACTTCTTAGGCTTAGGTGTTCCCAGCGTCAGGGGAAAAGGCACAGAGTGACTAATAACTCCGCTGGATATCTCTTTCTTCTTAAACCCACCCGTCAAGACTTTAGAGGTGAAGCTTTGGAAAACCACTGAGTGCTCTTATCAAGGTATGGTCTGCGCTCACTGGCATCACAGAAAATAAGCAGTCATAAAATACAGCACCATTATACACACAATACAGACAATAATTAACCTAGCAAATTATACACAATATTCACCCTAGAATGGAAAATTTCTTTGAAGTGGGCTCTAATTGATAAGTTATGATCTTGACGATACACCTTTTGGCGTCGGTATGATAAAACCTTGTTTTTGTTGAATGAAGAGAGTAATTTGTATTGATTTTAATGTGGCTCCCTTCATCCCGGCAGGAATCCAGCATGTGGTGTGTTGCATTCCTTTTTTTGTTCATTCCGTATTTGCAGCCCATTAATCTCCAGTGTCGTAAAAAGCAAAGCTCATAGATTTTTTCTTTATTTATCATAGGACTGGCCCAGTGTTTGCAAACAAGGTCCCATTGCGTCAAGGAGAAGGGTGGGTGGATTGATGCACCATTAGGATTTAATGGTTAGTGATATGTGATGCAAGTTCAACTCTTTATCAGTTGATACCTGTTGTCTTTACTTTATTGTCTAAAATAAGTGTGCTACACACTCTTAAAAATAAACGTTCTTAATTGGCATTCCATGAAGAACCTTTAACATCCAACGAAACTTTGCATTCCACAAAAAGTTCTTTAGATTATGAAATGTTCTTCACACTAAGAAATCTTTTAGGAACTGTTCATTGAAAGGTACTTAGGGGAAACAAAAACGATTAATCTATGGCATCATTGCAAAACCCGCCTTTATTTTAGGAGTGTAGGTTTGTTTAGTTCCCATATGGCCACTATCTCTGCTTAAAGAGATAGTTCACCCAAAAATGAAAATTAGCCCATTATTTACTCACCCTCAAGCCATCCTAGGTGTATATGACTTCCTTCTTTCAGATGAATCCATATGCTGGCACATCCTCCTATAAAAATTGTCTCACTGGCTCCGTGGGAGGGGTTGGGGTTTCTTACAAAAAAAATCAGGATTTTGTAAGAAATATCCATATTCAAAATGTAATAATCACTTTAATCTAGCTTGCGCCAACAGTTGTACACGGAAGCAGCTCCGGGAGGATGACGTAAGTTGTCTGCGATTCGTCTGAAAGAAGAAAGTCATATGTACACATGATGCCTTGAGGGTGAGTAAATTCATGGGCTAATTTTAATTTTTGGGTGAACTAACCCTTTAAGAACACTTATATAGGTAAAAATTTGATATTAATGCACTTTCAAATAACATATAAATTGTACAAATGTGTAGTTCTGCTTTAGGCTATTGTTAAACGGACCTTGACATTCAGTCAGAAATAATTGAATCATTGAATCATTAGATGTCTTGTGAGTAAAAGTAATGTGACTGCTTTGTTTGCTGTTGCACAAAAGTGGACTGCATAATGAACGCAGTGATGAGAGGGTCTTATTTTTCTCACCGCCTGACCTTCAGAAAGAGAGGGTGAACCAGCTGCACATGACACTCGTTCTGACCCCAGTTATCAGTTATGCATGGCACATTTGAACCTGTTGTTTTATGTTTGACTTGTGATTAAATGCCATATATTTTTCTGAGTAATAAATTAAAATCCTTCACACATCTTGAATGGTTCTATACAATATTTATTGCATGTATACTTTCTTGTATATATCATTTATTGTATATAAATTGTATTTTCCTATATATATATATATACTTGTGGATTATTGAAACTTTGAACTCTCATTTCTGATGGCACCCATTCACTGCAGAGGATCCATTGGTGAGCAAGTGATATAATGCTACATTTCTCCAAATCTATTTCGATAAAGAAACAAACTCATCTACATCTAGGATGGCCTGAGGGTAAGTACTTTTTTTTTAAAGCAAATTTTCATTTATGGGTGAGCTTAAAAACATGAAGGGAATTAATTATCATGCATGATTTAACTAAAATGACTTAACAAATTAGTATTGGTCATGATTAAACTAAAACAAGGGAACAAATTTATAAAACATGGCCACAAATTAAGTTGTGGGAATAAATTCATAATTCTAAATAATATCTACAGTATGTGTTCTTCTGCATTACATTGTACAACATATATTTATAAAGCTCATAGAATATTTTCTGTTGGAATAAATATGGAAAATATTCTTTAAACCTGTTGATCAGCCTGTGATTTTCTTCATTTCATAAATAGCCTGCCCTATGAATATACAGACTAAAAACATCATAATTCTAATGTGCTGTGTTCAGAATTAGACTATAATGTTTATGTCTGATGTCAAAACCCCACCATGCTCCAGGCAGTGACATGCTCAAATATAGCTCAGTCTAAGAATAGAACATGCAGTCAGACTATTCATAGCAGTGGCTGTTACCTCAGTATAGCGAGTATCGTTGTTAAAGGGCTGTGCTATTGCTGCCATGGAAATAAGAGCCTTCTGTTCCTGTTTTTCTTCTATTTTCTCCCTCCGGCTTGACGTCAGCGCAGCCCTGAAGTGCGCAGCTTAGCCCAGCAGCCGCCCAGGGTTCGCACCATGCTTTAGTCATGTCTGTCTACAGAGGAGCCCGTCAACGTCGGCTTTGTGCACGTACGAGAGCCTTGGGGCAGAAAACACTGTTTTCTCTCGGGCTTTTACAATGAAGATACAAATATATCTGTCAGTTGTTAACTGATCCAACCCACCCAAACAATGGCCCCTGTTGATGACTTCATAAAGTGGGTGATTATTGCTCACTAACTTTCTTCTCATCACCGTTCTTGAATTGTGCCATTGTTTTTTTTTTAACCTCTCGTTCAGTAAGTGAACATTTTTTTGGCACAAGGAAACACTGCCACATGTGAGAACACAGCTCCCTGTGAAAATACAGACCTTCCGTACAGCATGATATGTTCTCAAGAAAAGACTGATACTCAGCTTGTGCAGATGTAGACATCTCTGAGTCATCCGTATGACATTATTCACTTCATATTACTAAAGTTGTAGTGGAATCATCCCCAGACGTCTTAGCTGGAGTTTAAGGGAATATGGTGTGAGTCAATGCAGTCTTGTGGGAAATCAGAGCACACCCATAGTCTTGAAGATGTGGGGTCTAACACGTGCAGTAAGGGCAGAATCTTTCATCCCGTCTGCTTCACTGTCTGCAAAATTAATGGGACAATCATCACAGCAGACCCCCTCGTGCATGATTTCTGTGGCCTGCAGGCAGCCTGATCTTTAACAGTCACCAAAGAAAAGGTCATTGAAGTCAGAGTGATCAAGCTATTTTCCCCTTTTTTTGGTCTTCTGAAGAACAGCACGAGTGTGTGACTAATAAGATGTTTGTGCATGTTTTCATGACAAGTCTATAAAGACACTGATTGTTCTTTTGAAAGAGATATCACTATATGACTAGGGCCATGTTCATACTGCAAGGCTTAATGCTCAATTCTGATTCGTTTGGCTGTTCACATTATTTTTAAAATGTGGCCAATATATCAGATTCAAGTGTGAATTGGACACTGTCCCAAACTGAACTGCATGCGCAAAAGAACAAAAACAAGACGGCACGAGCATGTTGTAATATGAAATTAAACATGGAAGAATTTATAAATTGATGCACCGTGGAAGCCAGATAATTTGTGTACAGGCGATAAGAAGGATGAAGACAAGAATGAGGATGATTTTTTGTTTGGTTTCCCTTCAAGTTTTGCTTGTATGGAGTTGTTACTGTAAAACTTACACCTCAGTGTCGCTCCACTGACTACCCATCTTCAATATTAATTGAGTGAATAAAGAATTACGAGTATGTAAACTCTTAGGAGTGAATCCCGTCAGCTGAGAATTGTGATGAACGTCGATCTAGAGTGATGCAAAAGTCATGTATTCTGATATGACTATTCAGCCTGAGGTTGTATTGTAAAACATACAACAAATATGGAATATAAAAAAAGACAAATATGGAAGTGGCACAAATCAGCATCAAAAAATCTGATTTGATTCCATATGATTTGTGGTATTTACACTGTTATGAGTCACATACGTGCAAAAAAAAAAGAAAATTCATATTTGAGCCACTTTGTTCTTTGCCTGACTGGCAGTATTGGAATCAATCAGTGAAACAGAATTGCTAAGCATTTTATGATCTTGTTGTGATTTGTCTGGTGGTAGTTGCTCTTTCATCCTTTTATGCAGGAAGAGGTTAAAAAGCAAGTGCAGAATGTCTATCTGCAGAGTTGTGCCCTTATGTACATTTTGTACCTCTTGCAAACAAACTCCTGTGTTTGAGAAACAGATAAGGAGCCTCTTACGTTTGTACACATTGTGCTGCATCTAGGCTGCATGATTTATGATCCAGGATGGGGAAAAACAGGTGTCAATATGTGAACAGCTGTCTTCTTGGTAATATTTCTTTACCCTTAATCAGAACTATCTGTTGTCCCACAGAACAATTTAAGTCCCTTTCTTCCTTATTGTTGTGCTTAAACTAATATGAAATGATAATACTTGACTATAAGGAAGCAAGAATATATTTAAGTAATTTTTTTGGTTATGAGCTCTGAACTGAACTGAATGTCAGCACACGTGACAGTTTTTGTAATGTCCAGCAAGTTGCACTTCGTTTTTAAATCTGGCATAAAAAACACAACAGGAACGGTTCGTTTTAAATCATTAAGCATAACATTTATTTCATAAGAAAAAAGTAAACATTTGTAAATGTATAAATAACCAAATATATTATTTGTTGTGAATGACATCAGTGTTATGCATAAATAAAAATTAAGACAATTCAGTCCTTAAATAGCAGTCTCTTTTTAAGGCAGAGCTTCTTTTCCTCTGTAGACCCATCACAATATTGTCAGGTCTGAGCCATGTGTTATTCACTCTCCTCCCACGTGGAGTGCAAAGTGCAGCCATGCCACGGTCCGGATCCCCTATCATCCTTGCTGCATCACAGTCCACCGACCACCCTGGTGCTCCTTTGGTCCCTCCAAAGGGTGACACCACCGATCATGCAATATGAGGAACGTGGACGAATGTCTCTAGTGTCCTCTGACACTTAGAATTCCATAATCATGGAGGTGGAAGCTCCGTAATGGACTTTTAGACAGTCCCCTTGAATCGATGAGTATGTCCTCATGACGGTTGAAGGACGACATCAATATTCCGGCTCTCTTCAGCACATTTCAGTGCACCACACCTCAGCGCTCTTGCAGGGCAATGGAGGGCACCCACTGGTTCCTGCAACGGCTTTCCTTGCAGTAACTCCCCACTTCGTTCAGCTTGAGATGCTCGGCTTGTGGGTTCTATGAGAAGGAACGAAATATGATTAGTATTGCATATCTTCTTTGACAATAGCTTGTTCGTTAACCCAGTTTGTGTTAAGGGTGTGAATTAAAGTGGGGGTGGGAGAGTGGGTGTCTTACAAGTAGCCTACAACCGGTCATTATGAATAGTATAAATGCAATTCCAGTGAGTTTTAAAACATTTCCACTAGGAAAGTTAGTCATTGTACATACTGCCATAAGCTCGCGAATATAAACGGTAAGCTTATATTTTTGAAAACGTTTCGCTAAGCTCATTTTCGAACAGAACATTGGCAAAACTGTCATTCTTCCTTCGAATATACACTCTTAAAAATAAAGGTGCTTCACGATGCCATAGAAGAACCTTTTTTTGTCATGAAATGGTTCCATAAAGAACCTTTAACAGCTGAAGAACCTTTCTGTTTGGCAAAAGGTTCTTTGTGGTGAAAGAAGGTTCTTCAGATTATAAAAAGGTAAGAAAGAGATGGTTCTTTAAAGAACCTTTGACTGAATGGTTCTTTGTGGAACCAAAAATGGTTCTTCTATGGCATCGCTTGAAGAACCTTTTGAAGCACCTTTATTTTATTTTAGTGTAGGCTACATACCACAAAAAAACACTCGTGTTTTGTTTAAAAAGTTCAAAGATAGCTACAAACTGCACCCCCTCTCTCAAATGTTATACGTGTATTTGTAATATGCGAAATAATACTTACAGTTACAAGTATGCAGTGGAGGTCTCTTGGTTCGTTAGCGTTGCTGTCAGTGGAGAGCGGCTCCCCGAGGACCTGTGCTAAACGCCTCATGCCGGAGACGCGCACGATGTTGATGTCGATGTCGCAGCAGAAGGCTTGGATGAGCGTGAAGTGGATCTGAAGCGCAACATCATTCTCGTCCTCCTCATCGGTCGCTAAAACGCAGAGGACCACGCTGTCTGGATCCCTGTACAAGTCAATAAATGCGTTTAATTTAATATGCACTTAGGTTTTTACAGTTTGGTCTAATGCATATCACTGAATTATATTGTAGATTGAATAAAATACTTACACATTCATGAGCTGTGCAGACTCGTAGACTCCTACTGTCAGACAGTTTTGTCGTTGTGCAGCTACTAGCAGCTCTTCAAGAGCTTCACTTACAGTCTCCATTCTTTATTAAAGAAACAAATAACAGTTTTAACTTCTGAAACCCCTTAAAAATGAAAACAAATATTTTTGAGACTCGTTCTTTTGAAATGCTAAGAAAAACAAGAAACGTTAACTTACTTTCTGTCAGTGCTGTTGCATCCAACAAGCTCTTCCAGAGTCATGTTTGTCATTAAATTATATTATAATCCAGAAATCGAAATTTCCTCAAAATAATATAATTCCAGTCGATACGGCGATCTTTGACGGCAGTAGTAATCCAGAGATTTCGAGTGGTTTCTCTCTCGCACTGCTCAGATACTTCTCTCTACGATACCGTGTCGATTCGTGTTCGACCTGAAGCTGTGGGAGCCGGAGTTTTATAGCAGGAGAAGCGTAGTAGGCGTGGTTGAAACTGCAGCCGAAACCTCACGCTAATTGGCCCCGGAGGTTTCTATGGAGTCTCCTATTGTGTGAAGTATTGTTTCAACGGCAGTTGTCTTTGTGTAAGGAACGATCAAGGGGCTATTCTCCATAATGAAATCCTGCAGACTAATTTGTTAAAAATGAAAACGCATGAATATTGATTTTTTTGGGGGTCAACTGCAACCCAGCCTACACGAAGTACCCTTTGAGTTTTTCAATATTGTTAACCTTTTAAAAGACAACAAATACATTATACATTATATAAAAATATAGATGCATATTATTTTTGTATGCCTTTTTTTTACCATTTAATTATTTATTGTTTATTTTGCGGTTGACATTTCTGTCAATCTCACAAAACTTTTTGTATTAGGTTTTTTTGCATTACATAATTAGTAAAAATAATGCTTCATAATACGAACTTATATAGCCTACGTGAGACCGCTACATGCTAAAAATGCATTCATAAAAATAAAAATAGTTCATTAAAAGAATATTAAAATGCATTACTTAACCATCTGCATATATTGACTCAAATGAGAAATACACATTTATTAATGTTTGCGTAATTCATTGCTTGATGCAAAAATAATCAAATTTTCATAACTATTTTGAAAAGCATTTATTAAACACTCATGAGCCCGTTACTGTATGTAATCTTTGTCCCGCGCTCCATCTGGTGGCGAGAACTTTACCTTCTCGTGGAGGATTGAGCACAAGGACAGGAACATGTGTGGGCATGCCATGGACCTCAGAAATTAAGATGATCACTCACGAAGGTACTCATTCGGTGATTACATCAAAACTAATAACTACATTTAAAATTACACGAACTTAGTTGGTTTCGGTGATAATGGTTAGATAGCCTATCATACGCTTAAACTGTTCAGCTTTAATGTTATGTTAGTTATAATGTGGTAGCCTACAACAAAATAAAGAAGAGCTGTGAATCGAAACACGGAGGGGAGGATTACCTGATTGTTAGAGGAAAATCATTTTGCATGATAATAATCTGCTCAATCAGTGCTGTCATGATTACATCAGTTGAATAAAATTAGTTTGACCAAGTTTGTAGGACCATAAATCAACTTGACAACGTGTTTATCATCTTAATCCTTTACCAAGTGACATTAATATGGCCTTGCAAGCAGAGTCAGCTTATAGCTCTTCAGTTTTGTAAAAAGACCTTGCTCCATAGAATGATCACAAAGTTAGTAGCCTATTATAAAATAATAAAGCAATAAAGAACTCAAATGATTAAATTCTTGTAGCCTACACAATTTAACTTTAAATTTACCATTTGATATTTCTCAAGTTTTATATTAATATCAAAATATTAATATCTTGATTAAATATTTGAGAATGATTCTGACTTTTTAAATCTATACTTAAGCTATTTCTTATGTTTTGCAAACAACATCTGGCCTATAATGTCAATAAATAAAGTAAATGTAACTTAAGCATCTCAATGTGCTTTCTCGATGTGTGTGTGTGTGTTTGTAATACATACATACACACATACCTACGTTATCATTATACATACATACTGTACAATATGATTACATGTACTTAGTGCTTAATTAAAAAAATATTAACATGGGATTAAAACGACTGAGGTTTTATTTCTAATTTTCTGAATTAGGCTAGAATTACTCCATCACTGTTCTGCCATCCCAGACATCCATTGCCTTTGGGTCTGTGCCTTACAGGTTGCCTCATTAGTACCTGAAGAAAAACCACTGACCCTGGTTACTCTTCATACATGCCCCCAATCATCTGTTCCTAATTTTGCTATAATAAATTAAGTAATTTATAGATTAATTTAAAAATGATAATGAAAATATGTTTTGAAATGATTTACTTTGATTATCAGCTCAAAGAGCCACACAATTGTTTTGGATTTTATTCTGAGGTTTGTCAACCTCTGCTGGTGTGTGAGGGTATTGCACTGATAACGGCTAATGCTAAATATATAGAAGTTTCTTTTAAAAAGAACAACTAAGAAATTAGCTCTTCAAACCTAACAGATCAGCATATAAATGTAAAAACATAAACAACAAATGAAAGTTTCCTATAGTTTTCAAACTATATCACTTCAACCAATAAGTAGGCCTATACTATGTAAAATGCTTATGGTGTTTATGAAAAATATTGTAAAGTGTTACAGAAAAATGTTTAGCTTTTGGGGGTTCCTGGGTTTTCTGAAATTTTGAGTGGGATCCCTGAGTCTGTAAAAGGAAACTCGTGGTTTATAAAAGCACACAAACAAAGGCATAAGCAGACATGTATACAGAATACATGGTCACTCTGAGTTAGAACACAAAGTACATCTGCAATATCAGGCATTCTGCTGATATTTTCCCTCATAAACTACCAGAAATATGCCAATATGGCCTTGCATGAGCTTAACATGTGTCACTGAGGGTCGTCATCATGAATTTTGCAGCAGGTGATGTTGAATCCATTTATAAAGAGCAGCTCTTCATCACACCATGAGACCACTGACCATCTTCTGCTGTGGAGACCAAGGTAACTTTCAGTATCATGGTTAGTGGACGGATCATCCTTATTGCTGCTGCTTCTGCCTTGTCCTTCATTCTCACAAGCTGTGATGACTCACTTGACAGTCGCTCTTTGGAGAGTGCCACAAAAACACAGGATGAGAACAATTTGGTGAGTTACGTATTTTTTTACGTCTTTCATGATGGAACACTGGAAAAAGAAATGAGAAGAACCAATCATCTTGAATAATCTCAGGAAATTGATTTAAAATGGTAAATTATTTTACAGATCAAGGCACTGCAAGAGGTTCTTGAGAAGTTAAAGAATAAACAACTGCCACAAACCGGAAAAAAGTTTAGCCTACTTCCTTTGGTAATGTAGCATTTCACACAAATGGAGAACATTTACACTCTTTTTTTTCAATTCTACCCTCATGTAGAAAATTGTTTTAATCATAATTATGTGACTTCATTCTCTGATTGTCAAGATTATGGACCTGTTTTGTAATGTTTTCCCCCCGTTTCTGTTCCTGTGTTCCCTTATTTGGTCATGTTCCTGTCCTTGTTTAGTTAATTAGTCATTCTGTGCACCTGTGTTTGGTAATTGTCCTGTGTTTATAAGTTCTTGTCTGTGCATTTCTCCTCTGTCGGGTCTACTTGTTGGATGTTGTGTGTTTCTGTTGTGGATAATCCCCTGTGATTCCTGGATTAAAGACTTTTGCTTGTACTCCACGTTTCTCTCTCGTTCCTCCCGCAGCGAATCGCGACACTGATAGGCTTTGCCTAAGTAAAATTATAAGTTCACTGCACTTTTTTCACTTTGAATTGAATCATTTACAATGAATATACAGTTGACAACAAAATGAGTACATATTGTGACAAGTCAAATGCATGGAAACAAAGATGTTAACATTATGCTGTAATGATTTTACATAGATAATAAGATGTAGGCTACCCATGACGTCATACACTGCAATATGTGTGTCTGGTCATGTACTGTTATTACACTGACCACTTCATTAATCGTATGTGTACTTCTTTTTATCTAAAGTGTGATGCAGGTGAGCAGTACGTAAAGGTGCAAGAGTTGGCAAGTTATGCGGCTGTCCACAAGGAACATCATGCCACTTTTTATTTTGAAATCCTTTAATAAGACAAAGGATATCTGGGAAAAAATCTAACATTTTTCCTGATACCGTGTTGCCTTTTACTTTTTTCATATTACTGCTGTGTAAAATGCATGGAAATGTAAAATAAAGTCATGATCTACTGAATGGTTTACTTGTTTTGCTTTCCTTATTTACAGTGTGTGTGTATGTGTGTGTATATACAGTATATATAGATATTTAAAAATTTAAATATAGATAGAGATATATATATATCTACACACACACACACCACCCCACACCCCACACACACACCACACGTGTGGGAATGTTACTTACTTTGAAAAGTATTGGTTACAATTACCAGTTTCCCAAATTAAAAGGTTTACTTTAAAGTTATGTACTGATTACTTTTCTAAGTTCTAATGAATGTTTTCACTGTTTATCATTTTCCAACTCTACAGCCATGAGGGTTAACGTTACAGGCAAGGGCATGTGCTCCACCACTGATTACTGTCAGACTTCGAAATCCTTCATCACTTATTAAGAATGATAATACACGGAACACATCCACTACAAAATAGACTTTAGTACCGCCTTTTTACTTTGCGATTGCTGACGTTCAATGCACATTAAAATCATATGAAATAGTTTACTGCTACTGTTTTTGAAAACCAAATATTGCATAACTACAGGAAACATGTATCCGAACATGCTTTGAAAAAATTAATAAATAAAAGCATATACATCAACCGAAATATGGTTATCTATCATGCATGTGTCCTATTCTTTGTACTAAAAGCCTGAAACATTGATGTCTTTTTGAATCATTGGTGTCTGTTTATATGATATGACAATAGTTTTCTCAAAATAAATTGTAAAATGCTCATGAAGTGACTCAGAGCAGATCTAGAGATTATGTTTATGTGTTCATGTACTTTTCCCCATATTTTTTGAGAATGGCTGAAAAGACCACTGCGATACACAGACACTCTTAAATGAAACCGCATGTCTGCGTCATTAATTTCCACGAGGGGCGGACTGGGAAAAGATTTCAGGCCGGGAAATCTCACACTCATCAGGCCATCCCATACACCCAAACAAATTCTAAAACACAGAAAACCCTATTTTTGTATGGTACCAGGCAAAATAATTAAAAATTCTCTCCTGAACTGCACCTTCACTTCCATTTAAAAAAAAATGTCAGTCTCTTTATTTTGCCCTGATATCTCCTATTTCCCCCCCTCCCCTCACATGACTTTAATACTCAAGATTTAGCAAAACTATACTTTCTAAATTGCCTATATGTCAAAATTAGTACAATAATAACTATTACAATATCTTTATAGAAAAATCACAATACTGAACATGAGTCATATTTTTCCCTTACAAAAATTAACCATGATTTTATTAGAGTAAAAGTACAGTAATCTGTATTGTTTTTTTTTAATTTTTGCAAAGGGTTACCTTTGTATTTATTTTTTTTACTACACATTCCATTGTTAAACTATGGTTAGTGTAACAAAAACATGGTTAATCTGTGGTTACCATGGTCCATTGTCTTTGGATTTATAGTAAAATCATTGTTAATTTTCGTAAGGGTTGTGTTTGTTGTCTGCCCTAGCTCCCCCTAAATCTATTATAAAATATACTGTATATTAATATATTATAAAACGATTATTTGTCTGCTAAATTACTACTGCAACCTTACAATAGATAATAATGATGTCCGTAGGCTAGTAAATACAGTGATGATTAACAGCTTAAACAAGGACAAAACTACAATAGCATATTTACAGATGAAACTGACCTGCGCTTGAAACCCTGAACAGTAGTTTTGCTTCTCTGCTCCACCTGTGCGCTTCCACAGTCCGTTCCATTCTCTTTCTCTTGCATTGTTTACACTGATCCAAACCATTGCCAGTCACGTCTAACCGATTCATGATTTATTAGAGATTTATTATTGAATGTCGAATTCGGAAATAATCGCTTTAATACAGACAGAAACAATACTGTACTACATCGATGTTTCCTGTCGGCTCAATTTTTGAGTGTACTTTGCTGTTCCGATGAGCATGAACAGTATACGAGTGGAGCGACTGAGCAGAGCGCACACGCATAGAGCAGGATAATACGCAGAGCGTCACACCACGTTTTCGGCGCATCTCTAATTATTGGCGACATCAGAAATGGATATTATATAATAGATGCTTTTCTGAATATTTTAGCAATTTAAAAATATTTAAAAAATTATTTTTTACACGGCACCCCGGTTGGGAAACACTGTTTTAGAGTAGTCAGTGCAATTTGGGAAAGAAATCAGTTAAATCTGAATGTGGACACGTGTAAATATTCAAATGGAACCCTTTGTAATCGTTAACATTTTATTATTTTATTACTTTCATAAGTAACTGTAATTTAATTACACATTTTTTCTTAGTACCTGTAACTGTTACAGTACATTTATTTTGTAATTAAATTACGTAAAGCCGTTACATGTAACTAGTTACTCCCGCAACACTGCAACCACACACACAAACACACACACACACACACACACATATATTTGATTGACAAATTATATATTAATGCTGTTAAATGCATTCCTTAAAAATAAAGACATATTTCAGATTTCTGAGAATAGTGATGCATGCAACAAATCGGTCTGAATACCGACTTCGATTGGTCAGCTTCAGTTCCATTCAAATTATCCGCCTGTTCCTTCAGTAATGCTTGATTGTTTGTGTATTACATCATAGGAATAACTTTCCAACATGGCGTCGGGTCTAACGGCAGCGATGGAATCAGAGGACCTGAAAGCCCATCCTGGATTCAGCAATGACAAATACTCGATGTTGATTGTCATCGGTGCGGTCTATAGACCACATATACTGGACTATATTGTGGTGGAGATTGAACGAGGTATTGCTTTTTTATATTTTGGATTTAGAAGAAATTAATATTAACACCGTTAATCAGTGCTGTTATCATATTACATTAGAGATTACCATTATCTCTCGTATCTGTATGTTATAGAACAGGTTGCGAGCATTCTGCATATTTCATTCTTTGATTTGAAGATTCACCGGGTGCCTGGTGAATTGAGATGAAACGCAATCACACAATGTTACTTATCGCGCCAGACAGCATCTCTCGCCTTCAGCAATAAATGAGAATTTTTATTTTATCATTTATTATTGTTATTATTATTATTATTTACACAATATAGTTCACAATCTTTCCTTCACACTGTTGTATCGTTTAAAGCCCGTAATGCATGCTCCTGGGACGATATTTGTGCAGCTGTTTCTCCTGCACTGCAGTGTTATAGCCATCAAAGGATAGTAACATGCAAAAATACCTCCTTGTGCCAATTCAGCCCTAGTTATGTGATTAGCTACATTATTGTGCTTTTAACAGTTGATTAGTGATTAATAGACAGGAATGTGTCGTTAGTCTGACGTGTTCCTTCTGGTGCCCAACAGTTTAGACAGGGCGCTGCATTTTTACACCCACCTCAGAAAAAAGAAGACAAAATATCTATAATTTTGACCCATACAGTGTTTTTTTTTGGCTATTGCTACGAATATACCCCAGCGACTTAAGACTGGTTTTTGTTTTGTCCGGGTTTCACATTGTCAACAAAGAAAGATATTAAAAGTTAAATAAAAAAGAAAAAGAAAAAAGAAAATTAAATAAAAGCAAATATGGAGAGAAAAAATGTTTTATTTAGGTTTTGCCTCACACAGGAGCAATTCGCCAGGTTTTAAATTTCACTTAGAATATTACAATATTGCTTTAGTTTATTGTCAGTCCACCCCTTCCTATCCATATCAGGAAATATACCTGATTTAACTGCTATTTATACCAACACTGTTAGATGTTTTCTTATTTCAGTCCTAGCAGTGATGTGTCGGCTTTTTTTTGGGTCATAAGAGATGTGAACATGCTGTTCAGAGGCTTTTATATTTCATGAGTCCAGAGACCAGTGCCACAAAACGAGGCTTTTTTGAGGGCTAGTCAGCCAACCATCTCATTTGTCTCTCAAGCCACATTGTGTCTCACATGATGTTTCAGTTACATGCTGACTGCAGTGGTTTTGCTCTGGGGGGGGGGTTTAGACAGCAGTTCATTCAAATCAACATTTATTGTTTTTGCAATAAACCCAGTTCATCAAGTGTCAAAACATACATTAGCACACGTTGTGATGTATTGAGTTTATGTTAAATGTTACATATATTTGCATCGCCTTAACACAGGTATCCGTGCATGGGATGTGGACCTGACAGTGTGTAATTTGGATGAGCAGCTGAAACTTTTTGTTTCTCAGCATTCTTCTTATCAATCCAAAGACATAAGAGGTAAGGGTCGCCTTCTTTTGGGTTTGCAGTGATTTAAATGAGCTTCATGTACAGTAGGCTACACATTTAAAGAATACTGGGCTATCTTTTGGTTCCCATTTGAAGCACATGCTATATGTGTGGGATGCGATCTTATGACTTAACAAAGAAGCAACTGTGTAGTTCAGCCCCAGCATTCAGCTCCATATACAGTATCAGACATGCACAGCATTATTCCAGTAAATAATGGAATATGGTCATATGAAGCAAATATTTCAGTTTCTAGACATCTGAAAATGAAAACAGGCATATTCTATACCGAAAGAATTATGGGTCATGCAAACACAAGAAAAGTAGAAAACGAACATGTATGCATTAGATTATTCAGAATATGCTAATTACAATATATATAGGGGAATTGCAATATCCACTGAGCACATAAATCTATTCTAAAATAAAGTCTTAATATGGACTTTTATGAGAAAATTATGTTTATATAAATCTGTTTCTTGCTTAGTTTACATGTAGAAACCCAATAAATTATTGTTCATTACAGCCATTCTGATGTAAAAAGGCAGAAGTATGTTTTTTTTACTGGGAGAGAATCATTTATTTATCATCATTTTAATATTTATATTGTGTAATGAGAACTGTCTAAACTGCACACAGTTGCAGCTTCTGTACAGCTTCTATTATTCAGTAAAAGTTGTAGGTTGCTATTTCAGTAGACACAGCAGAAAGACAGGAAGGAAGTGCTTTCTACCAATTGTTCAGACTTTGGCTGCTGTGGAAAACAGTTCTGGAACATTTTGTTGCAGTAGTTTTGAAAGTGATTTTTGCTGACAAATTATAGAGGTTTGGAGCTCTAATACTCAGAGAAAACCTTTTACATTTGCATTAGCCTACTCTGGTTGAGAATTGACTGTCAGCATCAGAACACTTTGAAGTGATGATTTAAAAAGATTCCGGCATATCTAAATATTTAAGCTCTTGCACTGTAGAATAGTGCAGTTTTTTTCCACTTTAAAATTTGGTGCAAAATTAGTTGATTTAACTTATTGTGTGTTCCTTTTTATTAGTAGATTAGCAATGCATTAATGTTTGCTATTGAGAAATGCACATATGCATGACATATTTGTGTACTTATTCTAATTAATTCCCTTTTTAATTTTGTCTGTCTCCCAACAATCCCATCATAGGTCAGAAGACATTTCATTTCAGTTCAGATGTACTGGACATTAAAGTTGTAATAAATCCATCTGAAGGGTTTCTCTACTCTGAGGTGTGTGACTGAAAGGCATCTCTTCTTCTGTTCTTTCAATTACATTTGTTTGTATTACATGACAATCAATAAATGATAAGGGCCACATTACATATGTTAGGGCTAAAATTATACAGTGCCTTGGCAATATTAGACACCATAACCAATAAATTTTTTTGAAGCTAATTAAACTCAAATTTTAAAATGAATGATTGATGAATCGTTTTGTATCATTTTGTAATACTTTTTAGAGGCACGTTTTGTCAGTAATAACAGATTGAAATGTAATATGCATTTACTTTTTTTAATTGTTAAATATACATTTAAATAATTTCACAATTTAGAAAATATTTTTGCAATTCAGGTCCACAACTTGATATCATCCACACCTCGACACAAATTGCTGGTGCTCACAGGACAGTCTCTTGAGGACTCCGGTGATCTGGTTCTGCACACGGGCCAGTTCACTCCAAATAATTTCACCCAGATCTTTTCAGATGAAGAGGTTTGTCGTACTGTAAATGTGTATGCAAATATTTTAATGTCCTTTTGTTTTAACTGTTCACATTAGCTATGGATTTGAAAAACTGTCCATCTTTGTATATAATATGACTTTTCAGAGCATTACAAATGATTCTGTTGTACAGTAATATAGCTTTTTTTTGTTCATATATTTGAATTCATGCCTTGTTTTCTGTACATTTCCAACAGATTCAAGCTCTTTTAAATTCTGTTAGCATGCATGGCAAAGCAAACCTCACCTTAAGCTGCCCTAAAACTGGCAAATGGAAAAACTTTGTGCTAGGAAAGCACAACATACATGACATTATTGACATTAAGGTGAATCCTCTAATGGTACTACCCAAAATGGGGGGCCTTCAGGAGTTCACGGACCACCTTTTTGAGTCCTCAGAGCCACAGTCTCCATTTGACCTCTTAGAGCCTCCTGGGACAGTGGGATTTCTCAAGCTTTGCCGTCCGTGTTGTTATGTCTTTCCAGGCGGGAGAGGCGACTGTGCTTTTTTTGCTGTCAATGGCTTCAATGTTTTGGTCAATGGTGGAGCAGATCCACGCTCTTGCTTCTGGAAGCTTGTCAGGCATTTGGACCGTGTTGACTCAGTGTTGCTTACACATGTTGGAACAGACAACCTGCCGGGAGTTAACAGCCTGTTGGAGAGGAAGGTCGCAGAGCTTGAGGAAAATAAAATTGACTCGCAGGAAAAGGAGCAATGGGCAAAGAATGTAATCTCTCCAGAGCTTGGTGTGGTTTTCCTCAATGCCCCAAACAGACTTAAAAAACTTCATGGTGATCCTAATGTACTACGAAGCAGTGATCTAGCAGCACTTATTTTACAGCATTTGGAAAAACTAAAGATCTCACCAGAACCCCTTTTATGCAATTCGAGTGGCTCCATAGAACCAGTTATTCTCTTCCAAAAAATGGGAGTGGGATGTCTTGAACTTTACATCCTAAATCCAGTCAAACGTAGCAAAGAAGTAGAGTCTTTCATGAATAATTGGCCAGATAATAGTTCCAAATCCAAGAGTTTAGATGGTCACCTAACCTCTTTGGTCTCTATATGTGCTTTGCTTGTTTGGCATCCTGCTAACCCAATGGAGAAAATCATCAGAGTCCTCTTCCCTGGCTCTACACCACAAGGGAAGATAATGGATGGTCTGGAGAGACTGAAGCATCTAGAGTTTCTCAAGCGGCCTGTAGTATGCTCCAAAGATTTTGAAACATCAAAATCAGAAAAGAATCCAAAAGGTGCAGACAGTCAGGATAGTCCCAAATCTGGTAAAAATGAATCCAGACTAAGCAATGGTGCTTCAAAGGACCGAGCTCTTCGTGGAGATCTAGAACTAAAAGACAAAACCAAAGGCATAAATGGAAATGATCCAAAAAGTGAAGAAAAGCTGAAATCTGTAGAAAGCAATGTGAAACATAAACCCTCCAGACTAGTTACAAGAAAGGAGTCCTTGAAGGACAGAAGCAATGAAAAAACAAACATATCAGACTCAAAGAAACAAGAAAATGGACAGAAAAAAATGTCAGGTAGCAAGGATTCTTCGATGAGAAGACCAAAGTTAGATAGCAAAGCCGAAGAGATAAAGTCTCTTGGGAAAGATATCAAGAAAACCTCCACTGGATTACTGAACTCAAATAAGCCCGGTAATGTAAAAAATGAAGCAAAATTTAACAAACAGGCTGAGCACAAAGCTAAAAACTTTAAATCAAACAAGGAGCAGCAAAATCAGAAGTTGTCAACAGACTCTGAAGATGTAAATTGCTCTATGTCTTCACCAGAAGATATGACAGCAGCATTTCTGGAAATGGATCAAGAGCAACATGAATTACTTGTGAAGAGGCAAACTGTTGACTCTGGGAACCTGAAAAATGTCTTGACAGTTAGTGTGCAGTCTCAGTGTAGTAGCATAGTAAACCCTAGCAAGGCTGCAGCATCTGCAAGACCCTCTGTCAAAATTAAAAATGAGCACAGTGTGAATCTAGACCTCACTCCCACTGAATATACTTTGCTCGATGGGGCTTTAAAAGATAATCTTTCAACAAATGGGCCTGAGGAAGTTTGTGTCAGTCCTGATGAAATGACGTTAGAGCTAACATCTCCTAGATCAGGACCAAATAGTGCTGGTCATACTCCTTATCACTTGTCACCTGAAGAGACCTGGGCCTCAAAAGATCATAGTAGCTTTGGGGTTAAGATGTGTCTTGGTTCAGAGAGCCAGCAAATGGCATTATCCAAGTTTTCAGAGTCTGGGTGCTCTAAAAGTAACCAAGAGAGCATCTCAACTTCTTCCAAAGAGAAGCATTCTAGCTTCCTGTCTCTTAGCTCCTTCAATATAATGCCTGATATATCTCCCACTGTTACCACCACTCACTCAATGCCTGCGGAAGTAAGTTCACCACAGTCCACTGAGGTTGATGAGTCATTGTCGATGTCTTTTGAACAAGTGCTGCCAACGGTGAGCGAGTCCACCAACGAAGACGAAACATCCTATTCCAATGGACACCATGTCAGTTCTGATTTCAAAGTAGGGATGTCTTTGTCTTTAAAGAAGCCTCACACTCAGAGGGCACCTCATGATGGTCCAGACGGGTGTCCGTCCGGACCTCAGGGTCTATTGTTTGATACTACCCATGATGTTGACCTCTGCTTGGTCTCTCCATGTGAGTTTAAACATTTCAAACCGGTTGGTGATCAAGAGGATCCACTCACACTAGGTTTTAGGAACACCAGCCCGTTGAACCTTTCTGATGATAGTGACCACTCCCAAGACGCAGCTAAACCACTTCCACCTTCATGTTCAGGTAATAAGGCCACTCATCCAGCTCAGGAGACCCCTCTTACTTCTAGCAGTGACTATTTCCCAATGGCAACAGACTCAGATATACATCCGTATGTAGAGGATTGCCCATCCATTTCAGCAGACGGACTTCTGGATTCTGATGAAGAAGGTGGTGTCCACCTGCAAACGCAGGACCTAAACGATGGTTTGAATTCTTACAGAGGAAATCACCCTTTGCCAAAGGATCCCCCACCCGCACCTGTGAAAGACTTACCTCCGCTTCCCCCTCAGCCTGGTGCCTGTATGCCTGATCCTGTTAGCGGTGTAAAGTCTGCAACAAAAGGCAGAAAAGCTGCAGGAGTTACACAGAGGTTAGCATCTTCTAGTGTTTCAACACAAGGCACCAAAACCAGAGCTGGAAGTCAGGGTACTTCCATTAGTGCCTCGAGAAGCAGCTCAGCAGGAGACATAATGGCTAGTCGTAGCACAGGCTCCACTTCTAAAAGATCCACAACAGGTTTGAACTGATCTTACATTGTTCATTTTTGTATGCAAATACATATTTATTTAGCACTGACTTGTGTCTTGATTCATCAACAGGTAGCAAGGTTGGCACTTCAATATACTTGGACCTGGCTTACCTTCCGTCAAGCCATGCAGCTTCCACTATTGATGTTGAGTTCTTTTGCCGCTTGCGATCGTCCTGTTACATAATAAGTGGGGATGACACGGTCAAGGAAGGCTTGATGAGGCCCATTCTGGACGCGTTATTAGAGGGAAAATCTGTATGGCCTGAGGACGTGCCGGTATGTATGAGAATATATATGTGACAGAATTCAGTTTAGGTGCACTACAGAACTCTGGTCTCTCTATTACCATCTGTGGTTAATATATAAAAATGCAAGTTACTTGTAGAGTTATTCTGTAATGCACCTTTAAAATCTACTAATTTTTAAGGGAATACTGTCACACACTTAGTCTGTAACTTAGTCTGTATCATCTTCCAGGTGACCCTGATTCCCACGTTTGAATCACTGATGATGCATGAGTGGTACCGGGAAACCCAAGAAAAACAACGGCAACTGGGAATTACAGTGCTAGGCAGCAACAGCACTGTGGCTATGCAGGAGGAGACATTCCCTGCTTGTAAAGTGGAGTTCTGCTAGATGGACAGTAATGGCACATGCTTTACATTTACCATTTGTGTATCCCATGCTTATTTAAAGATTTGTATGTTCTTGGCAGATGCTTTATCAAACAAATATTGTGTTTGTGAAAGATTCCTTTGCAGGAATCTTTGGCGGCTAAGGCCTAAAATACACAGTAAAATCACAAGTATTAAATCAACACCCATAGATGTATTTACTCTAGGAGTATAACTGCACTGGTTAATTATTAAGAAGAGTATTTACTAGATTCCCACTTTGCAAAAATAGTCGTAATTAAATACTGCAAACTTTAATATAGCCCAGAGTTCAAATCAAATTGAATTGTCACATTATACCTGTGCATGAAGACCACTAAAAACAATCATTCAGACAGACAAACAAATTAGCAGTGCCAGTGGAGTTTAGATTAATGATGGCACAGTATTTTTATTTCAATTGTGCATACAGATCAAATCACACAACATGATTAAAAAGAGAGCTATTTTTTTACTTTGAGATTTACTTTGTTTTGGGTTGCTCTTAAAGGATGGTATTTAAGCCGTTTCCCAGTCCCTTTGACTCTTTGGGGACCAGTAGCTTCACACTAAGTCACACAAATATTGTATGAATGCAGTGCACTATAATAGAATATCACTACGAAATCTGTAGAAATATGACGGCATGAAACAGACATTTTAGTTCATCCCATTTGGAAATGTGATGAGTGGTAGAAGTGCCAACTGCTTGACACACCAAGTATACAGTAACTTGTAACTGCAGTGCAGAGGCTCTAATATCTACCGTTTGCCTACTGTGTTTCTGTTAAATACTGACTGCTGTAGGGCATACTGGCCTTTATTAATTTATTTCTAGATGCATCTCCTTAATTCAGCTCTGTAAAAAGAATGGTAAGTTTGTGGGGTGCAAAATAATTTTGAATCCATGTATTGCTACACTCACATAGAGGAAAGTGTGTATACGTATGTAATATGAATTATATGAATTAAAACATTAAAATGTCATTGTAAATGCTGTGCTGATTCTTTGCCAGTATGATAAGATAAAACAAATGCACAATGCAGAGACATGATTACTGAAAACAATCAACCAATATGGTGGATAGAGTTGATAGAAATAATCTAAATCTAAAGTTCAAGCTAATTAAACTGGACTGTTTTACCAAATATATGTGTGCAGTGTATTTTTATGCATATTAGAGTATATTAGCTTAACAATGTTAACGTAAATATTGGTTGGTTCTCCGGTGTAGTGTAATGTAGATCAGTGGTTGCTGCTAGTGATGTTCGGTTCTTGAACGAATCGTTCTTTTGAGCCGGTTCTCAGGAAGTAACCGGTCGAGCCGGTTCACAAATCGAACTGAATCGAACTTAGTTTCCATGTTGATGACGCAGGACGCACAGCCGAAGTAGCACGTCTAACTCAAAAAGAACCGATTGAACCGTATGGGATCAGAATCCCATAGAACCGGTTCAACTGTCGAAGTTTGCCGAGGATTACCATATCAACAAGACCCAATGAGTCCTTGGCGAAGTTTGCCGAGGATTACCGAAGATTCTGATGAGTGAGTTGACGATACTGTGCAAGCCTGAGGCGCGTACTGGAAACATGCTAATTATGACTGCTATTAATTTACATTTAAAAAACCTGCAAAAATCTTTCTGTCCAGTGATGTAAATAAATTTTACATTAGTTTATTGTGCATGCATATTAAATTTAAAGTTGCTTAAGCGAAATCAAGGAGTTTAATAAGACTGGTTAATTCATTCTTTATACTGTAGACATGTAGAACATATCCGCGTTTGTGCATCAATGTCTGTAATGTGTGCTGTAGGTGTGAAACTTTTAGGAATCTTATCCAAGTTGTAGGCTATTCAATATTGGTCAGTCAGTCTTATCTGACATAAGGATCTGCGAATGAAACTGTGATCACAAACACCAATAACTTAAGTGAATTATATGGCAATAAACAGCAATATGCTTTCACGCAAATAACTTTATTTTTTGAATGTTTCAATATGTGTTGACACAATTGACTTAATTGAATTTTTAATTGATACAACATTGCACTGAGTTGTTAGAAAAGAAATGCGTAGAGACGTTATTCAACGAGCCGATCTGTCCGAAAAGAACCGGTTCGCGGAAATGAATCGGACTTTGCATCTCTAGTTGCTGCCTAATTTCAGCATTTCAAGTAAGTCACTTATGAGGTTCTATTTAGGTTCAGATGAAGAAATTGTATAGTATTAGTATTTGCCGTGGTGGAATCCACCCATGATATCTGGACTGAACTTGGCAGGTGAGTCCATGACAGAGTTGACCAATGAGATCCACGGCAGGGCGGGGTTTGCGCCTTGGAGGTTTGTGGAAAAAGTCAGGCATTCAAATGTCACGATAAAACATTTGGGAATTGGTATACAACTGTCACCCTGTGTGTGGATATTAAGTAAATTAGTATATTTAATCTAGAAACGATTTTACACTGTAACCCAATTTTCTGTAACCTGGCTCTCACGCAATCCTGACGTACGACGTAAGTTTCGTTTCTGGTAAAAGGAAAGTCATCTCTTTTGGGGTAAAGTTACCGACTGAGCGAAAGAAAGCAGACGAATAAGACGTCTTGTACCAAGGTGTGTTGATTTAAATACATGTTTAATATAATGTGACAATTTTAATTACTAATTCTTTCACATAAACTTGGTAGGAGGCAATCATCTACGTTGTAGTTTACTGTATGTGTAGTACCCTACATATTTTTCAAAATACTTTTAAAATGAAATCATAACAGCATGCTTTAAAATGTTTATTTAATATTTTTCAGATCATTATGAGCACTGTGACATCCAGCTTGAATGAATGGCAGAGGAAGAAGCTCTGCTCATTGTTCAACAATGCCAACCTCAGCCTGCTTTTCAAAGCTAGTGTGCATGGATTCAATGCCACTACATTTCACGGAAAGTGCAATATGCAGGGACCAACTGTCATTGTAGCTTACAATAAGTCTGGATATGTTTTCGGAGCTTTCACTAGCAAAAATTTTGCACAGACAGCACAAAATATTGTGGATGACAAAGCTTTTCTCTTCAGCTTTAATGATAAAGAAATGAAGGAAGATCCTCTGCGTGTGGTCAGTGGCAATCCCCAGTATGCTTTCACTGACAATGGTCCATACTTTGAATCTTTGGTATTTCTTTACAATAATACAGTCACCGTCTACAGTAACCCAGGAACATACCAATTCGATCCACAGAAGATGCATGGAAATGACTTACAGCTGACAGAATGTGAGGTGTACAGAGTGGAAGGTTTGTATTATTTTGTGTTACTTTTCAGATAATTGCTGAGAGAGAAATGCACTTTCAGAAATGGTTGTGTGAATAACTTGTGCTCTGGTTTGGATTCTCACCAGACTGTGGAGGACGCATGGAGAAACCATGGCGAAATGTGCAGTGGAACTCTGAGTGAGTAAAGTAAACCAAAATCACTCTCTTCTGTAATAGTACAGATGTTTGGTCTGTTTTCATTTATTTAAAAAAAAAATGCTTCTGACTTACTGTTTTCCTAGAAATGCTTTGAAAATTTGACAATGATAATGTGTTTAGGAGAAGGAAGGTGCTTTTAAGCACCATCTCTGGCTGGAAGCCTTCTGTTAGCGCAGTCAAACAGGCTCGGATTCTACTGGTGGGTTCTGTTGGTGCTGGGAAATCAAGCTTCTTCAACTCCATCAACTCTGTGTTCAAGGGTTACGTGAGCAGCCAGGCTAACACTGGCACTGCTGGCACCAGTTTGACTACTCAGGTAGACATGATGTTTCCACCTCTGATGTTTTTTGGAGTGAAATATTGTGCAAAGTATTAGTTATACAAAGTTTCTCTATGTACCTGAAAATAATTGCCATATGTTTGTGCCATGTAGTTTCGTACCTACTACATCAAGCCAGGCAGCGGTGTCAGCCATGTTCCCTTCTCTCTGTGTGACTCGATGGGTCTGGAGGATGGTGTGAACACTGGTCTGGATGTAGATGATTTTGCCAGCATTTTGAAGGGTCACATTCAAGACCGGTATCAGGTGAGAACTTTAGGTAAAGGGTGATCATAATCAGTAATAAGTCTGGTAGATGTTTTACCAGCTAATTGATGGGCTTTACATTTATTGTAATTAATTGGATTTTAATTCAATATTTTCTGTCTCACGTCTTAATGATTTAAAGATATTCTACATGTTTCTTTCTCAGTTTAACCCATCGATGGCCATACAGCCTGACTCCCCTCATTTCAATAAATCTCCTGGCTTGAAGGACAGGATTCACTGTGTGGTGTATGTGATTGACACCTGCAAAATCAAGCTCCTCTCTGACAAAATGATCAACAAGTTTGCAGTTTTTCGAAGGAAAACCAACCAGCTGGGTAAGGGATTAACAGCAATGAAGCAGATTTGAATGAATTAAATTGATTAAATCACATGAGTGTATTGTGTCAATTAAATTATGGACATTCAATTTCGGACTGTTATTACAGCAGGGCTGTCCAAACTCGGTCCTGGAGGGCCGATGTTTAGCTCCAGCTTGCCTCAACACACCTGCTGGAAAGTTTCTATGCCTAGTAAGAGCTTGACTAGCTGCTTCAGGTGTGTTTAACTGGGGTTAGAGCTAAACTCTGCAAGACACCGGCCCTCCAGGACCGAGTTTGGACAGCCCTGTATTACAGGGCATAGTTAGGGATATGTATATAGACATAGTCCACCCAAAATTCTGTCATCATTTAGTCACCCTTAAGTTGTTCCAAAACCTGTATGAGTTTTTCTTCTTTGGGGAACGCAAACAAAGCTATTAGAAAAAACTACTGGCTACTAAACAATTTCAGCCCCATATGTCTTCCGTGAGACACAACAACAAACATGTTTGGTTACCAGCATTCTTCAAAATATCTTAATTTTGTGTTCAGCAGAAGAAAGACATGCATACAGATTTGGAATGACATAAAAAAGATTGATAATTTTATGGACTGTCCCTTTAGTTCCCATTGCTAAGAGACCTCTGTGGGTTGAGTGTACTTACAGCATAAAATTAAAGGGGTCATATGATGCTGCTAAAAATAAAATAAAAAATAATTTTGTGTATTTGGTGTAATGAAATATGTTTATGCGGTTAAAGGTTAAAAAAACACATTATTTTCCAAATACTGTACATAATTTTTTCTCCTCTATGCCCAGCCTTTCTGAAATGTGTCGATTTTTACAAAAGCTCATCGGTCTGAAAAAGCGAGGCGTGTGCTCTGATTGGCCAGTTATCCAGTGCGTTGGGATTGGCCGAATACCTCAAGCGTGTGACGGAACTGTTACGTCCCTTACTATATGTGATGCACTTGTGGCAACCACATGTGACGACCCCGGGCTGGACTCGCTTCGTCCACGGTGAAAGCCTATCCGGCGATCCACAGCGCGAAGTATGTTTTTCCTCAGTGACCAGCACGGATCAGCTCAAGGCATGACAAAGCAGATATCGTCCTCATTTGGAAGACCAAACAAATTAGTTTCACTTTCACAACGAAACACACAGTGCCTTCACGACATGGCAGCGGCAGCAACAATACTACAGCGCGAATAAAAGTTATCGCTTCTTTCTTTGGTGAACATTTGGGCGGCGTTAAGCAAATCGCCAGGATAGTGACCGGAGGATGGGGGGCGGTAGAAACGAGCCGTTTTAGGTAGGCGTTACTGACTCTTAACTTTTATAAAGAATATCTCTTGGAGTTGAGACTTTAGTCTTGCAGCTTTACAGATTTCTTTCTGAACAAGGCTGGTAAAACACTCAAAAGAGAAAGGAAAAAGAAAAGCATCATATGACCCCTTTAACCACTAGGGCTACATCACCCACAGGATAGCAATCTCTGGGATTTGATATACAGTTAGGTGTTGTTCTGTACTTCAGGTATTCCTCAGCTGGTTCTGCTGACTAAGGTGGATGAGGCCTGCCCCTTAGTGGCGGAAGACCTGAAAAATGTCTACCAGAGCCACTATATCAACAAAATGGTACAAATTAATACATGACTTAGTCAATATTCTGTACTATTTTGTTTCACATATTGTTCTTGAGTATTTCTGATTAACTGTTTTTTGACAGATGCAGGAGGTTAGCACTCAGCTTGGAGTTTCTCTGTCTGCTGTGGTCCCAGTGAAAAACTACTGCCAAGAACTGGAAATAGACTCTCAAACAGACATTCTGCTTCTAAATGCTGTTGTTCAGATGCTCAGAGCTGCTGAGGGCTTTTTTGATGATCTTTACAATGCAGAAGAGTAGAGCTTAGCCTTATTTCCCTGTCTGACCTAAAGGTTATTAACGTATATATTAGCATTGTTTCTCTCTGTTTACATGTTTACATTGTTTTAGGTGACGTGTTCATCTCTATTTATGTGTTATGAGGTCCGTGAGATTTTTTTCTGTTGCTCTGCTCTGAACATGCAAACTATTTGTAATCCAAAACATGTAACCAGATGGCTAATATATTCAAAGCTTTATTGTCAGTTTGAGTGAACAATTAACGGGTTCTGAATTAAAATAAAGGCCCTATTTCAGTTACGTTGATAATTGTCCTTACTTCATTGTTTATTTGTTGTAAAAATACAATGAAAGAAATGCATTCACATTGTACAGTACCAACAGTGGACCATAAAATCATTAAAAGACAACTATTACCTTATATTATTACCTTAAAAATTTTACCTGATCTAACCCTCAAAAATATTTTATTGATGTAACCTACTTAGTTGGATTTGGTGAACTTAAATCAATAAGAAACTAGTTCACTTAGATGTTACCACATCAAGCACAATTTGTAGGTTAACTGGCAAAACACTTATTATATTGATGATTTTTGTAATACATTATGCTTGAACGCAATAATACAAAAATTTCATATAGTCTTCATGTGAGATTGCCTTAAGAGCAACTGATCTCTAGAAGGGCAGGTATTGCTTCCTGCTGTCACCCATCCTTTGAGAATCCTCTCATTCCCAGTTTTTGCAGCCATACGGATCTATAATGTCCGCTTGTTTGAGGGAATAGCATTCTTGTCATTTGTGAGACTCATTTCAGGAGTGCTCTTATTAAATACTTTTCTTCTCCACCAGTATGCTTAACCTTTTCATACTTTGGCTGCTCTCCCTTCTCAATGGGCCCAGGAGAGCCTTCTGGTGACCCAGCTGGAGTGGGGGTTATGAGTGGGGCTCCAGGCAGGATCTGTTTGAGATGAGTTCTGATGGCCGCTGGCAGCTGTCCTGAAAGAGCCCAGAGTTTTTCTGAGCCATGTGTTTTTAGCAGCCTGAAGTTCAGTCGTCAGAACTGCATTTTGGTGTTCCAACTCCTTAAGAAATCAAGATGACAGATAAATGATGAAAAAATGAAAAACATTTTGTAGTGTAAATCTAAAGTCATTGATAAGACACATTAATAACACATAAGCTTCAATTCATTAAAGGTGCAGTCAGCGATTTATGAGAAAAGTGGATCAAAACAGAGCACCCTCAGTGAAACACCCCGCGTTTAGCACAACACAGCAAGGGGCCCGTGTCAGTCAGATGGGGGGGGGGGGGGTGGCGGGGGGGGGCGGGGTGCTTGTTGCATTTAGCATGTTTGTTAGTTTAGGGGCGGCGTTATCAAGATTGGGGTGTGATCCTTTTGGGTCATTTCAAATATGAACAGTGTATCTGAAAAATTGCTTACTGCACCTTTAATATAAAGTAATAGATTAGGTATCATGAGCAATGAACAACATTTTTAACAGCATTTATCTATGTTAATAAATTTACTATGGCTCATTGTTCACTCTCAGAAAAACAGTAACAAAGGTATTCATTGGGGCTGTACCTTTTCAAATATGTACCATTAAGGTATTAATAACACTTTACTGATACGCTATGTACATTGAAGGTACATAATGCAGTCTTTAAGGGTAAATAAGGTACAAATGTGCTGCTTTTGAGATATCAAAAATATCACCCTACTGACAGCTTTTGATTTTTTTTTTTTCTGAGAGTGTTGAGTCATGTTATTCATAATACACAAACTATTGTTAATTTATACAACTTGAAATTTAAAAAATGTATTAGTATATGCAGAAAATAACATGAAGGTAGTCTAATAAATGCTGTAAAATATTACTTGTTATTAGTTTATGATACCTGATACATTAACAAATATTAACAAAATTGAACCTTATTATAAAGTGTTTTATATTTATACAGTAATTATTTTAACTTTTTATGTAATGGATAAAAAAAGTTTCCACCTCTAATTATTTCATTTATTTTATTTTTACATGAAAAGTTAAACAAGAAAACTTATAATATTGCTTTTCTTGGTTAATTAAAGGGGTCATATGCTGCTAAAAAGAACATTATTTTGTGTATTTGGTGTCAATTGAAAAGGTGTTTATGGCACCCGGGGGTTTAAGGTTAAAAAAACACATTATTTTCCACATACTGTACATTATTGTTTGAGCTTGTAACACTCCAAAGAGAAAGGAAAAATTGAAATCCCATCATATGACCCCTTTAAGAAATACTTCCATACAGTGTTAATGATAACAAAAAGATTATTTTGCCTTACCTGTATCTTGCATTTAGACTCCACCATTTGTAGCTTGGTCTGGGCCAGCTCTCTCTCTAACTCTTGGACCTGTTCTCTGAGAGAGGCTTTCATTTCATCCTGAGCACTGGTATCTTCATTTTCAGAGCACAGCTGAATTGATCCATCCATACTAAAGATGTGTCTGCACTGCTCACACTCCAGCATCTTGCTCTGAAATAGTATCATGTATCAGTAAATATCATCGGTTATCAATGGTTAAGGTCAAGGTCCTTTGAAGTCAGTCTGATTCTTACCTTGATAACTGCCAGCTCTTTGTCTGCGTGAGCTTTCTGGTTTTCAAGCTTAGTGTTCAGTTGAGAGCAAATCTAAAGGATGCAAGAAATTCGGTTGAATGTTAGCATTAAATTCAATAATGTTTATTGAATGTGTAGAGTTCTAATTGAATGTTTACCTGCTTGTAGTCGACAATGATGTTGTTTGATCTCTTAATGTCGGCTTCTGCTTTGTCCAGCTCTTTCCTAAACATCTCTTTCAGCTGTTGAACACATCAGTACTTTACACAAGGCCAGAGATTGTCCAAACACTTTACTGTGGACATCAGTGACATTAAAGCTCACCTGTGAAGCCTCCTCCTCCTTTCCCTTTTTCTCCTCCTCTGTAATCATCAGAAGCTGTTTGGTTTTCAAAAGCTCTTTGGTTAATTCATCCACCTGGTCCTCGGTCTGGAAAACACAGCAGATGTATCTAAACACACACAGCAAATAAAACAGAAAACGAAACTGGCCTGTTGCGTATGACATGCATGACTCGTAATAATTTGACAGACCTGATCTAAAGCATTCCTCAGTGCAATCTTGCTGGTGACCAGTTTTTGTGCAAGGTCATCATTCTCCTGCTCCAGGCGCAAACTGGTCTCTTGAAGTGTACGGTTCTCTCTCTGGAAAGAGAAAGCATTCCTTTATTCCGCAGATCTAAAACCCAATGCATAATTATGCAATTTTCTCAAAGCGTAAATGTTGAAAGACTTGTGGAGGAGGACAGGAGCTTTTTGTTTTTGCAAGGATGTGATATCTTACCTCGTACCTGTCGAGTGGGTCTTCTGGCTGCACTTGGTTATCTCTTAATTTTGGCTTTTTAGAGGGAACCTGTTCAAAAAGAAGATTCAAAGACGTTTCGGATAATATCAGGTGTGCAATTCTTAAAGGCATGAAATGAATGTACTGTAACATATTATACAGTAGTAATGATTGCAGGATTGATATGAGTTGTTATTTCTTGAATGTGATTATTTTTTAGTAATTTCTATTTAAGTCCCTTAATTCATTTTATGATAGATATATATATATATATAATAACTGTGTGTGTGTATGCAGTATATATATATATATATATACACAAAAAACAGAAACTAATAAAATAACAAAAAATTAACTTATTATATAATCTAAGATGTAATGATTTTGTATGGGTGTGTGTATATAGATATATAATAACTAAAATGTAGATAAAAATGAGTTAAAACGGTCAAATAACAAGACTCGACTAAATTTATTTACACACTCACACCACACCACACACACACAACACACAAACAACACACACACACACACACACACACACACACACACATATATATATTAATCTAATCTATTAAATACAATTACATAGTTAACAAATTAATAAATTCATGATAAAATGCATAAACATTCTAAAAATAATTATTTTGTTATATCATGTATTTATTATAATATCTATATATAATATATTGTTCTTATAAAGCACCAAGGACGTATACGATCGCAAAAAAAGTAAATGATTGCAAATGCACACGATACTGTATTTCAACACTGAGGTAAAGAAATTTGAATCAAAACAGCTATCGTGCTAAGCCCTTAAAAATTCCAGCATGCCAGGTTTGAATCAACGTGACAAACATGAGGTCAAAAGCTGCTGAACTTACCACTTGCTTTGGTAGAGTCTCCACTACTAGACTAGCCAGGATCTCCTCCTCTGACATCTGGTCAATCATATGGGCATCATAGGCCACAGCAATAGACACTTCTTCCATCATTTTAGCAGGTAAGAAGAACGCAAGCGATCTCTACAAAGTACAAAGTAGGCAACTAAACTTGTCTGGAGAAATGACAACAGGTTTGACAGGCAGCAGTCTATATATGTCTGTCCCAGCGCAAGCCCTGCCCCAACGTAAGTCTATGGGAGGGGATTCATTTCAGTCCACCTTTATCCTCTGGATCTTCACTTACCTAATAAGCAGGTACCAAAACTCTTCCAACTGCTCCTATTCAACTTCCTTACAATATTATTCCACAATCCAGCAGCCAATACTAATTATTTCAACACACAATTTCCTCATTGCTGAAGCAGAACTCAGTTAAATATTATTAAAATGATTAATCCAACACAAGAAGGACCTGGAAGTTGGAACAGATATATTTTTCAGAAGAGCTTTTAGCGTCACCGTTTAGACTTTGCTAGCCTGCCTGCGTGTTCAAGCTCAGGGCTAAAGACTGTGAAATTGAAATTCTTGCTGTAATCCTGTAGGTCGCCTCTTACACAAAAACACAGTGGTTTTCCTGGGACAAGCAGGTGCCAGTACATGCCTCCATTCCTTAAGCTGCTTATATCTGGCCGCTGTATGTTCAGCAGGATTGATGGAGACTGTGAACTGTTTTTATCATCTTACTACAGCTTCAGATAATGCAGATATTATTCATCAAAACTGGTTAAAAAGCACTAGATTTTCTTGTAAAACTATGTATGTTTCTTTGTCTGTTATACAGAGATAATCTGTTGTGGTCATCAGCCTGAACAATGCCAAACTAATAAAGGGAAAAGAGAAGGGGACAAAAGTGAACAAAAGTGGGGGAGGATGTTATTAGTAATTGAAAGAAGGGAAGAGAAGAGAGCAATAAAGACAAACAGCAAAGTGTCACGGTGTTCAAAGGTTCTTGTATTGGAGGAGGTGCCACCTCTCAGTCTTCAGGTTTCGTAATGATCCTGTAAAGTAAACAAACGCACAACTCTCTCCAGGGGGAGTGACTCTCTCATTCGTTTGTTAAGTGTGCTGCTTATTATGGCTGAAAACTCAGTGGAAAGCTTCATCATGCTGAGAGTGAAATTCTTTACATTTGCTGAACTGCAATGCAGATGAGATGCAAGAAACAGCTATTTGTTTAACAAGATCTTAAACTGGTCCTTCAAGTAGTTTAACACAATACACAGAGAGAATGCAGCCCAGCCCTGCTTGGCACTCCCAAATGCCAAATGTCTTCAGCGCTTTAAGATGCAAAAGTGAAAGAACAGGCTACAAATAGAAAAGTGTAAGATAAGTAAAGATTTTGTCAAAATTGTCAAAAAGTTTTCTCAAGCAGTGGTTCTGTACACTGTACCAGTTTGGGGTCAGTAAGATTCTTTTGAAGAAACTAATAGTTTTAAGCAAGCATACATCAAATTGTTCAAAACTGAGAGTAAAACATTTACATTGTTTTGAAAAATCTATTTAAAATAAGTGCTGTTCTTTTGAAGTTTCTATTGATCAAAAATATCCAGAAAAAAAAAACTATCACGGTCATGGCTGTTGAAAATCCAGCCATCACAGAAAATTATTTTAAATAACAAAATAAAATAAAAATAGAATAATATTTTACAAAATTTATTTACTTTTTTTTTTCAATATTGCAGCTTGGTGAAGAAGACTTCATAAAATGAAATTAATAATTATACTAAAAAAAAATAATAACAAAAATAAATAATACTGACCCCAAATTTTTAGTGTCAATAAATGTTGATTTCAGATACTTGCTTCAAAACCCCTTTAAATGTTTTTGCTATTGATTCTGTCTAAGCTAGAATAACACTATCATTATATTTTGCTAGCTGTTGAGTAAATAAGTGAACACAAAAAGGCACACTGGCATTCAGAGTCAACTATGTACTTATTTAACTTTTGCTTACTTACTTAAACTTACCCTATATATATGATGTGCTATTGGGGCATGTTGTCACAAAATGTTCAGTGAACTGGGGAGTAAAAGTGAAAAGTTCCCAGTGTTTGTGACAACCAGTTTTTTATGGTTTTACTTAATCCACTAAGTGCCAAAGCAGCTCCATGAATAGGATTATCGAAGACTTCTAGCCAGGGGCATAGTCAGCTTTTAGATACAGATAGATATAGACTTGACAGGAAACATTTCAATCATTGAAATAATTTGATCTTTATGTACATGTATTTGTATAGATTTGAAATGGCTTTTATTACTCTGATCACAATTGACCAATTTTATAAAAGTCTACAGGCATTTATAAATGCTTCGTTTATATTCAAAAGCATTCTGTGAAACACGTGGACAATAGGCTACTCTTTTTTCCCCTCAGTATTTTAAACCATAGACTGATATACTTTTAAAAAAAATCCTATTTTTGCCTAAAAGTATTCACATGTAAAATATAAGTGCCATCCTGTGATTTGTAATGTGATCCAGTTACAAACAAAGAGTGCTTCAGAGAGAGTGAACACAGACATCAGAATGCACAATTCATAAACCAATGGCTACTGAAACAAGTATGTGAGAAAATATAATAATTTACATAAACACATTTGCAAAGACAAGGAAACTATCGTTCCTATAAGTATAATTTCCACTGCCATAATATCATACAAACAGGGACAAGATAATGAAATGTTTTCAATATTTTCCAGTCATTTCCTCTCAGTGCCTCAGAAGATTTTTTGAAAATGCTGCATATAAATTTGAAAATTATATGCCATCTGAGATTTCTGCAATGCTACTTTAAAAAGCTCTTAATTGTAGTATTGCAGTGGATATGGACAAAAAAAGTGAGAATTAACTATTCAAATTCAACCTCAGTATTATGATAACTCAACAACTGTCAACACTCTGTGCCATTGTGAATTTTAGTTAATGTGACACATATATTCAAATATAAACTGACCAATATAATCATCATCAGTTATTCATTTAACATTTTCCCAACAGTTCAACACACATAAAGACAATCACATTTTGGTTAATTCCTCATCCTAAAATAAGTTTTTCAAAGACATAGATTCAGTATATCGGGGATATTTAGATAAAGCTGAATGTCATGCTCATTTCAACAAAGATACTTCTTTTTAAAGCTATTAAAAATTTGTGTGGAATGTTTGCCTTTTATGTCACGATAAACAACAAAATACTTGAGATGAGCCTAAACAGCTGCCTTGGCCTGCTCCATTTCGATTCTCTGACTATAATATATGCTTTATCTGACTTTTCCAGATAAATAAAACACCCTATTTGCATTTAACCTTTAAAACTTACATTAAAAAGGCCCAAAACTCCACAAACACTTCATGTCATAACACATGGCCCTCAAAGCACAAAAGGGAGGGATGTGCAAGAAGAAGAGGTAAACAGCAGGTAAAACAAAAGACAATGGAAGACTAAAGATGGCCTTAGACCCGTGTGGAAGAATAACATGGCATCCCGTAGGTCTTTTTAACTCTTGGCGCGTGGAGATGTAACTGCCCCAGTTGCTCTGGTCCACAGAGCGGTTCTGTCCCTGGGTCCATCTCCGGGTCTGTGAGGGTCAGACGTCAGTGCTGATGGCTCGTGTATTGGTGTAAAAGTCCGGCGTACTGCGATGGCTCAGCATGGGGCCGTACATGGCGGCCAGACCAAGGGCAGTGGCGCCATGGTTCTCGTAGTGAGTGGGCATGTAGGACAGGCGTTCGCCGCCATTCCGCATCTCATCTGTGCCACGGAGGTAGTAGGGTGAGCAAGTCGGGCAGTAGCTGTGAGGTGGAGCGGGGTCGTAGGGCAGCGAGAGAGGTGTGACGGCCGCCCCGTCCACTCCCGGAGCACTGCATGCGTTGCATGCGAACTGTGGCTGAGGATCTCCGACCGAGCCCGCCTCCCCTTCTGACTCATTTCTCTTACAGCAGTAATACTAGGATGGAGGGACGGTTTGATATACAGAGGAAACTAGATTAGACACTGGGCCTTCAACGCAGATCTTCCTCAAATTGTTGAGTAACACGCAGAACTTTTTTGAGCACGGAATGATTCTGCAATGGATTTTAGTTATTTAAATAATAGAGCTGTTCAGTCATGAGGTCATTTTTAGGTCAACAAGTAGCTAAGGCTAAACTGAGCTTAGTGAAAAATAAATATAGGCTACTAAAATGTATTTGAAATACATTTATTTCATGCTAAGTATATGACAAATACATTAAAAAATGTTATGGGTTAATAAAAAGACCCCGGCGCTTGTATTTTAGCTATACTGCCTGGTTATATTAATGTCTGCAACTAATTTTGTACTTAATGCACTTTAATTATGCGGAAGTAGTGCTGAAGTCCAAACTAAGGGTATTTTTTTTTAAAAAAAAAAACTTAAGTACATTTTATTCGTGTAAGTGGAAACTATGCAAGTGTTACTGCAGTACATTTGAAGATCTCTCTGCATATTAAATGGACCGGACAATATTTCAGCAAAGATCATACAATCCTCATCAACAGTGACATTAAAACACATTTTAGACTTAATATTAAGAAATGTGCATTGTGCACAAGTAGCACTCCAAATAAAGTTTAATTATAATTTTTATATCTGTAAGTCTCAAGCGATATATCCGTAAATATGTTAATAGATTTGAACTATACTTATTATGAAATAAAAGTAAGTTTGAAGTATATACGTTTTTACTAGGGGGGAAAATGTGGCGGTTTCCAGAAGAGCTATTTTACTATGAAATAAAAACGGGTCTGTGGTTTAGCACACTTGAAGGACTTTTATCAGTAAAGTCAAGGTCAATACAAGTGTGAATGTTTAGTGAAAACATTTTGGTAATCAACACAGATATGTATTTAAAAACTGGTGAAACCACATTGGAAATCGTTAAGCTGCAGCGTACTTTTTTTTGGTTAAAACTGGATCCGAACATGCAATATTTGAGGCAAGTACCTAACCAGACCAGTGTCAAACAACCCTATCGCCTTAATTTTAGCACGATCAACAGCGGTCATCTATAAATGTTTTCTAATTTGAGTGGTACGAGTAGGTTTTCGCAGGAAATTCGAGCACCCTGCCGCGTCATTACGTCACGTCTGTAAAAATAAAGAAGTTGTCCCGGCTACTAGGCTATCGCAAGTGAGGATGCTGCAGGTGGCAGATCGTTCATAGCCTTTTCTCACAGCAGCAGAATAAATGTATAATTTGAATGAGCGGATTGAATCCAGAAAAGGAGTTATGTGTTTATGAAACACATGTGAATGAAATGAAATTATATTCCAGTTATAAATGTGCTTCTGATTGCCTGGGATTACAAAAAATTTTATTTTAAAGAAAACCAGCTTGAAGGGAGCATAATTTGCTTTTTGGGTTAAAAGAATTTCTTAATATGAAATTCGAAGAGTAGGACAATTAGATTAGACAGGGGTGTCAAACTCAATGTCCTGAGGAGGCAACAGCATGCAGAGAGTTAGCATCAACCAATTACAAAACCTGATCAGCTAATCAGGATCCTTTCAACTTATTTTAGAAACTGACATGATATGTGTAGTTGTGGAGCAGGGAAGAGGAAAACTAAACTCTGCAGGGCTGCGGCCGCCTCTCCAGGAACTGAGTTGACAACCCCTGGATTAGACTGTGCAGAAATTGAAATATACACGCTAATACACTCTATACTCATAGTCACCAATGTTGATGTTGTTAACATTAATCATATGAGAATAAAGTATAACAATTAATAATAATTTGAAAGGCATGCTGTGAGAGAGCTAACCGATCTTAATTTATCACCATTGGTAGCGAGATTATGGTAATCGCTTTTTTCCACAGTTGGTCCGAACAAACGTGGCAGACTTGTTACTTAATTATTCAGATGACAATATATGGTGAAAATTCCTATTTGGGTCATATATTCCAAGACGTAAGCTAGAATCTGTGATTGCAAAGTACAGTAAATATCCACACCGGTGCTCGGCGGAACCTCAGGACAGCCCCCCAAGTACGCGTCAGAACATTAGATTCATCCGCGCTGGAGACGTGCCGACTCACAACCCACGCAAGAAAGATAATTCGCACACAGCTGCAATCCCAGGTTTTCAAACAGAGATGGCGACAAGAGTCGGCACGTTTTCCCTCTTACAGCTTTTGCTTCACAAAACTTTGGCGCACTATTTTGCCTGCGAAATGGTATCTGCTCCACCCATGTTATGTGGCTTTACAAACTGTAAACTTTTGACACAGTCAATAAGCCGCACCCCTACACCCCCCGTCATGGCATTGGATGGTTGGTGGCAGACTTTTCTGCAGATACAGAGTATGTCAATGCAAGGGTGAGGGGCTTAGCGTGGGTCTTTACAGAAGAAGCACAGAGAGCAGCTTCAGAAGAAAACGTGTGTGTCGGCACGGCTGGAATAAACATAGAGTGTATAAAACTATAACACACAGCATTTGCGTGGCCGTAATCAGCAATTCTTCTTATAGCTCCAGTGACGGTATCAGAGCACGACTGCACTCGCAGATGTGTGACAATGTAAATTGTGTGCCTAAGTTATTTATAGTAGGGAAAAGCTCCTTATACTGGGTGCACGAGGCCACCTGTTTATCTTGGAGGGGTAAGCGGGTACATTGAGGTGATACCACCCTTTTGGTCCCTAACGCCAATGTGGATGTAATGCGATGGCAAGGGCCACACAAAAGCCGTTTACCTTGCCAAGGTTTTGCAGAATTAATCTTTTTTGCGCATTTGCTTGACACGCAACCAAATGCGAGTGGCGTAAAAACTATTTAGACTGATAGTTAGGCCGTTATTTTCGAAATTGAATGCATTTCAATTAGGCGGTTGTCAATCGCAATTTCAATTTGCGCATTTGAAGGGTAATGGAAACTAACTCCGGAGACACGAAAAGAGGGCAAAGAACTTAAGTGACGCAGCTTTAAATGGAATTCTTAAACAATGACTATTTTTTGTGGGTTTGAGACGGCAGGACTAAAACAGATCAAACCAATTTCGGTCATTCACCAGAATACGTTTTGCAGTTTACCACTGCGTGCTTTCTTTTTGGTTGTTCATTGTAAATGCAATAGAATAACAATATTTGCGACCTTAAAAAAACAGGTGAATCAAGTTAAATTTTAAAAACAATTTGCGATTTGCAATTTGTTTCCAGAATTCATACAGACCTGAGTCTTTTGCTTTTAAACTCAAAAACCTGTACTGTGTGAATGGCTCCTAATGGTTCGACTTCAGGAACATTTCTCTTTGGATTTTTAGAAATAGCGAATTCTGTATAATCGCAATTAAAATAGGTACATAGACCTTCGCGTTAATGCACCGAAAAATGTTAGTGTGGTGTGAGGCTCCTTACCCTGCAATGAAATGTAAAGCCATGCTCTCACCTGGAAGTCTACAGTAACAAAGCACTGCAAATGATACCCAGAGGTATCGCTGTGCGAGGAATTCTCGGTTATGCCAAACAGTTCCAAGCGTCATCCGACCAGATCTCCGATTCAGAATTGAGAAAAAAAGAGAGGGAGTCAATTGTCTCACTGAAACTTCATTTCCATATGTAAAAACAGACAGATACGGCCACCAGTTCACAAACACCAAAACACAAAAACATGTTGATGGGTTGCGCTCAGCACTTACATTAGAAGAGAGCAGAGAGGACGACAGGCCACAGAGAGTTTGTCCTGCTGCTTGTACTGCCACCCGGCCTCCTGGGTTGCACCGCCCCTCCCCGCTGTCACCACACACACACGACACCCGGACAGAGAGACCCGTCCCCTCTTGTAGCTCGGTGTCCTGCTCGGACATATATGTACGCCACCTTCTGTAACGAATAGCTATTCAGCAATAGTACAACAGCCACAATAACCATTCCATCCAGAAGGAGGCAGTACAATAAAAGATATGCATACATTACCACAGCACAGTATACTTGTATGGAATCACAGAGATACACATTACATTTTTAACATTTATTCAACTAAGAATAATGTGTTAATGGGATTTTGACATCTACAAAGATTGTAAGCATACATTAAGTTTGGAGACATTTCACAGTCTTTACAGATCTTGATACCAAGATCATAATTCAAGGCAATAAATATGTAATCAAGGATAATGTAATAGAAGCCACTGGCAGAAAATGGTCGAAAAGTGAGAGCAAACATGGTGGAAAACATAAAAAAATTGAAATAAAATACTGTATAAAAACCAATGAAAAAAAATAAACTTAAAAGCAACATCACTACAGAGGACTTAAAATACAATTGAAACTAATGAACTAATAAAATAATTAATGTCCCCTTAAACAGAACCCAGGCTTATCTGGTTCAAAATCAGGGATGTTTTCCCACCCATCACAAGTCCTCTTCCTGTCCATTTTCTCAGAGTAAAAGCACTAAATTATATACAGGAATGGTGGAATGCTAATGCTGTTAAAAGCAATGTGCCATCTATTCTCCCTGGAATGTGGCCAAGCAGTGTGTTCCTGTCCCCTGTGCTGCTTGCCAGCAGTTAAACTCTGAGAAAGTACGGGATGTATGATCTTTTGGTGGGCTGCTGGAGGTCAAACCTCTCTATCATGGCAACACTGACAGCAATGGGCCACTGATAGGCATGTTTGGACAATTACATGCAGCTGATAGGCTAGACAAGGTCACTGTAAGTACACTGAGAAGTACACAAGGATGGGTGGGAATTGGAGTATTTTCTTGTGCTAATTTGTGGTGATACTGAACTGTGAAATTGAATATCAAAGTAATGGCATTTCTGCACACAATATCAAAATCCAAAGTCCACTCACTTGGTGATCATCTTGGCAACACCCCAATGCAGCTATTTTCTGTTATCTACCAGAACGAGGAAAGGCCAAAATGAAAAAAAAGGTTGCCAAGCTTACGTAATGCATAAATGCAGTCAGCAATTAATTAAATAAATAAATCTATAGACACAAAATGGACTAAGCTTCTCAACAAAAGAGTTTGAGATTTAAATTAGTGTAGTTTAATTCATATATTATCTTAAAGCAATTGCAAGACAAACACTGCAACGTATGAAAACAATGTCCTTTGTTATTTTCAATTCAAACAATAAAGATGCAATATGCAGCTAACCGTGTTTGTACACACAAAAAAGTGCAAAAGCTGTCACTGGGGTGGTACCCTAAGATACAAAAGCTAAAAGGTACATCTTTGTACCTTATATACTCATAAATGATAGGCCTACTTAATAGTAGGCCTACCTTATCTAATATGACCACGCTTATGTCTTTTATGTTAAGTTTCAAGTTTGCGCTGTTCAAGTTAAAAAAAAAGACCTTGTTTTTCTCCTATTCCACTGTTTGCGTTCCACATGTTTCCATTTCCTGTGTGAATGGCCCCTAATATGCTAAGTGCTTCCAAAATCATATGTAAAAGAATTAGTGATGGGTCTTTTGAGAACATTTCATTTATTTTGTGACTCGAGTTGTCTATGAGAATGATCTGTTCATTTTCATGCTCATGCACAACCTTTCATTTTTTTGTCACATTAAAGGGGTCATATGATGCAATAAAAAAAATGTCTTTCTCTTTGGAGTGTTACAAGCTCTTGGTGCATAAAGAAGATCTGTAAAGTTGCAAAGACTAAAGTCTCAAATCCAAAGAGATATTCTTTATAAAAGTTAAGAGTCAGCCACGCCTACCTAAAACGGCTCGTTCTAACACGCCCCCACATATCTATGTCACTATGTGAAAATATTAGCATAATGCCACCCAAATGTGCACGCAAAGAAAGAAGACGTGGTTTCAGGAACCGCAGTGGTGTTGATGCAGCCATGTCAGGGAGACGCTGTGTGTTTCAGTGCGAAAGCAAAAGCACTTTATTTGGCCTTCCAGAAGTAGATGCAATTAGGAATCATTGGTTAAGATTTATTTACAACAGAAAAGCACAACCCAGATGTTCGAATTTGTGCAACGTATTTTATGGATGACAGTTTTTTGAACTTGTAAGAGTACAAGGCTGGCTGTGCACAAGGGCTATTTCTAAAAAAAAAAGGGTCAATTCCGACTTCGCTATGACAATCTAGCGGTTCTGAATCAGCGACTGTAAGTATGTTTTGTTATTAGTTAAGTATTTGCTATTGACTGTTCAAAATGAGTTTTGCGCAGCGGCAGAGTAACGCCGTAGTGTCTTGTGGAGGGGAAAGTTACGGTGGCGAGAAGTGCAGAACAAATCACAATTCTGTAAACAAAATAACAAATTACAAACGCAGATGCAATTCTAAAAAACAAAATAACAATTCAGAAGCACAACAACAATTCAGAAAACATTATATCAAGTCAGAAAACACAATGACAAATTTTAAAACAAATTAACAAGTCAGAAAACAATGACAAATTCGAAAACATATTAACAAGTCAGAAAACACAACGACAGTTCAGACAAACCGGAAGAGGTAGGTATAGTTTGAGACAGCGCCATTGGTTTGGGATTACTCACCGCTGACTGGACGAGACATCTGTCAATCAACGTATACAGGAAGAACCAGCCGAAGAACAGCAGAGTCGTGGTAGAAAGTTCAGAGATGGTATTAAAGTAGCTCAGTTTAAATGTATTGTATGAATTGCCCTTACTATGGAATAAAAAAAAACGGGGTGTCTATTTACATTTAGTAAAAAGTGGATGTGAAACATCAGCTCCAGTGGTGCAGATGGATAAGCGTGTGACACTGACTTTTGGATGCGATCGACCCGGGTTCGATCCCACCTTCTGCCAAACTTTTTTTTCTCCCTTTTCAAATCTCGTATTAGCAATGGATTCTATTTACACTAAGTGAAAATAGCAGTATTTTTAGCAATATGCTATTTACACTAAGTGCAAATACCTATTTACACTATGTTAAAATAGCAGGATTTCTAATATCAAGTATACTACTTGATGCAAATAGTGGCAATTATCTGCACCTCAGCATTGTAGTACATTATAAAACAGTATGCAATATTAATAATAATGTATTGAGTGTAAATTATAATTTTATTTTTAATTATTAAATGGATGCCACCTTCTTGGTACAATAAAGCCCTCCCTACACATACCCTAACCCTACATTATTTTCAACTTTTTGATTATTTAATTTTTATTGAAAATAAATGCCTTTACGATGTGATACGAGATTTGAAAAGGGAGAAAAAAAAAAAAAGTTTGGCAAAAGGCGGGATCGGACCCGGGTCGATCGCGTCAAAAAGTCAGGGACACTTGCTTATCCATCTGTGCTACTGGAGCTGATGTTCTACAGCCACTTGTAACTAAATGTAAATATACACCCCGTAATTTTTATTCCACAGTGAGGGCAATTCATACAATAAATTTAAACTGAGCTACTTTAATACCAAATCCGAACTTTCTACCACGACTCTGCTATTCTTCGGCAGGTTCTTCCCTGTATACGTTGATTGAAAGATGTCTCGTCCAGTCAGCGGTGAGAAATCCCAAACCAATGGCACTGTCTCAAAATATATAACTACCTCTTCTGGTTTGTCTGATTTGTCATTGTGTTTTCTGAATTGCTTGTAATTTGTTTCGGAGTTGTCGGTGTTTTTGACTTGTTATGTTGTTTTTTAGAATTTGTCATTTGTTCTTTCTGACTTGGTATAAGTTTTCTGAATTGTTATTGTGTTTTTTAGACTTGCATTGCGTTGTATTGGTTCTTTGTTGTCAGAATTGTGATTTGTTCTGCACTTCTCTGCCACCGTAGGAACAGGGTCACATCACAGGAGAGTGAACTGCCTGGCAGAAATCATAGCACGTCAGCTGTCTAAACCGCGGCTTGTGTACTGCATCATCAATGTGTCTGTCACGCGACTCTGTTCCCATTTCGGGCTTGAACTGATGGTAAAACTAACAACATTATTAACTTGATATTTACTTTGAAAGCTGAAGCTGCGATTATGGTAAGAGGCGTTACATTTCCGACGAGTGCTTGCGGTGTTCGACAATCACAATGCACTGGGTCAGCTGGACAATCAGAACAGACTGCGCTTGTCAAAGGAGGGGGGCTTTTTTGAAAACGACCACGTTGTTGAAGAGGCGGGGGGGGGCCATATAGGACCTACAATAATGTACAGTATTTTTTTTAAATAATGTGTTTTTTGAACATTAAATAATGTCAACATATTCTGTTACACCAAATACACAAAATTATGATCTTTAAAATAGCATCATATGACCACTTTAAAGCCACACAGACTCTGTAATTAACTGTGTAACCTCCTGAGTGTTTGCTGTTTTTTTTTTGGTCCGATTTTTTCGTTCACTGGTCTTGTGGAAACTGCATAAGCAACATGCGCGAAAGTGGATGCATTTGGAGGAATTTGGCTATTGAAAATGTAACATTTTACTTTAAATGTGTAAATTACTTCAAAATGTACTGCTCAAACAAACAAAATGACTTCAATACAGATTGTTACAGTTTGCCAAACAAGATTCAAAGATCTGTAAAATTAACAGAACTTCACATCACTAGTAAGAATATTATGCTACTCTGAATTCACCCCCTGTGAAGATTTTACCATTAAGGTGATCAGGTGATCTTTTAACTAAAAGCTAGTGTGACTTCCTTTCCTACAGTCACTTTATAGGAAAATGAATGGTATTGCTCTATGTGTGGCTTGTCTTTTTCTTCTTACACCCAATGTGTTTCTGACCATACATATACTGCACAACCATATTACAGATAAAACCACACTGCAGTGTACACTGAAGCCAAAAAAGGAGAACCATTAAATTGAGCTATGCATTAAATTGGTCCTCAAGTCCCTGGAGAAATTTTTTGTAAATGGATAGTCAATTATTCACAGTGAAAAGTAAAAGACACCACTGGGCGCAATGAACACTGTGATAATAGAACTACCATACCATTAATTTGGCAGATTATATTTCAGTGTTTTTGAGTTTAGCTCAGACTCACAAGCTGATGACGGCTTCCCCATCCCACAAACATGTTTGAGAGATTGTTTGTTGTATGTTTTCCTTTGTTTATTCATGAAACATGCATAATATGAGATGACCATCCCATATATATTATGTGAGGAGACGCAGACGGAGATGTGCTGCAAAAGGAAGCGTGACCTGGCGTAGGCCTTGTCAGCATGCTCGTTTATCACCTGGCTCACTCTATTACACCAATGAGTCTGCAGATCAATAGACAGATGCTCGTATATCTCCGTTGCCATGGTACCTATAGGGCTGCTGACCCACTTCTCCCCAAATACCCCAACACCCCTCTCCTTCATCCATTCTATCGTTCCTTTCCTTTTACTCCCTTTCCTCCTTCATTTCTAGTTACCACTATATTTCAGTACATCACCAGCACACGTCAGCCATCTTCACACTGCCAAAGCAGCACAGAAGCCACATCTGAAGCTGAACATATACTATGAAAATGTGTTTTGGTATTGGAAAAATTGTTTTGTATTTTAATATATTTTTAAAAGTAATTGATTCCTGTGATGATACAAACTGAATTATCAGCGTCACATGATCCTTCAGAAATCATTCTAATATGCTGATTTGGTCCTCCAGAATAATCTATTATTATTATCAATGTTGAAAAAATTGTGCTTGTTAATATTTTTTAGATAGATTCAGTATTCTTTGATGAACAGAAAGTTCAAATGATCAGCATTATTTGAAATATTTTCTTGTAACATTTTACTTTTTTGTCACTTACTGAATAAAATATTAATTTATTTGAAAGGGCACATATTATGCTCCTTTTTTACAAGATGTAAGCCTAATGTAAGTCTCAGGTGTCCCCAGAATGTATCCGTTAAGCTTTAGCTCAAAATACCCAACAGATAATCTATTTCATCATTTTGAAAATGACTATTTTGAGTGGAAGCATGCATGTCTCTTTAAATGCAAATGAACTGCTGCTCCCAGCTCTCTTTTCCAGAATAGGGCTGCGCCATTACAGCTCGCACCTCAGATACTCTGCTAAAAAAACATCTGTTTGGGTTTGATTATCATGTCTATCACACTGAAATCATGCATTTTAAAGCCATATCGTTTAACAAACTTTGATATACCAGCCACATCTCACAGCAATTCGTACATATTTTACGAGGTGGCTAATTCATACGAATTCGAACGACCTCACTCGTACAAATTCATACGATTTTACTAAATCGTGCGTATTTTACGAGTTGGACAATTCGCATGAATTTGTATGAATGACCTACACCTAACCCTCTCCCTAAACCTACCCGTCACAAAATCGTACGACTGAGGTCGTATGAATTAGCCACCTCATAAAATACTTATGAATTTGTCATGAGATAGCGTTGGATATACCATTTTCTGAGCGCACACATCTGAAGCACATGCACAGAAAGCGGCTGTCACAGCATGGGAGTTATGGTAAAACGTGCATTTGCATTAAGTTCAAAAACACGCGGTTATGTCTGGAAAAGATTGCCGTGTATATTAGATTAAAGTATAAGCCATTATTATTCTTTAGCTTTGGTTAAACAAATCAATTTTGCTTGGTTGGAACAGCAGCTACGATAATTATGTCTCTATTTGTTTCTCTGTTTTGACATCCAGAACACCTGAGAAGAGATGATGCCAACCCCTCAGAGGACCTCAGATGATGCCAACCCTGAAACAACATACAGAACTACCAAATTTTGCTATAAGTTTGATTGCATCATATAATAATTGCTGTTAATAGTGTTCATCGTATGTTTGATTACGTCTTTAACTGATTGTCTTTAATTGATTTTTCCGTACATTGCTGCCATATGTACATTAACTGACAGTAAACTGCCACTAAATATTGTAGAAACTTAATTATCTGTAAAGCTGCTTTGCAACGATTTGTATCGTGAAAAGTGCTATACAAATAAACTTGAATTGAATATTAAGTGACAGCAGCGTAATATACAGTACCTATACCGCTGTCTCTGATGTTATTATGACCCAAACAATAAAATAAAAACAGAAAATCAATCACTGCTTTTAAATGAATAACTTATATGCATGTAGTAAAAATAAATGTCTTACTTTAATGCTGCTTTTAATGCTCTAGTGTGAAGATAAACATGGCAGTGTCCATCAACAATTGTGGGTGGGGCCTGTAAAATGTGATTTCACATTTTACGGATTCTGCAAACGGCTTGTTCTGAGACACTGCTTATGATTTATGGGGATTAAAAAAAAGGAGCGGGTGGATTATTTTTAAAGAGTATTGTTGGCGTTTTTGCTTTTTGTTATGATAAAACAGTGGAGAGCAGACAGGAAGTGAAGTGGGAGAGAGAGAGAGGGGGGCAGGATCAGGAAAGGTCCTCAAGCTGGGATTCTAACTCGGAACACCTGTAGTGCAACAGCACTATATGTCAGCGCACTTGGCTTGCCCACTAGGCTATTGGCACCGACAAGAGCATGTGGATTTTTATCATTATAGGTTGGTTGTGTACAAACACTGCAGCCACACAACTGTTTTCAAACACGTTTATAAAAGTGAATTTTGCATAATAGGTGCCCTTTAAACTAAATCTTATTGACCCAAACATTTAAGATATAATATTATATAACACAGACACCTTTAGATATTTAGAACTGCTCACCACCTGCTCACTTCCTCTCACCTGCTCAGTTATCTTGTCTAATTTCTCTTTTTCTCTCCTTCCCAAAAATAAGACTCTTCTCACTTCCTTAGGTTCCCCTCTGCTTCTTTTTAAAGGAGCACATGATGACACTTCCCCTCAGTGCTCTGGTAGTGTGTGGCATCTGTCCTCCCTGCCTTTGCTCCAGAACAGTTATGGACTTTTTATCTGGCAGCTCTATCTGACCTCTTATCTGCAGGCCCAATATAGCTGTGGGCGTTCCACATGTTTACGACACAAATATGTCTGCAATGTGAAAAGTAAAGTCAAATCACATCAAACATGACAGAAAAACAACACTGAACTTAATTTAGTATCTAGTGTGAAGACGTCACATTAATGTCTCCAAACAGAGGCTGTCATATAACATGTTAGCAAAAGTCCTAGATGTTCAAAACTCCTCAAAGGAACAGGAAATCAGAAAAAGTGTCTTCATGTGCCCCTTGCAAACTGAAGACCACCATAAACAAAAAGAACATTAATAAGATGCTAAAGATTAGCTAAGCTAATACTAGAACTGAAAACCTGCTAAAAAGGCCAGCTTGCAATATGAATTTCCAGGCTGGTTTATGCCATGGTAGTTTTGTGGTAAAGCTAAGATGCCTGATAGGAAAATCAGCATTCTATGCTGGGCACCAGCATCCGAAACAACATACAGTATGCTGGTGAGCAACTACGGTGGTCTTTTCAGTGGCAGTGTTGTTTTCTCAGTGTAAATAACCTCATATATCACAATTTAAAGTGGCAGCAAGACGGTTCATGTCACTGAGCAAGCTAAACAGGACAAAATAAATGTCCTATGGTTAAGAAAATGCTAAATATAAATGACTAGCACTGAACGAACCCCTGTTTGACAAGTTCTGACGTGTTGAACACTGTGTGACTATTAAACAGCTAATTTCCCTCAACATTCTAATTTTCCTGCCTTATGATTACGCCAGCTTTGCAACAAAACAAGCACAGCAGCGTGGCGCTAATAGAAAACAACTTGCAAAGAGCTAAGATTGCACTCTCTATGGACAGCCCTAAGGGCCATTACTGAAACAGCCCGAGCTTTCATTTACTCTAATTGCAGTTCTAGCCTTTATAACATACACTTAAACCACTGGGTATAATAAGAGAAGAAAACGAGACAGAAATCAAATCCCATTCAGCATAAATTTTCTCATAATCCTTCTTCGTTGTGGAGAATTCTCCTACAGTGGGCTTCTTTCTTAAAGGATTTAGAGAGATCATGTTCAGTTTCTCTTTGGGAGCCAAAAGCAGAATTGAATTGAAAGTAAGAGGTTTTATATTAATGTATTTTTGTTATCACAGGTCACTGTGGTGTTTTTCTTTCTTCAAAAAAACTGTGGATTGTTTCCAGACTTTTAGACCAGAACAGGAAATAAATAAATAATAATGGTCCTTTTATATCATTGTGGAATACAACTCTCATTAACATGGGATATCATTAACATTATAAGCTCGTATATCCCCATTACTAAAGGGATCATATGACGTTGCTAAAAAGAACATTATTTTGTGTATTTGGTGTAATGAAATGTGTTCATGGGGTTTAAGGTTCAAAAAACACAATATTTTCCATATAATGTACATTATTGTTTCTCCTCTATGCCCCGCCTTTCTGAAAAGCGTTGATTTTTACAAAACTCATCGTTCTAAAAAAGTGAGGTGTGCTGTGATTGGCCAGCTATTTAGTGCGTTGTGATTGGCCGAATTCCTCAAGCGTGTGACGGAAATGTTACGCCCCTTAACATACTGTGATGCCGTCTCCAGCCGGGACGAGACAAAACCAATAAAACCCATTACAAATGAGGCATTTGTTGCATCCAGTGGGGACATATTTACTTATTATAATGACTTATACTTTGTACGTGTTGCGTTGCATATCGCGCTGCGTAAACATAAAACCATGTCTGCATTTGTGATCGGAGAAACGAAAAAAAAAAAAATGCTACTCCACACTGCCCAAAACTCGCATTTGAATCATGAGTGGCAAATTCTTTAAATATAAAAAACACATACTTACAGGCTTGTGATCAGAAGTGCCCAGCCTGTCTCGCAAAGTTGGAACTGCCAAACTTTTAGAAACGCCTTTTGTGCACAGACGGCATGGGAGGCTACTCTCCCAGGAAACAGTCCTCAGCCTCCATAAAATGCACAGCACACATCTGAATATTTGGTTTGAACTGTTCTGGAACAGTGTTGTAAATACAACTTAACCACTGATTTCTAGTTGTGTCCTCTTTTGGAAGACCAAACAAAGTAGTTTGCTTTCACAACAAAACACACAGCGACTCCACAACTGGCCAGCCCCGGCGGCAAAAGCAAGAATTAAAGTTACGCCTTCTTTCTTATGCACATTTGGGTGGCGTTATGCAAATTTTCCCACACAGTGACATAGACATGTGAGGGCGTGTTAGAACGAGCCGTTTTAGGTAGGCGTGGCTGACTCTGAATTTTTATGAAGAATATCTCTTTGGATTGAGACTTTAGTCTTTGCAACTTTACAGATCTTCTTTATGCACCAAGAGCTTGTAACACTCCAAAGAGAAAGGAAAAATTTCATATGACCCCTATAAGAAACCCACCCTTAACCCTTCTCTTTTAGAGAACTACAGACCGGTTTCCCTTCTGCCTTTCATTGCAAAAACACTTGAACGAGCTGTATTCAACCAAGTCTCTGCCTTCCTCACACAGAACAACATCCTCGACAGCAACCAGACTGGTTTCAGAAGTGGACATTCAACCAAAACTGCCTTGCTCTCAGTTCTTGAAGCCCTAAGACTGGCAAGAGCAGATTTCAAATCTTCAATACGTATCTTGTTGGATCTGTCTGCTGCTTTTGATACGGTGATCCACCAGATTCTCCTGTCAACCCTATAGGGAAAATGGCATCTCAGGAGCTGCACGCCAGTGGTTTGAGTCTTACCTTTCGGATAGGTCCTTCAAGGTATCTTGGAGAGGGGAAGTGTCCAAGTCGCAACATCTAGATACTGGGGTGCCTCAGGGCTCAATTCTTGGACCACTTCTCTTCTCTGTCTACATGGCATCACTAGGCTCTGTCACTCAGAAACATGGCTTTTCATATCACTGCTATGCTGATGACACTCAACTCTACCTCTCATTCCATCCTGATGATCCGACGATAGCTACTCACATCTCAGCATGTCTAACAGACATTTCTTGCTGGATGAAGGACCATCACCTTCAACTCAACCTTGCCAAGACAGAACTGCTTGTGGTTCCAGCAAACCCATCGTTTCATCACAATTTCACCATCCAGTTAGGCACATCAAACATAACACCTTCAAAAACAGCCCGAAACCATGGAGTTGCCATGGAGTTCTTAGACCACATTGCTAAAACTGCCTGGTCCTGCAGATCTGCTTTATTCAACATCAAGAAGATCAGGCCCTTTCTTTCAGAACATGCTTCACAACTCATTGTTCAAGCTCTTGTTCTGTCCAGGCTGGACTATTGCAATGCTCTCTTGGCAGGTCTTCCAGCCAGTTCTATCAAAGCTGTACAATTACTCCAGAATGCGGCAGCAAGATACATTTTTAATGAGCCGAAAAGAATGCACTTTTTTTGATTTTGATTACTTCCATTGTCCTATTTGTAAGTTTCAACTTTGGAATAAAAGCGTCCTGCAAATGAATAATGTAAGTAAACATAACTGAGTCTATCTGTCAAATAAATTATCATTCCGCCATCATTTACACACCTCATGTCATTTGAACCCTGTATGACTTTTATAAAAAAATAAATATTGGACCCACTGATCTATAATAGAGTCATTATATATAGATCAGTGATTGGACCCCACTGATTTTATGGATGAAAAATCACTGAGATATTTTTCAAAATATCTTCTCTTATTTTCCACTGAAGAAAGTCATAGAGGTTTCAAATGACATGAGGGGTTGAGAAAATAGGAAGAAATAATATTTATTTTTGAGTGAAATATCCCTTTAACACCAGATTGCTCTGGGAATACTGTATTATAAGTTGTTTTGGATAAGTGACAGTTAATAATATCAAGCAACTAACTGACAGTTGTAAGAAGCACCATACATGCATATATTAAACACTCCCTGATGTATAGAAGCACTCAGATCAGCTCAATGGGCTCTGACACAGTCAATGAGAGATATTTAAGGAACTGTTTAAAGGAATCACAGTAGTGACTGACTTATATCATATCAAATCCCATGTCTCTGGTGACAGTGAGAGTTTTGGAGATGGTTGACTGAGAAACTGATTACCAGAGAGAGCTTGTTCTCAGGCCACCTTCATTTTACTAATTTCACCATCATCAACTCTAAAGATTTGGGTTATTCAACTTTAATGTCTCCTGGATTGATTGAAATAGAGCTATGCTTCAATTTCTTATAAAATTTTTCACTTCCCTTTTATCAAGACATCCAATTTAAAATCAAAATTTGACATAAAACACAACATTTTAGAGTTTTTCATAATGAAATGAAACCTCAAATGAAACCGCAAACACTCAAATGAAACCTCCAAACCTATAATGTTGCAGCTTTAGTTTTAGCCTCTCTCTCCAGCTGGGTCTGTATATGCCAGCGGGTCTCTTGCCTGATTTATGGAGAGCCAGCATGCACATCCTGCCCCAAGGACAAATCCAGAGACAGCTTCAGATGTCAGGCTATAAAGCAGCTGCTGACTGGGTTCTTATTCAGCAATTGCTGCTACCCCACTTAATTCACTGGCATTTATTTAAAAGCCAAAGAGAGACAATCAAAAATGTGGGGGATTAAAAAAAAAAAAATTTGATGGACATGAGGCTCATGGTTTAGGGGGACAGACAATCTGTGCACAAATGATAGAGTAAAGAAGATTAAAAGACTCTAAACTAAAACTGTAATAATAATAGAATAAAAATAAAAGATTTTAAAACTTATTATATATTTTTTATATATTATATATATATATATATGATTTTTTATAGGTGACCCTGGACCACAAAATCAGTCATAGGGGTCAATTTTTTTAAATTGAGATTTTTACATCATCTGAAAGCTGAATAAAGACTGATTTCAAGTGCTATTATCGGTTATGGATATATGATATGGTTAGGATTTAGGACAATATTTAGATACAACTATTTGAAAATCTGGAACTTGAGGGTGCAAAAAAAAATTTAAATACTGAGAAAATCACCTTTAAAAATGTCCAAATGAAGTCCTTAGCAATGCATATTACAAACCAAATTAAGTTTTGTTATATTTACGGTAGGAAATTTACAAAATGTTTTCATGGAACATGATCTTTACTTAATTCTAATGTTTTTGGCATAAAAGAAAAATCTATAATTTTGACACATAATATTTTTGGCTATTGCTACAAATATACCCGTGCTACTTATGTCTGGTTTTGTGGTCCAGGGTCACATATATAAAAGTTGTTTGTACCATAAATATTTATACAGGGGCATCTCAATAAATTAGAATGTCATGAAAAGTTTGTGAACTGTGTATTAAATAAAGTCATGCACCTAAGTCTTTGGTTCTTTTAATTTGATGATTTTGGCTCACATTTAACAAAAACCCATTAATTCACTATCTCAGCAAATTAGAATTCTTCATAAGACCAATAAAAAAAAACAGTTTTAGTGAATTGTTGGCCTTCTGGAAAGTAGTTAATTTACTGTACATGTACTCCATACTTGGTTGGGCCTCCTTTTGCATAAATTACTGCATCAATGCAGCGTGGCATGGAGACAATCAGCCCGTGGCACTGCTCAGGTGTAACGGAAGCCCAGGTTGCTTTGATAGCGGCCTGCAGGTCATCTACATTGTTGGCGTTGGTGTCTCGTAATCTTCCTCTGACAATTTACCCCATAGTTCTCTTAGGGGCTTCAGGTTCAGGAAGTTGAGGCCAATCAAGCACCACCAACACCATGGTTATTGAAACAGCTTTTGGTGCTTTTGGCAGTGTGGCAGGTGCCAAGTCCTGCTGGAAAATGAAATCAGCATCTCCATAAAGATTGTCAGCAGAAGGAAGCATAAAGTGCTACAAAATGTATTGGTAAACGGGTGCAGTGAAGTTGGACTCAGAAAAAACACAGTGGACTAACACCAGCAGATGACATGGCAGCCCAAATCTTCACTGACTGTGGAAACTTCACACTGTACTTCAAGCAACATGGTTTCTGTGCCACTCCACTCTTCCTCCAGACTCTGGGACCTTGATTTCCAAATGAAATGGAAAATTTACTTTCATCTGAAAAGAGGACTTTGTCTCCACTTGTTTTCTGTCAAAGCAACCTGGCCTTCCATACCACCTCAGCAGCGCCACAAACTGATCACCTCCATGCCACACCGCACTGATGCAGTAATTACGCAAAAGGAGGGCCTACCAAGTATTGAGTACATGTACAGTAATTTAACATACTTTCCAGAAGGCCAACACTTCACTAAAAATGTTTTTTTTATAGGTCTTATGAAGTATTATAATTGTTGAGATAGTGAATTGGTGGGTGTTTGTTAAATGTGAGCCAAAATCTCACAATTAAAAGAACCAAAGACTAACTACTTCAGTCTGTGTGCATTGAAATTATATAATACACGAGTTTCACAATTTGAGTATTACTGAAATAAATGACTTTTCCACGACATTTTAATTTATTGAGATGCACCTGTAAATATATGTTGTGTTCGGAGATGGCAATTGCTAAAAATACATCGTTTTAAGTAATAGCTGATTTAGGAGTATTGTGGCAACAAAACTGAATTAATATTGGCAAAAAATAGTTTTATATCAAACTGGAAAGAAATAAATGACTATACTGTATTAAGCTGAATTTTTCCTATAAATAGGTAATGGCAAAAATGCATATATATTTGCTTGAATTGCTTAAAGATATAAGCTTGATTGCTTGTATCATTGTAAAATGTAAACTATATTATCACCCAGCTCCAATCTGATAAATGCGAAAATAAGCCATAAAGATATATTAAGTTATAAACATTAACGTTATGAAAAGTGCTATACAAATTCATTTGTCCCGACTTGACATATATAAGCAGCAGACAACAATTTCAGGACAAGAAATCAGTCATGTAAAATTAATAGTAAAATAACAAACAGTCACAAAATTTAAACGCATTTTTGGCTTGTTCCCACATTTCAGTCATGACCACTGACAAAAACTCAATTAGGTGGCATGCTAATAGGTCAATTCAGTAGAAAGAGAACTTTTTAAATCACTGTTTATAAGTCATAGAAAGTGCAAATGCCAACGCAATGACGCATGCACATGTCCAACTCTGCAGTAAGTATTAAAGCTCTCACTTTGGATAGCTCAAGCAATACTGAGCAGATGACTCAGTGCTCTGTTCACTCATAAACACATTGTAATTTGTTTTTGATGTGTGCTACATAAGTCAGCAACAAACCGAAACCGCCGCAATCACAATGCTGAGAGGCTTCTCTTGACACAGCTTGTCGGCCTGATCTATGATGTCACTTATAACAACGCTGTGGGGAGATAGTAAGGTGAACGTCCTTCTTCATTATTAAAATGAATCTCTCCTCCGCAGCCGCGAGAGCTGCTTCTCGCTCTGTGAAATGGAGAGGCAGGAGCTCTGATCATTTTTGAATGAATCCCTTCTCCTGATATATCCACTCTTAAATAATGGCATGAATATTTCGGTGACGAAGCCTCTAACTTTGCACTTGAAATCAAGGCAAGCCTGCAATTTTAAGTCGGCCCTTTTCAATTATTCAAATATCATTCCTGTAACAATATTTTTCCATCACCGGGCCATTTAGCCAGGTAGTGAAGGAAGGATTTTTCACCCCATTCTCTTCAAAAAGCACTCATCTCTGCCGTGTATGGAGAGAATATATTTATGTCGAAATCTGGGGCAGTTGCATGGACTTAAAAAATGAACAGAGAGAAGAGGAATATCATCATTCGTTTTTCTTTGTCAAAATGAATAAAAGTAATCCTGTCCATTTATACCAATAGGAATCTGCCATTGGAAAACCATCTTAATTGTCATCTAATCTGAACATTAGGGGTCATTTATTGTCTATGGAAGTTTACAGTGCTGTTAAAGGAATAGTTCACCCATAAATGAAAATTTGCTGAAAATGTACTCACCTTCAGGCCATTCAAAATGTAGATGAGTTTGTTTCTTCATCAGGACAGATTTGGAGAAATTTAGCATTACAACACTCGCTCACCAGTAGATCCTCTGCGGTGAATGGGTGCCGTCAGAAGGAGAGTCCAAATAGCTGATAAAAACAACAACAGTAATCCACAAATAATCCACACAACTCCAGTACATCAATTAACATCTTGTGAAAAGCTGTGTGTTTGTAATAAACAAATCCATCATTGCTTTTTACTTTAAACCTTTGCTTCCAGCTAAAATGTGAGTCCTTTATCCACAATATTGCTTTCTCAAGGGAAAAAGTAATCTTGTCTCAATCAGGAGTGAAATATGCACAAATCAAGCATTGTTTACAAGCCAAAACAGTCCAAAACAGTTCTAAACAAATATATCAGTGGATTTTGATGTGAGAGGACAGAGGATTGACTTTTCACTGGAGCAAGTATTATGGAATTTGGACTCATATTTTGGCCATGCTTTATTTGTTCCTTATACAAACATGCAGTTTTTCACTTCACAAGAGGTTAATTAGATTAAAGTTTAAAGATTAAAGTGATCACTCCAAATTTTTTCTGATGAAGAAACAAACTCATCTACATCATGAATGGCCCATTTTTGGGTGAAGTATTCCTCTAAATACTACAGTAAACAGCTAACAATCTTTCACCATTTTCCCTTTTAACCATTGTGTAGTATTACGTCATGTTCATGTACACGTGTCATCGCCCTTTAGCTTTCAACTGCATTTCTTGCAACAGACAAGAATTGCTCCCAGAAAAGCCCTCGATGGGCTTTCCCCTGTCAAGGCGACTCACAGTGAAGCTTTAAAAACTTCAGACTGCGTGGTTTACCATAGCTTGACTCAAACTAACATGCTCCCTCAAGCAGTACATCTGCCAAGAGCACACTGCTGGAGAGCTTGCCATGTAAATCCAGCAAAACAAACAGTTGAAAAGCTACTCCAAACACGCCAGGCCCTCTTGGCAGATAGAGCATCACTGGCCTAGAAATCATGTCTCCACTAAAACAGCATCTGTGTATGTGTCATGTCTGCTAGAAACAGAAAACATATGCTTTCCCACTGTGGAAAACATTACTTTTTCACCAAAAGCAACAGCTCTGCGTGAAATATATGACTACTATCATGCTCAACCATCACAAAAAAATATATCCATCATCTCTTTGATCAATCTGGCTGAATCAGCCATTATGTATAAAAACAAAAATAGATAATTTTAACCACTGTGTGTGTATGTGTGTGTGTGTGCGTATACAGTATATATATATATAGCCTGATAAAATAATAATAAAAAATGGTGCCAGCATCAACATATTTTTGGATTCTCCCACCTTCATAAATGTATTGTGTCCTGTGGTTCTGTATAGTGTCCCCACTTTCATGGCTGTTGTATGCTTGCTTACTACTATATGTGTGTAAGATTTTTCATTATTATTTTTGAATTCATGCAAACAAAGATCATGCACCAAGATCCATAACCGGACACATTTACAGACTGAATTGACACTTGAATACTTCCATTACACTGCAACATCCAAATCAGACCAGCTCAGCACACGTGCATGTCTACTATTGTAGAAGGACATTTCAGTTACCTTAAAACCTGTTTCTCCTGCTCCCAGAATGTTTGTAATGCAGCTTGCAGTGTATTATTCCAAATGGCTGATGCTTCTCAGTAGTGAACACTACTGTATCTGTTCATCTGGGAAAGGCTCGTCTGAGGCTTTGCTTCGTTTGCAGAAATGCAGCGTCCACTGCACAGCGAGCTTTTATTATCGGTCTGAACGGATGGCTGTCACATCATCATTTGTTGCGGCTGTAATTCCGTAGTATCCCTGCGAACAGCCGCGTGTATGCTGTGAGAGACAATATAACACATCCGAGCTCACAAATGAATGAGTGGCATTACCCAGATTGCGAATCAGAGACTGGTATGTAGTGTGCAGGCTGTGAAGAGCGCCGACGGTCCCTCAGGAGGATGCAACAGCCTGCGAGGAGATGATGCTGCACGCGCGGAAAGGGTCAGGAAATGAACCCACACCTTTACATACGTTAAAAGAGAGCAAAGCGTCAGCCTATGACCGTGCGTCATGTTTCACATCACCACCGTCCACAGAATATAGAAAGAAAAGTGACAGCGTTCACATGACACTTGGCTTTATCTTTTAGAAACGTGCTTGTGTTTATAATAGTCAGGAAATTAGGAAGCTTGAATGAAATCATAATTTAAAAGGATCGATTGATTACATAAGAGTAATATAATCTTTATTTTATTTTTTTTAAAGGGGTCATATGATGCGATTTCAAGTTTTCCTTTCTCTTTGGAGTGTTACAAGCTCTTGGTGCATAAAGAAGATCTGTAAAGTTGCAAAGACTAAAGTCTCAAATCCAAAGAGATATTCTTTATAAAAGTCAACCACGCCTACCTAAAACGCCTTGTTCTAACACGCCCCCACATATCTACCTCACTATGTGGAAATATTAGCATAATGCCGCCCAAATGTGCACAAGAGTGTCTGTCTGCGGACTGCAAGAGAGGGGCGTAACTGGAAGAGGGCGTAACTTGAACCAGGGGGCGTAACTTGAAGTTGTCCAAATCACACAGAACCACGCAAGATGTCAAAACGAGATGTTATTGGCAAGATGGCCGCTTGTATAGAGACAACAGTGAGAATTTTTTTTGTCCAGAAATAACCGTTCATATTGAAGTGTGTAAGTTATTTTCATACAGTGGTGTTGTTTATGGAGTTAATAATCTATTAAAACTAAGGTTTAAAGTAAGCAATATATAAGCAAAAGGTGTAAAAATGCTATCCCCCGGTTTCACAGACAAGGCTGGTCAAGACTAGTCCCAGACTAAAATGCATGTCTGGGCTGTTTTAACTGAAAGAAACTTGAACTGACTGATCTTAAAATAATTGTTTTTTGTCTCAAGATGCACATCAGTAGTGTTTTTATCCAAGGCATGTTTATAAGAGCTACTTAAATGTCCTAATTGAACTATGGCCTAATCCCGGCTTAATCTAAACCCTGTCTGACCTAGTATAATATAGCATATTTGTGATTTTGCTGTAAAAACACGTTTTATAATGCACAACTAATAGTTCCATTAAGTACACATACGTCTCAAAAGTGGATTTACATGAACCACATATACATCTTAAAGACAATTACTAAATATCTATTTAACATCTGACAGGAAATGTCCTATAGACGTATTGCAGATGAGCAAACACTAAAACATAGGACACAGGCACCTGAGTGAGTGATGTATGTGTGTTATTATGTAGAATTCACTGTTGTCAACACTGTTTTTGATGAATGTAAGTCATGTAAACAAATCTACATAAAGTAAAAAGTAATCTATTTTACTTGTCCATTTGTAATATTGATAATTTAAGGAACATTTGTGTTGAATAAAAAGCCAGTTACATCAGCAACTACCTCAACATGTAAATGCAGTATTGAGCAGATAAATCACAGAGGTGGCTTGACTCTTGTCTGGATGTTACAGGGACAGATGAGACACACGTGTGTTTATCTGCTGCAGAGTGACTGATGAAGGAATGCTATATAAACATATTTTAAATCTTAAGTTGTAGTTTATATTAATTATTGTAATTTCAAACAACTATTACAGCACTTTTCTGATTCTTGATTTCTGTGCATTTGCTGCAGAGCTTTTGTGGTGGAGCAGGACCTGCAAGGCAAGGTGACGGCGGCATTTGTGAAAAAAAGGGAAAACCTGAAACAAAAATATAAATAAGATCATTTTGTTACTTCCAATACAGAAATCAGATGACATTATGCTGTTAAAATGACTGCTTTTGTATTGTGTTTGTGCATCTTTGCAGGATCTGAAATGTCTGCAGACTGTTGTGAGCAGTGAGGATGGGAAGCTCACAGCAGCATCCTGGAAATGGTCCAGTGCCATGGATGAGACGCTCCATCACTCCACCTCTTACTGCCTCATCTGGGCCAGATGTTGCTGTGGTCTCTTCATCCTCAGTGAACCCAGAGCCAGCTGGAGCATCTAGAGAAAGACCAAAAGACACTGAGGATGTGAGTTTGGTCAAGTTTGTTCTGCTGGTTTCTGTTCATACAATGAAGGCTGACTTTCAGAAGCTTCAAAAGCATCATCAAAAAATATCATGAAGCTTTTATCCAATGTGATTTACAGTGCTCTTATTACAGGGACCTATAATCCCCTAGAACAAACTGCTGGTTTGGACCAGCAACCTTCTGCTCACCAGTTCAGTGGTTTAGCCCACTACAAAAGTAATAAAGCTACAACAAAAAAAATGCATGTAATTGTAAACATGAAATTTGGCAAGAAATGGAAAGCTGACAACATGAACTGTAAAATGTTTAACTCCGTTTAAATGTTTTACAGGTAGTCGTGCTCATGGAAAGCAGCACACAAATGTTTGGAGCAGACACAGTGGCAGCCAGATTGTCCCGCATGTGTTACCCTGCTCTTGCTTCTAGGTTGTGTGGTTCAGAGAGCCGTCATCATGGTCTTCCACATCCTCTCAACGATGTCCCCACTGAGAAGAGCGAGATTGTGAAGCACAGCAGCAGAACTGGCACAGCTGTGTTGAGATAGCAGTAGGATATGGATTCACCGCCTGTAAATACATGATTGTTAGAACAATAAGTTTGAATGAAGCTTTGTTTCATCTGTTGTTGACTTGTATATGTATTTATTGTGTGCTTATTTTTATTCATTCCTTTACTCATTTATTCATGTTTATTGTTGTCAGTAAATAAATTGTATTAATTCATGTATTAATTGCTTGGCTGAAAATTGATGTATTCACATCGATGCATTTGTTTCAATAGTGTATGTTTATGTATAGCTATGTCCGCAAAAAAAATTTTTTTTTTTTTCATTTTAATAAAAAAAAAAGTTATATAATTCATTGGTTAGCATTTATCCAAATTTTTTTTTTTTATTATTGCATGTAAGTGTTGGGGTGGGCAAACGATGCAATTCATTCTGGGGTAATCTTAATTTTTAAGTAGTAATACTTAAATTTTTTTGAGTATAATATCAACAGTCTTCTCCAAAGGCGAGAGCTTCGAGCAGCTGCCCGACATATCCTTTGTGCAGATATTGCAAACGCTGAGGAAAACCGTACTAGATTGTTGAGTTAGTGATGCTATGAGGTGTTAGTGCACCTGTCCCTCTTTTTTATTATTATTATTGCCGAACTTATAATTACATAAAAGATCAGGGAAAGATGGTTGTATCCAGAGGTGTAAAGTATTGGAGTAAATGTAATTAGTTACTGTACTTGAGTATCTTTTCGGGAACTTTGTAGTTGTACTGAGTATAAAAGATATTAGCAACTTTTACTCTCTACTTCACTACATTTTTGAATGAGTATGTGTACTCTTTACTCCACTACATTTGAAATGAGTGTTGCAGATACACATTACATTTTGCATGGACCTAGTTTTTCTGCAGAAGTTTATTTCTGCTACAAAAGACGTATACTGCCTGCTACAGGTCACTGAAAGTACTGCATCTTCTACGTTTTGCCCTTACTCACCCAAACTTATCAACAAGGCTACTTTATGTGAATGCTAGTTCCTTAGCACGTTGGTTGGTGTTGTTCTTTGTGAATCATAGGTGTTTTATATATGAGATGAGGACATGACTGCAGCCGGCAATGAGGCCCAAACCAGCACATCCACTGCAAGAAGGCTTCGGCTTTTTAATTTTACTTAACATTATTTTATTTATCCATTATACTGAAGAGAGCTTTTTGAAGGATATTGTTTGTTTTTTTTGCAATTTTGAGGTGTTCAGTTTTTTTTGGGTTTAGAAAATAAATGTGATTGCTCTCACAAATCAACTCTTTCTTGATTTTGTTACATGTTCTCTGTGCCTTACCCTGGACTTTTATGTCACTTCCTGTCCCCCGTGGTGTTTGTAGTCAGTTTGTAGTCCATGTGTTCATTGGTTCCCTTGATTAGTCTCCCCAGGTGTGTTTTATCTTGTTAAGCTTGTTAGCCCCCTGTGTATATATAGCCCTAGTTTTTCTTTAGTTCCTTGTGAGTTGTTGAATGTAATGGTTGTCTGTTTGCCAGTCATTCTATTCTTTGTTCTCTTTGGTTTTTGGCTTAGTGTTTGTTCTAGTTTTTCCATTAAATATCTGCACATATATGCTTGCCTCTGCCTTTTTCCCCAGCTTCTCCACAACATTACAGTTTATCACTGGCATGTCTCATTGACTAGTGCATCTTTGAGCCTATACTTAGCATAAGTAAAATACTTAAGTACTGTTAAAATAAGATACTCTAAGACTTTTACTCAAGTTGTTTTGGAATTGGTGACTTGTAACGTGTAGTGGAGTAATTTTCACTGTAAGGTATCAGTACGTTTACTCAAGTATGGTTTTTAGGTACTCTTTACACCTCTGGTTGTATCTAACAATGAACAATCATAATGGCATATATTATATTAGTGTTATATTGCATCCCTACTGTGTTATTCCTATGTATGTCTGCACTATGTTTGTACTTTCTTCTGCACTGGAAGCTCCTGTCGTCAAGTCAAATTCCTTGTGTGTGTAAACATACTGGATAATAAAGCTATTCTGATAAAACAGTTTAAAAAAATGTATGTGTTCATCATAGTATGAGATAATATACACAGAACAAAAGCACAGTGACAAGGTTAAATATCTTTGAATAATTCATCATGATGCATTTTTTAGAAGCCTGAGGGATGAAACAAGAGTTAAATTCAACAAGAAAAAGAATAAAACAAAGGAGATTTAAGCCACTTTTGCTTGTGGATAAAATATTTTGCACAAAATGATTACCAAGATATTCAAGAGATAACGATTTGGGGTTTTCGTAATATTAAAAAAAAATGCTTTAAGGATAAAACTGGATCACATTAGTGGAGTTAAAAATATAAGAACTTAAATCAACCCAAAATGTATTGGCTATAGTACAATCACAAAAAAGGGCAGCTGTTTTTTCAACAAGACCACAAAATGGGCAAGTTTCATCATTATCAAGATACTTCTACAGATAAATAAATTAAACCTGTCACTCATATCTTTTAAGTTGTTGCGCTTGTTATAACGTTGTAGGTCACATGATAACGTCAACACAGCAGATGATATCCGAATCGCATTCATACTTAAAGCATTCAGGCTGTACTTCAGGCTGTACACTCTCATAGCGCTCGGTAAGTAAGTACTTGAAATTAAGTGCCTATAACTTAGAAAGTATGCGGTTTCGAACGCAGCCCGACATCTCGTTTTGACATCTCGCGTGGTTCTGTTTTATTTGGATAACTTCAAGTTACGCCCCCTTCCAGTTACGCCCCTCTCTTGCAGTCCGCAGACAGACCCTTCTCAATGTGCATGCAAAAAAAGAAGGCGTGGTTTCAGGAAAAGCAGTAGTGTTGATGCAGCCATGTCAGGTAGACGGTGTGTGTTTCAGTGCTAAAGCAAAAGCACTTTATTTGGCCTTCCGGAAGTAGATGCAATTAGGAATCATTGGTTAAGATTTATTTACAACAGAATAGCACAACCCAGATGTTCGAACTTGTGCAACACATTTTATGGACTTGAACCTAGAAGAGTACAGGCTGGCTGTGCACAAAGGCTATTTCTAAAAAAAAAAAAGGGTTAATTCCGACTTTGCTATGACAATCTGGCGCTTCTGAATCAGCGACTATTTTGATGTTTTGTTATTAGTTTAAGTATTTGCTATGACTGTTCAAATGCGGACAGTTGCGCCACGCAGAGTAACGCTTCGTGTGTGTGTGTGAGGGGAACAGGATCACATCACAGGAGAGTGAACTGCCTGTCAGAAGTCATAGCACGTCAGCCGTCTTAACCGCGACTTGTGTACTGCATCATTACTGTGTCCGTCACGCGACTCTGTTGCCCTTTCAGCTTGAACTGATGGTAAATCTAACGACATTATTAAATGTCTTGATATTTACTTTGAAAGCTGAAGCTGCGATTATGGTAAGGGGCGTTACATTTCCGACGCGTGCTTGTGGTGTTCGGCCAATCACAATGCACTGGGTCAGCTGGAAAATCAGAACAGACTGCGCTTGTCAAAAGAGGGGGCTTTGTAGAAAACGAATAGCTGCGTCCGAATCGTCTACTTCTCATATATATAGTGTACGGCACGCAACCATCACACCAACACCCCCCCCGCCCCCCTCCCATACCCCTCCATGCGAGGCGAGTAGTACGTCCGAATTCATAGTATTCGAAAAACAATAGGCGAGAAGTACCCGGATGACCTAATACTTCCGCCCGAATTCCGTAGCATGCATAGGATGGACACTTTACTATCCCATGAGGCCACACGAGAGGAGGCGCCATATTCGAGAACGGCGGGAGGCGGCGACGCGGCTCTTTTCAAGTGTAAGTACCTCAGGGAAAACGTTGTTCATTGTGGTTAAATTGTACTTGTTTAACATGATCTAAGTGAACGTCTGACTTATTGAAAGTTTAAACATTGTAAGTCGATAAGATGATTTCGTGAGTCGGCTGTAAAAATATGTTTAATCGCCGATGAAAGTGGTAAGAATATCGTGAAACACTGCTGATGTTCGCAGTAGTGAGGGCTCTTTAAATTTAGGCGCTGTTGTGGAGACGCATGTCACGTGACAACGTCAACAAATGGCGGATGTAGTACGTCCGAATTCCATTCATACTACTCGCATTCATACTATATAGAACGTACTTTTTTAACGGTCGAGTAGCACGTTCAAATTCAAAATGTAGTACCTACTAAGCAGTATGCGATTTCGGACGCACCCAATGTGTTTGAGAGAGGCGGGGCATAGAGACCTACAATAATGTACAGTATTTGTAAAATAATGTGTTTTTTGAACATTAAAGCATGTCAAACATATTCTGTTACACCAAATACACACAATAATGATCTTTAAAAAAAGCATCAAATGACCCCTTTAAACTGACGAATTGACTCTTGAAATTTACAAATACATTCTTCATGCTGCATATCTTGAATTTACCCTTTTTTGCTATCATCTCAAAATAATAGATATAAACAACATATAATATAATTATATAATAATATATAATAACATATCCAAGCCAAATTAACCACTTTATATAAATTATGTATTAAGAAGAAGTAGACTTTAACAGACTTTTTCATGTATCAGTGTTGTTGCAAGAAACTGGCAGATAGAGCTTCAAAATTTACTTTTTTTTTTACTTCAAAAAACACTTATTTAAAACAGACCGTGATGGTCTACTGATTCTTTATTGCATATTTCAAATTACATGACTGGACAAAACTGCACTGTCCCTTTAAGTATTTCTTAATTTGCTTTTGGCAACAAGCAAAACGAATGTGGAAAGAATAGTGACGTTTGACTAAATGAAGACACAATCACATGCACATATGCAAATCCCATCACAGACTCTTCCTCTCTTATATGCATGCATGCACATTCATGTGTGCTCACACACACACAGCAAGGTGCCACATCATTGACAGATTTAATTATGAGGGCTGGCAGGGATTTGTTGCATAAATTAGAATAGTACCAGCAGAGGGGATCTGTAACAAGGCTGAATGAAGGAGATTAAGAGCCTGCTCAACTCATCTGTGTCAATGCATGTAATGTAGGGAAAGTGCTTTAGTGCAAAGCTGCCATACTTGTTATTTGACATCTTTCTAATTAAATATTACACACGGCATGGGAATGTCATTCCCTCCTTCCTGACTGCCATTACACTATGTCTTTAGTCGTGAAGAAATGATTTCATTAAAATGCCACCTCGATAAGCATGTCAAGGTCTTAAACAAGACTCTTAAAACACGTAACAGTATATACAACAAAAAAAATGTATTTACCATTTTTGTAGACATTTGTAGAGTTTATAGATTATTTTTTTGTATAAATGTTAATCAGTGCTGGGTAGATTACTTACACTCTTTAGTGTACACTCTTTACACTCTTAAAAATAAAGGTGCTTAAAAGGTTCTTCACAGCGATCCCATAGAAGAACCATTCGGTCAATATTTTTTTTAAAGAACCATCTCTTTCTTACCTTTTATATTCTGAAGAACCTTCTTTTGCCACAAAGAACCATTTGTGAAACAGAAATGTTCTTCAGATGTTAAAGGTTCTTTATGGAACCTTTGAAACAAAAAAACGTATTCGTAGACTTGTGAAGCACCTTATTTTGAAGAGTGTACGTTTACACAAATTACATGATGACAAATGTATTCAGTAATGTAATCTAGATGATTAAATTTTAAGTAGGCCTAATGTATTCTGACTACATTTGGATTACATTTAGATTACTTTTGACCCCAATTGTTTATAGATTTAAATGGGGTTATTGTTATAAAAAGCAAAGAGAAATTAAATATATTCCCTTCTTTGTTATAAACATGAAAAATGCCATTTCCACATTTTAAATATTTTATTTGTTGACCTGCATGTCAGTGACCATTAACTGACATCAGAGAATTGTGAACATGCAAATGTGTCGTTAAATTATTGAAATATTACCATGGTATAATTGACTGAGAGTTGCTTTTGTCTCCAAATTCAATGGCCATGCTACATTGTGAATATTCAAAGCTAAACAATATGACACACACAGTGTAATTTTAACATGTAATCAATAAAAAAAGTAACTGTAGGAATGTAATGTAATCTAATTACAAGAACTACATCTTTGGAATCTGATTACGTAATCCAAATGACATGTAATCACTTACTACCCACAGCGCTGATGATGATGTTCAGCTTTTTAAATTCATAACAGAAGTTAAAAAAGTTAGAATTACAACTACGAATTTATCTGTTATTAAATAAATTAAATTAGGCTGTCTGAATCTAGCATTAGATGCCATTATCTCAGTATCGAAAGGCCAGACACAATTAACCCTTGTTTAATTCCCTGTGCTTTGCTGCCTGGGAGGCACATAATTCATGTCCTTCTTATATTTAACATGATCTGTAAGAGCAGCGAGACTCACAGCTCCATGAGTAAAGCTGAGAGAACTCCCTGTAGAGCAGGAGGAGGACTTTTCACATATATCTGCCTTATTTATTCATATTATCCCCGTTTTCTTTCTTACACCTCCTCCCACTTAAGCAGCTCATCAACTAAGACACCCTGCAGGAGTGAGATGTAGTGACAGCATAGTGACGAATCGTCTAACTACAAAAGACAGGCAGTGTACGCCAAGACAGTCTAAATATTTAGAATGTGATCCCTCTTAAACTGTGCAGCTTTCAGCAGACTGATGAAACTCTAGCCAGTGTACCGCACCTCTACAAAGTGCTTCAGGACGGCAGGATCAGAACAATGAAAGGTGGGGTGGTGAGAGAAGAAGAGCTATTCTGGAGTACAAAGAGATCAACTCTCTTGCTGTGTGCTGCTATGTGCCTCCTGCCTGGACAAGGAGAACACAATGCCAACTCCATGTGGTGCCTGGTAAGTGTTGGCACTGTGACAATTCTCAACGTATTTTCAGCTGAATCGAAGGTCACCTTTGGAGAGTTGAGGGCATGCTTTTTAAAATGACATCACATTCGGTATCACATCAATATACAGTTCACCAGTGTTGGGTAAGTCACTCTAAAAAAGTAATTAATTACTAATCTTCAACAGTGTCATTACTGTACAAATTACTCTCTCCAAAATGTTTTTAATTACTTATTACTTTCTAAATCCTATAACAACCTCGACCAGTTAATGATATAAGGATAGACATGAAAAGTTATTTTACGGTAATTCTTTCAAATAATTAATAGATAACTACATAAATTATTCTGGTCACATTTTAGATTAGAGTCCAATTCTCACTATTAACTAAACCCTATAACTATGACTTTGGCCTCTCAATATACTCCTAAATACTGCGTATTAATACTTAAAGTAGTTAAGTTTAAGAATTGGGTAGGGATCGGAATTTAGAATAAGGTCTTGCAGAACAAGACATTAATATGTGTTTTTTAGGTAATAATAACCAGCCAATATCCTAGTAATATTCATACTAATAACTAAATAATTAATAGTGAGAATTGGACACTAAAGTGTTACCAATATTCTTATTAACTCACCAAAGTATTTAAAGTGAGAAGGGTACATAAAAAGCATGCATTTTAAGGTTAGACTTTACATTTTTGTTAAATCCGCTATAAATGTTCTATAGTCTATACACAGTATTAAGTTCAATTACATAAGAAGTAACTGTGATTAAATTGCAGAAAAAATAAGAGTAATCCCTTACTTTACTTTTTCAAATGAAAATTAATTAAATTACAGTAACTAAGTACACCCAACACTGCAGTTAACATGATAGAATCTATTACCGTTTACTATGAAAATGGCACATTTTTACAAGTCAACAGGAAACATTATTGCAAACACATTTTACTTCTGAATCAGTAAAACAGGATATTTAATTAGCGAATTGGATCCGACATGTTTTCTACAGAATTTTGTTGGTGCAGTGGTAGAATCATGTCCACCCCCATTGCATTTTGTATATGATACATTTGATAATATCGTGCACATATTTTGAATGTTCTGTTAAAATATACTTTTTTTTGGTTTGTAGTTTTTTTACAATAAATAATTCATCTGTAATATAATAAATAAAGAATAATAAAAAATAAACATATTCGCACCAGAAAGGAGCGAGGGCGGATTTGAGGAGGAGGTATACGCAGTATGCGTGCTCTATGACGTCAGCTGAAATGAAAAGTTGTTTCAGTGACAAGAAAAAACAAAATTACATTTTGATAGAAGACTACTAATAAAAATATTTTTGTTATTCAGAATATCATGTACCGATGAATCATGTACAACAATACCAAAAATGTGTATTTAGTAAATAGTGTACAATTTGATTGCATGTTTGTTTAATTTTTAAACAATTAAATTGTGATTTATGAAACAGATGAAGGCATTCAAATTCAGTCCATTAGTAGCTTCACGGTGCTTTTAATAAATATATATTTGCACATTCTGAATTTAAGCAGTGATATTAGCCATTGCTCAGTTTACAGGTTGAAGTTCTTCCAAATGCAGAATGATGCTATAGCAGGAAGAGAAGCATCATTTTGGTCTTGCATGCTCAAATGCCCACCTCTGAGCACCATTACACATCCTCAGCATCAAGCATCATTTCATTCAAATATATCTCATACTTTTCAGCACAGTGTCAGAACATTATAAATGTATTAGTACAAACTTAACACTGCAGACCTATTGATAAAATACACACAATTCTGAGTAGTTTAAAGTCATGTTTATGTTCCAAGTCATGTTTATGATCTGCGTCTGTCAGCAGGACCCCCAGTCTGAGACCAGTCCATGCCCGCCCGCACACACAAAATTCACAGCAATGTCATTTCAACAGCAGGGCTCATTATATGAACGCACACATGGCTAAAGCTCGTTTCTCAAGTACGAGAGCATCAGGAGACCGTCGGCCCCAGCTCATCCTTGCTCAAGTATGACAGAGTAGATGAGAAGAAAGGATGGAAGATGGAGGTGGGGGGGTGCGTGCACGGGCTCTATCCTTCGGCGCCATGTTGTCTCGCACACACCTGTACACCTGTTCGCGATCTTATGTGGGTTAAGACAACTCTTGTGGTGATGCGATTCAAGAGGTAGATGACTGTTCGAGCGGTAGACAATGAAGGCCGGATGTCTGTACGTCTTTTTTCTTCGCTTGATTTGGTCTAGTAGCTGATAGTCCCCCAGTAAAGTGGAAGCAGGAAGGAAGGTGAGTTGCATACCACCGCATTATCTCTACCAATGATAGTTTCCGGACTGCCCCCTTCCTTTTACTACTTTTCTCTAGCGGCCGGCTGTTCTTCACTAGGAGGGTCGTTCTCTTCTACTCCATAACCAACAACCTGAGCAGAAATGCAATCATTCAGACTGGTATCTAAAACAGTATATTCACTAAATAAAATATGAACAAACAGATGTGCATTACAAAAAGGAAACTTAAAAATTGGGAATTTTTGGTAAAATCCACAAAAGAAGGAATAAAAACCCTGAAGTTGTAATAGTTAAAAAAGATACTTAGCAGACTAATATCAGTTAAAAGGTAAGCAGATTCATTTGAATATAAGAAAATACATTAATAATGGTATATACTAACAATTTGCAAAAACTATGAATTCATCCATTACGATTTAAAATAATAATAATCACAGCTACAGAAATATCTACTGTAATATCAAAGTATTAAGTGAAGTAATATATATATATAACAGAAAGTATGCATTAAAAAAAGTAATATAAATGGAGAAAGATGCCAGATTTTTGTCAGCAAGGACTGGATCTCTATATGTATATTAAAGGGAATTAATTGAAGAAAATGGAGTCGAAAAAAGGCAGGAAGAATTTTAATAAAGCAATTCTTAATAATTAGATTCAATGCAGAGATTAATCTCAAGAGAGCGATGTGGCGGCAAACTTACATGAACACTGAGCTTCCTGTTGCCTTCACCCCGGTGTTCCATGAACCAGTTCACGAGTTCAGCCTTGGTCATGAGTTTCAGTGCATCAATCTATTGTACAAGCAGAAACATATGACTATGTCCAAGTACATTCCCACAATTCATCATTAACACATTGCTGAACTGTCAGACTTTGGCCCATGTGCAACAGGGCTTCTCACCTCTCGGCTGAGTCTGTCGAAGACATATTGCTGCGTGACCACCTCTGTCCAGTTCCTGTCCACCTCCTCGCCGAGATGGGTGTCTTCGCAACCCTTCAGTTTTACGAGAGCAGTCACCTGTGTCTTAAAAGCCTCATCACTCAAGCTGTTCATCTTTTCTCCAAAGCTCACCAGAAACTCCTCAATCTTTGTCTCCACCAGCTCAGTGCTAGAATGCAGAAAATTAGCTCAGAAAGGAGAAGAGAAAAATTGTTTTTGCACATTGAACCTCAATCAGAGCCCAAATTAACAGTTTACAGAATTTTCTATGTGCGGAAGCCATTTTTGCAGCATGCAGCAAACTGAACCTAATAGAAAATACTTTTAAAATGCACTACTGTATTAATATACCAGGGCTCCCACATTTCCTGATCTACACTACCATTTCAAACAGATTTTGAAAGAAGTCTCTTATGCTCACCAAAACCATTTATTTTATAAAAAAATACATTATAACATTATCAAATGTAATTTACGTTAAGCTGAATTTTCATCAGCCATTACACTCCAGTATTCAGTGTCACATGATCACCTGATACATTTATTATTACTACTAATGTTGTAAACAGTCGTGCTGCTTAATATTTGTGTAAACTGCCATACTCTTTTCAGGAACTTACTGATCCCAAAGATTTGTAAAAATCATTTTATAGAATTTTTTTCTACCTAAAGAAATACTTCAGAACAAGTGTCATTTTTTAAACATTTTAACTCCATTAAAGGGATTGTTCACACAAAAATGAAAAATGTATGTTTATCTGTTTACCCCCAGGGCATCCAAGATGTAGGTTACTTTGTTTCTTCAGTAGAACACAAACAAAGATTTTTACCTCAAACCGTTACAGTCTGTCAGTCATATAATGTAAGTAAATGGAAATCACGGCTTTGAGAGTAAAAAAAAAAAAACATACACAAACAAAACCAAATTAAATCCTGTGGCCCGTGATGACACATTGATGTGTAAAGACACGAAGCGATCGGTCTGTGAAGAAACCGAACAGTATTTATATCGTTTTTTACCTCTGATTCACCGCAATGTCCGAACTGTCCCGAGCACTGACACTCATAACAATCTCAATGGAGTGCAAGGATTCCATTGAGAGATAGGTGCGGTAATGCACTTATAAGTCTGCGCTCCGCCATAAAGCACAGAAGACGCTCGATTGTGCTCAGAACAGTTCAGACATTGCGGTGAAAATCAGAGGTAAAAAAAACGATATAAATACTGTTCAGTTTCTTGCACAGACCGATCATTTTGTGTCTGTACACATCAATGTATCATCACGAGCAGCAGGGTTTAATTTGGTTTTGTTTGTGTATGTTTTATGACTCTCAAAGCCGTGATTTCTGTCCACTTACATCATAGGACTGACAAACTGCAATGGTTTGAGTTAAAAATCTCCGTTTGTGTTCTACTGAAGAAACAAAGTCACCTACATCTTGGATGCCCTGGGGGTAAGCAGATAAACATCAAATTAATTTTTGGGTGAAATTCCTTTAATTTCCAAGACCTTCTAAGACTTTTTTTTTTAGTATATGACTTGTGGAAAGTCACAATTCCTTTATATTTATTACAGTGGTAACCCTGATATATATTAATATATGCAATAAAATGTTATGCATGCTGTAAGTACTGTACGTGGATGTATTGTTAACATTTAGTGTAGGCTGTATTTCAAGTCAGAAATAATAAAAAGAGCCAATCAGTGTAAAGTAACACTGCAATTTAGTCAAGATAGAGGTGGAGATAAAGGTTAATTATGATTTTGAAGTCAAGAGGCAGCAGCTGCAGCACATAAATCAGATAATTCTGATGCAGCAGTGAAGTGCAACCAAAAAGCACAGTGAGAGCTCACTTGAACTTGGTGGCCTGAGTCTCCACTGTGACTGAGAATCCAAGAACACCTGATGTGTTTCTACAGGTTGGGTAGACATGATATCTGTGAAAACAGATGGAGTACAACTAATTAAAACCAGCAACTGGTGCAAGATAATGTCTTAATGTTGTCTCTGTGCCACAGACTTACCCCAGTGTCTCTTTGGTTCGGAGGAAGTCAAAGCATGGCTCCTCCATGTGCATCTACAAGAGGAGCCACAATGATAAAACACAAGTTGATAAAAAACAGTTTATGTATTGCCGCCCATATCCTCCTGAGAACCAGAAATAAAAAGCTTTGTGAATTTAGTATTTTTTCATGTCACTACATTGTTTAGAGCATAAGAAAAAAAAAAAAGAAAAATAACATTTTTGAAAAATTATATTATATTCATATGTTATGCTCTGTCCTCTGTAGAGGACACCAGGACTAAAATAAAATGACAAGAATAGACATGAAAAGGCAAAAACAATGGGAATTTTTTTTAAATCACCAATCAATTTTTAGGTTTCAAGATTTTTTTATACCTAACTTTGTTTAAGGAGGGTTCTCAACTATGTTATAAAATATATAACAAAATTATTTGATATAACATTTTGCTTTATGAAATATGTGTGTAAAAATTCCATAAACTGGTTTTCCCATTAAGCACAATGTTATCTATACACTGTATCTAATTTGCATATTAAAGTGCTGTTGGGACAGCACGTTGAAAAAAGAAGTGTAATAATGGGAATAACTATAGCCTACTTGGCAACATTTTCATAAGAATATCTAATATTTCATAAGAATATTGATATATAATTTGTTTTCCTATTCAATTCTTTTGTCTCCCAAAATGTATAATAAACATGCTTTTAGTCCTGGTGTCCTCTACAGTGGACATGTATGAAATCATGTCCTGTTTCATGAAGTTATATTTTGATTTGAAACCCCATAATATTTTCATGAGATATTGATTTATGACAAACAGTTTTAAAAATTGTCAGATTTAAATGTTAATTACAAAATGTTATCATATTTCCATAAGGATGTACAGTTTTATCACTAAATTAATGTCAACCATTTTTAAAAACCAAGGAGAGGGAGCGGTCACCATCCAATCATGTGGTATCTCTGGAAAGCACTGAATGTGCTCTGTACAGGACATCCAGACTTAAAACTGTGACATGTGAGGTCTCGGAGAAATTCACTAAAATATAATGTCCACTACAGAGGCAAAAACTCCATAGCTGGGTCTCAATATAGGAACACGCTTTAGTCTGCAGTCATAGCAGCAGAACTGCCCAGAAGTCTGATATTGGATTTAGCTGATATAAGGCACAGAGACGTACACATTTCTGAATAATTTGTTTTTGAAATTGATATATACATTTTTTTTAGTGTTTCTTTAGTGAAGCTTTACTTTAATATGCAAACAAAAAATACCAACTTAATTTGTAGTTCCAAAAGCTGTTATCAGCAGCAATTCACCGGCAAAAATAAATAAATCATTGAACCTTTAGAACAGCACATTACACTTTACAATGAGAGCCAGCTCAACCTTTTAGAGCGTTTTAAAGTAACTGCTGAGAAAGACAGGGAACTGGACAGCATCCAAAGTCAGTCTTCAGTATAAAGTAAAGTGGATGAGTTGAGCTTATGGCCATGCAGATGTGTGTGCTCAGCGCCCTAGAGAGCAATAACAGAACTTCTTTTGAATCTGGCAAGACGGACTACTTTATTGCTTAAAAAACCCTGGGGCAGCTATTCTTATACCTTTTATACATGCATAAAGTTACAGTAACGTTTACTGTAAGCTATACCCTTCATTATGTAGTCAGCAACCAAAACTCATACTCACCACTAGTAGCTCCATAAGAGTGTGCTCACGTAGGTTCTTAGGACCAGACTATCAAAAGAAATACCAAAAAATATATATATATATTAGCGACAACCACTGCTATTTTAGAAATGCAATATATAAAAAGTAAATATGCCTATATGTCTGATCTAAACCAATAAACACGTTTTACCTGGTAATACACAGTGACCTCAGAGTTTGCATCTCCCTTGTTGAGAGACTTCACTTTGCAGAGATGATGCTTCTGAGGAAGCTCTACCACTCTGAAGAGAACAGGGACCTCTACTGACAGCTTCTTGAATTGCAATTTGCTGAAAGTGGGGAAAGAAAAAAATGCTACCTGATTCAGTTTTTTTATAAAATAGTGGTAGTGCTATACAAAATAAACTGGAGAAAAAAGTGCTTACTTTGTAACATACTGCAAAAATCCCATGGATTCCTACAGATTCAAAAAATAAATCACAAGATCTTTATATTTCATAATAGAAACAACTGAAGTTATACGCAGTAAAATGAAAGCTTTTTACTTATACAAGTGTTGCATAATTTTATAATATTCTAAGTATACATCAATACACCGTAAGCTCTATCAGCAGCATTTGTGGGATATTTTGAACCTGAAGTGTTCTTTGAAAAACAAATACATGCAGTGTATGTATAAAACGTGCGAAAACTCACAGCGCTAGTGAAGTTTCCCTGCACTAATCCTTCAGCATATAGCTCTGACTTGAAGCTGCCCACAAACACCATGAGCTCATCCACACTGAGCCCATCCAGCAAACCCTGGCACTTCTGAATGGTTGACCAGCGAGAGTGCTCTAGAATCAGAAGCCTCACGTCTCTGAGGAGACACATATGGACAGAGAGCGATGAGTGGAAGATCATGCATTTTTTTCATTGAAAAGATATATATAGCATAGTTATATAGACACTGGCATATGGGACTGCGGGGGTTGCGGAGGGACCCATCATGGTGTTTCAAGCCAATTATATTATGCTTCATTTCGCCTATCCTAGTGGTTTTGACCCTACATCGCTGAAGAAGTGGCATCAACGTGCCATACGCTACCAATCAAAAGTTTGAGTTCAGTATGTTTTTTTTTTATATTTAATTTAATTTACACTTTCATTCAGCAAGGATGAAGGACAAAAGTTAAAATATTCACGATTACGACAAAACATTTAGCAGCAGCTGTTTCTTGAGCACCAAATCTGCATTTTAGAATGATTTCTGATGACTGCTGAAAATTCATCTTTGCCATCACAGGAGTACATTTTAAAAGTACATTAAATTTTGAAACAGTTCTTTTAAATTATACTAATATTTTACAATAGTATTGTATTTTTCTGTATTTTGATAAATGCAGCCTTGGTGAGCAAATACTTCTTTCAAAAACATTTAAAAAAAATCTTACTGACCCCAAACTTATGGAAGTTAATGTATATACACAGATGTTTTAAGGTGGCATAAGTGCATTCACACAAAATCACAATTGCAAGAAACAATGTGTCACACGCTTGAATGTTGCACACAATAGATTGGCATTGTAAAAACACTAAAAATGGACTTGAATTAGTCCATCTGATTTGTATTTTCTAAATAAAATTAAAAATAGCAAAAAACAATTGATAAGAGTGCTTGTGTATGATGTCGCTACTTATGGGCGGGGCTACAGGCATATATAAAGTGTAAGTGCAGTAAAGGCAAATGTAAAGGAGACACACTTTCCAAGCTTCTCAGGCTTGATGAGGATGTTAAAGTAGGTTTTCTAGCTGCTCTGCAAACATGCTGAATACATCAGGAGCAGCGGAGAAATCAGCAAGATAATCCACAATCAGGTTAAACAGCAACTGCAAAAAATATAAATGTTAAAAAAAAAAAAAAAAAAAAAAAAGAGGAAACCAATTTCTTCATATATAATCTGATTTGTGCATGTTAATTACCGGTAGTTTGTGGTTGAAGCCTTTAACCTTGATGACAAGACCATGCTCTCCTGCAACCAATTTATATTCTAGCTGGGCCACATCAGCTTCGTAGGCCGGCTCCGCCAAGTTATGCACCAGGATATTCACAAACAGGTCAAAAAGCACCAGGCTAAGTGGAGGTGAGACGAGAGAACAAAAAGAGAAAGTCAGATGGAAAGATAAATGGATGAACAAGAATAGAAACTAGAGATAGTGATTCCTAAGACCTGAGCAGACACACTAATGGCTAGATGGGGTTTCCATAGCTACAGCATTTACAAGATCTGCTCGAATTACTGTACGTTTTCACATGATCTTCAGCTTACTTTTTTGGAGACTTCTGAACCACAGGTGATATGAGGTGGAACCGCACGTACGCTGTAGGAAGAGAGAAAAAACGTAAGTGTGAGCTGGGAAATTGAGCAGAGGTTCGGTACTTCCCACTCAATCTATTTTGCTATTGAACATCGGAGACATGATATATTGAGTGTAGAGACAAATACAACAACACCTTTGGGGATCTTGAACTTGTTGTCCTTCTTATACCACAAACACCCTCTGTCATTGTTCATTATTCTGACAGGGTACTCGGTGTCTGGACAGTCAGAGGTTTTGAGGGCAAAATCAGTGGCTGGAGGTGAAAAGAGACACGAACAATTGCAAACGGTCTTGAAACAGGCTACAGATACAGTACATAGCAACAACATTAAAAGACGTCAACTAAAGAGAACACCCACCGATGAACTTATTTTCAGCAGGCAGGTGAACGCTCTGGTTTAAATCGAAATCTCCTGCCCAAAGCTCTCTCCAGTGCTGCTGTATGTCTGTAAGGAAAAAAGAAACATGGTTCAAACAAGTGCTTGTGTCTCCAGAGCTGCACAATATAGAGGAACAATGCTTAATGCTATTTCTTGAATATCTTGAGAAAAACCTATGATCAATTAAGAATAAATTTCAAGTAGATTTGAAACCAGGAAATAAACATGTCAGCCTGAGAAAAGAATTTCAAAATTCTCATCTTCTCAAGTAAGAAATAACAAATCATTTAATTAATAGGCAGAAACAGTTTGTTGTGCTTGGACTTAAGATTTATTTCTCTTTTGAGTAACCACCCCCAATCTACTAGTATATTAATATCAGCTATCATTTCCTAGTTATGTTCAAAACCCAAATACTCCTACACAACCAAGGTACTTCTTAATTTTGGCATCAGATATCCTTCTACCGCTGCAGTGGCTACACCGACTCATAAGCTAGAGCAAGTTCTCCACTTCAAACTGGCACCACTGCTGCTCGTGTATGAGTTTAATAAATATATATATAATTCTGTGATTGAAACCCTAGTGAAAAGCTTTTTTAACAATTCAACACTGGCTTCTCACTTTCACTTCCAGAGTAATTTAATACAGACACAGATTGTAAGACACCAATTTTTAACTTCTGATCCTGAATATTGTACATTTGAACTGAAAATAGGGAGTTAAAATATATATTTTTTAAAAGTACAAACCCTCTACACTGTACTGGGTTCCAAACCACTTTTCCCTGAGTGGGCACTGGCCTTCATGCTCGGGGGACAAAAGGAGCAAGTTGGCCTTCTCTGGTGTGAGGAGGTTTAGTGCAGCAGAGATCACCTAAGAGGGAAAAAAAATCCCAATTACGGTGTTTTCACACAAATGTGTACCCATATTTTTGAAAACCTTTAATAAATCAAAATCAGTGCTGCATGTAATGGGCAACTACCTCCGGTTTGAAATCAAACATTAGCTGGTCTCCTGTCAAGAAGTCCTCTTTTGGGAAAAGCTGCATGTTTTCACAGATGTCCTCCACGTATTCAATAGGATCAGTCTGTAAAAGCATCACTGTAAGTGCAGTGTCTACAAACAAATGCTCATTTCCATCTTTTAAATTATTTCTAAAAGCCAGAAATACAAAAACACTCCATTGTTGGTGAGAAACAGCTAAGCGCTCATAGGCTGACAAATAACCTTACCTGCTCCTGATAGTGGAATTCATTGGCCTCAATCTTTTGAATTTCTTCATATATTCTGCCAAAGAGAAGCAAACTTTTTGGTGATATCTTTCAAGCTACATTATTCAATGTAGTGCGTGTAAAGGTTCTGCAATGATCCTCCTCAAAATAAACACTTCACATGAAGGGCCTACCTCTGTTGGGGCCCAAGGGTCTGAAGCATTTTCAAGTACTGGAAGACCAGATGAGCAACCTGAATGAAGAAAACCATCCAAATTACCATAGATGCATTCATTCTCAGTGGGGCTAAACTTTATAGCAATCGTGTCTGTTATAATTTAGGATGGAAAAGGGGTGTGTTTGTGCCTCGGAGGCTTTGTAATCCTATTTTACACACATTTAGCAAAGCTGTTAGTTTCTCAGCTTCCCCCCATATTTCTATAATAACATTAAGTGTGACAACAATATTATATTTTAAGGACGCTCGTAACTGTAGTGCATAATTTTGACATGCACTAGTAGTGTAGGATCACAGAAATGTGAAACAATGCAATGTCTAGACTTGTGACCAATGCAGACCTCATAGAAGTTCTGGAAGCCCTCATCAGTCAGAGTGATGGAGATACTAAATATTGAATAGGTGGTGTTCTGATCAAAACCAGTTTCACTGTTTCCTCCAAACAAAGCCAGAGCCCAGCACCTACACAGAGAGAAAGAGATTCAATTTCACAGTTTCTGGGGTTAGTGCAAAATTTATGCTGCATGTACAGATTAGTTACAATGAAAGTAGAACTACCTTGACATTTATTAAAAACCAAATCATGAGAGAAAGGACTTACTTCCTCCTAAGCATGGACAGAATACTTCCAGTTCCCTCATGGCCAATCAGCCAAGCAATGTAATGCAGAGGCTTTACCCTGAGGACCAACAGAAAAAGCACTGGTTAAGCATCATATTATAAAAAGAAATAATATTGGTATTCCAATAAAGACCAACAAAATCAATATGTAAAGTCCCAGTAAAATGTCAAAGATGTGGATATATTGTATACTGTAGATGTGTTTTTAACAGCACTTTTGAAAGATGTTTTTTGAATCCATGTCATTAAAAATGACTGAACCTTATTGTGGATCACTTATTTGTTTTATAAAAAGGAGCCACACAGAGCGCAATCATGACTGGTTTACCTGTAGTGCTTCTCTTGAGGTGGTAGAGCCCATGTGATGGTGAGGGCATGTACTTTTCTAACAGGCACCACTGCAACAAACAACAAACAAAATATTAATAGTGAGTTCTAGAGTTTTGTTAAACCTCATTTGAGCAGTAAGTTCTACGGCATACCTCGGTAAAGTTTGTTGAAGGCAGGTGTTTCAAAGGGGCTCAACTGTTCTGAAAAATCAGGTTTCGGCTGTCCACTGAATCGCATTGAGAAACTCTTTAAATACATTTTTATATTATCACATTTTACAGATAATCAAATAGGGCTTTGGTTGAGCTTACTTGCTGGGTACCTGACTGAAGATTTCTCTAACCCATTCCTCAAGGGTGTCAAGACTCTCTGTGAAGGTTGGAGCAGAAGAGATTTTAGGATAATTTTCTATTAGAAATTCCATATACAAATTAAATCCTGCATACTGTACCTACCTTTAGACTGCACAGCTAAGGTCATATAGTGGGCAGAGTAGTATCTCTTCCAAAACTCACGGAGCCGCTTGTAAACATTGATATTCTTTTCCTTAGGCTCAGTCTTTAGGGTCTGTGCATTTCCTTAAATACAATCACAAGACCATAAAAAAAAGCAACTTTAGAATAAACCCAGGAGCTACTCTAAAGCAGCTTTTAATATGTTTGACTTACCCCAGCAGAACTTGCTCATGGGATGGTTGGGCTTTGCTAGGCTGCCAAAGAGCATTTCCTTACGGTGAGAGTCTGAAGGCTTAGCAAGCTGATATTCTGTAGCAAACAAAAAAAAAACCATCAGGCTGTTAAACTGCACAGTTGAGCTATCAACAATATTTTAATCTATAATATAAATGCTTTACTCACCACTGTCCACAGCCTCAACCTCTCGGTCAATGGCGTCTTCAATCATAAGAGGACAGATGAAAAACTGAGCCCATCTGAGATAAAGAGAATCACATTATTTTTAAGGTTAAGTATAACCAAAGGTTAAAACATATAATCGCATTTGCTTTTATTTCAATGCTTTTGGTTAGAAAAATACTCAACAGGATTGCGTAAAGTATTCTGACTCAAAAAAAAAAAAAAAAAAAAAAAAGACAAAGAGGCCATCAGGATAAGAGGTGATGTGATAAGATCACATCTTTTAAAGCTGCTTTACCTGTCAAGGGCTTCTTTGAAGCGTTTTCTCTGGACGTCAAATTGGAAAATTGTTCTCTCACAATCAGTGGAAGCATTATCACTGCCGCCATGCTTTTTAAGGAATGCATCAAAGCCATTTTCAGAAGGGTACTTTTCACTGCCCATGAACACCACTGGGAAGTAGAGAGATACGTTTGAGTTAAACATTATCACTGAGAATAAAGCATTACTGAATACAATAATGACAAAACAACTGCACGTGTGACTTACTGTGTTCCAGGAAGTGTGCAAGGCCAGGTAGGTCATTAGGGTCACTGAAACTCCCTACGCCAATACAAAGGGCCGCTGCAGACTAATTTCAGATAAAAAATAAAATAAATTAAACTGCACTGAAATACAAATACTGAAACACGCTTTAGCTGATATTTTTATGTAATGGCCAATTGAATGTCATATTTTTGTTCATAACTGATGAAATAGCTTTGAATTTCTTTGTCTAAGAAAAAACTACAAACTAAGGAGGGAGCTTTTTAAAAAAGGCTACAAGTGAATCTAGGCATCAAAACATTATAATTACAGTAATAGGAAATGGATATTCATTAAAGGGGTCATATGATGATTTTTTGTAAAGATATTATGTGGGATTGGTGTAACAGAATATGTTGACATGCTTTAATGTTCAAAAAACACATTATTGTTCAAATACTGTACATTATTGTAGGTCCTCTATGCCCCGCCTCTCTCAAACGCTTCGTTTTCTACAAAATCCCTCCTTCCGACAAGCGCAGTCTGCCTGATTGGCCAGCTGACCCAGTGCATTGTGATTGGCGCCATTAATGCTAGGGCTTCCCGAACACCGCAAGCACTCATCAGAAACGTAACGCCCCTTACCATAATCGCCAGCTTCCGCTTTCAAAATAAATGTAAAGACAGAGGCCGAAAGGTCAACAGAGTCGTGTGACAGACACAGTGATTGTATAGCGGTCACTGCTTTACTTGATCTGATCGTCTAGGACTTATTTCGTGAGCTGATTCTAACCAGTGTCTCTCTCAAACCAGAGCACAAAATCCCACTAGCTTCTGCATACGACAACACTTTCGATGCCGTCTGAAAAAACTCCGCATTTGAACAGTCACCACTTAGCCTAAATAACTGTAAAACTAATAACAAAAACAAGTAGCCTGATTCGATTCAGAAGCGCCCAGATTGTCATAGCAAAGTCAGAATAACATCCTCTCCTAGGTTCACGAATGGTCGGTTTCCCCATGGTTTTTTAAAAAAAAATGCATGCGTTCTGTTGGAAGTAAGCTAAAGATTCCTAATATGCATATACTTTCGGGACGGGACAAATTAAAGTCTTTTGCTTTTGCCTTGACACAAACCGTGTCTCCCTGACAGGGCTGGTTCACACTACCTGCGGTTACTGAACCACGCCTTCTCTTGGAGTGCACATTTTGGTTGCATTTATGCTAAACTTTCCAATTAGGAGGTAGATCTGTGGGGCGTGTTAGAAAGAGCGTGGCAGAGTATAACATTCCGTGACTTTGCCATACGGTAACGCACATATCTTCCATGTGATCTTGGGGTTTTGAGACTTTAGTCTTTGCAACTTCAGGGATCTTATCTATTCACGAAGAGCTTGTAACACTCCAAAGAGAAAGGAAAACTTGAAACCGCATCATATGACCCCTTTAAGATTTGCTAAATATTACATGTAACAGTGCCATTAAATTAAAATGTAAATGAAAAAAAAAACAAATCCATAATGAAATATCCAATACTGATAACTTAACACACACACACAAATCTGTAATATTAGCTGATATAGCATTTATTCTTCAAGTTACGATGAAACAAGTAGTGACAGATCCGAATGATTATTAAAAAAGAAAAAAAAAGTACAGTGGGGACTATCCATCAGTTGTTGTCTGGATGGATGAAGAGCTGAATGAGAGTTTCAGTCGATTGTAAGAAAGGGGCTGTGTTTAAGCGGACTAAATGATTGGAGAAGTCATTTCACAGGGATATCGATTTATGACTGTTTGAAAAAGAGGTGAGGTAAAAGAAATGCTTTAATATATAGGTTCAACAAAAGAAAAAAAAAAGCAACCAGTATCAGAGTCTGAATCCCTAGACAACAAAACACAAACCTGTTTTTCAGATCCCTTTTTCTTCTTCCTGTCGTTGTCCTCGTCAAGCTCTTCAAAGTCGCTATCTTGACTGTCCCCTTCTTCTAAAGATTCCTCGTCCGTTCCTTCCCCTGAGTCTCCCTCCTCTTCCTCGCCCACTGCCTCCTCTTCTTCCTCCTCCTCTTCTGAATCTTCATCATCCTCATCTTCAGCTTTCCCATCTAAACCACTCAGATCAGAGATCAGGAGAGCCCTCAGTCCGTTACTCAGCTCAATGTATCTGGATAAAAAGAGAGAGAGAAAATAAATATGTTAGCTGGTTTAGTCATCAGCACTTGCATGCAGTGTTGTGTTACACACTCAAGAGATGCAACCAGAGCTTGTGTTTTACTTGTGTGATCTTATATTTCTGTTAAATCCCTGGCCTTAAGTGCCAACGTACAGTATCATTCATAATGTAAAATGATATTTTAAAAGCATTCACTTGTTACTTTAAGAATAAGACAGACGCTGACCAATAGTACCTAGTTATCACAGTTTAAAATCTGTACATGTGGACTTACTGTATACCTGTATTGTTTGGGGTCACTGGGAGATTTAATAATTTGAGGGTCTCCCTGGTTGTCATCTCCACCACTGTCCCCTGGAGGTGCGTTGGGGTCTCGGAGTGCTTCTCCCCGGTCTGGACCAGCAGACTGAGCAGCACTGCTGGCTGCAGCACTTTTGAACTTGTTTGTCTGGGGCATCTTGAGCAATGATGCTAACTTCCTTTAGCACTGGAGTTGAGATGAACGGAGCGGTTTATGACCTCCTGCTACAAAACAGGAAAAAACGCACGCGCAGCCTTGAACCCAGCAATACTGACTTTATCAGTCTAAAAGAAACGATACTCATATTAGAAACCTTAAAAATAAATACATTATGTAATCTATCTCGAATGACAGAATGAGTCTGCTCTGGCCTTTGGTGAGGAAATATTTTAACTTCAGAGACATATTTTTTACAATATATATTTGTATCATCACCACTGTGCTACAATGAAGCTAATCTGCTACATAGTGATACAATTTAATATAAACCAAAAACGCCTGGATCGCTTGCTATGGATAGCAAACGAAATGAGATAATTTGTCTACATCATGATATGCCCAAGTGCGACCAGTCCCTCACATTATTTGACAAAGTTAGCCAAGTTTCATCGCATTCTCATACCTGCTATCCTGATGATGGATCAGCCGAACGTTACAGCATGCTCAGTCTTGCGTCTATGCAACAAGAAGAGTTGTGATTCGTCAAAGGTCATAGGCGTAGTAAAACGCAACTCTCTGGTTGGCCAAAATCCTTGCTAAGGGGAATTTGTCTGTCTCAGCGATTCATAAATTTATGTTGTGGACCGTTTACTAAATTAGCGGCAGAATTGTGTAATGGCATCGTGTATATATATTACCTGTCTGTCTTTTAGTAAATGCCTGAGACTATATTTTTTTTTATTCAAGAGTTACGTATAAGCGTGTATACATTGACAGTGATTTTGGACTCGATCCAAGATAAATCATCTTGAAGAAAATGATGTACAGGATTGGTAAGACATTTACGAAGTATATAACTGAAGATGCTTTCATGGCAACTTAAATATACACTTTCCCTTATTCATATGCATACATTTTAACCTTATATTCTGACTGAAAAAAGTTTATGGACATGTTACACACCAACCACCCAAACAACATTTATGGCTTCATATGACCTTTAGAAGAGCTGTAATGATAATGTGTTTAAGATTGTCTTAGGATACTACCATATAACATGCCAACATAATTGTCAAAGCCATTATTAACTCTGTGAAGTTTTACATGTAATATAATAGCCAAAAAAATGATTTTGTTTTTTGTATCATATTTTGTTCACCAGGTTTTTATGGTTCATACACTATGATATAGTGAGAATATGGAGCTCACACAAAAATATGCAATTTTGCTCGATGTTGTTATTTATATGACCAAAAAGTAAGAAGAAATTCTGATGAGAAACTTAATTTTGATAAAAAACAAAATGAGATTTTTATAACAGTAAACAGGCTGCTTCCATAAAAAATCTTGAGCAGCTAATCTCAGGAAATGTGATTAAATACCTCAGATACATACTGTACACATTTCGGGCTATTTAGAACGAGGCTATTTATTTTATATGGCTTTATCCTATCCTATATTTTATAAGGTTTCATCCTATATTGAACATTCAGTAAACTGATATGCACAGGCACAGCTTAAGTGTTTTTTATTTATCTTTATTTATTTCCATTTAATTACCTACAGATACCCTGTGAAAGGAGACTGATAAATACTGCGTCCATGACAACCAGATGTGGAACAGTATACTGGTATATATGGTATATGCTGTCATGATAAGACTATCAAATGTTAACTCAGTGATTTCAGTCGCACATCACATCATTGCTGCTGCTGTGGATGAGACCATGCTTGACTCATAGGTAATGTGTTTAATGAGCTCTGCTGTGGATGAAAGGAATGGCTGGTTTTCTTGCAAGGTTCTCATTTGCTGATGTTTAGAACAGGTAATCTGTGTTTAGTAATTTAATTCTGGTTAATTGTTTCTATATTTTACAATTGGAAGGCTCTCAAGTGGAGATAATCATAATCATTGGATTCCCTGTATAATCCTGTGTGGGCATTACATGCCCGTGAACACGCTTGCATTGTTTAGCAGTGGATGACTGCGACTGTCTCCGCCAGTAGGGGGAGCTCTCGTCTTGGCATATTTTCTGCTTCATTTAGTATGGCTGCTTTGATGTAATCTTTTAGCATCTCAAGTATGATGCTTCACATGATAAGAGGTGATTTCCCTTGGAGCACTACTCCTGTTTTGCGAAATGCTGTCACACCATTTTGAGTTTAGGTCTGGTGCGTTTCAATTTTTAACAAGATGCTTTTGACAAGGAAATCCTAGGCCAGAAAAGCACTCGAACAGGCAAACAAATGAGACTGAAAAAGCCCTTGTGCAAACATGTATTTATGTCAAGGATAATAAAAGTATGCCAGTGAAAAATTAATTAATTCCAAGCAAAATAACTTCAAATTCAAAATGATTAAATATAACACCAAATACCAACTGTGCAATATTTAGAAAGAATACAGGTAAAGTGATTCATTAAAATATGTTTTATTGCTATATAAGTGTCATTGTGTATTAGAAATGAATGCTGATTTTTAATGGATGAACATACACATGATATATAGATGATTAAGCTATTGTGTCCCACTTTACCTACAGTCACCCTATATTGAATGGCCCTGAATGGTTTTATGAAAACATGATTTAACATAAGATTCAGTCACGCCATTCAGAGTCAGATATTTCCTACTATTTGCAGTCGTCCATGGCAACACTGTATATCCGGTAACTAAACCGGTGCTATTTTTTTTCAGAGCACATGAGTATTAATGTGTTAATATTACAGTAACATTGCTGCAGTGTTTGCCTTGTTGCTAGGCTGATTATTTTGTAAATTTTAGTATGTAATGGAAAATATGATTTGCATATACAATTATCTGTTTATATTGTAATATAAAAAACAGCACTAAAAATCAAATGCATAATTTGAGCATTTATGTGTTAGTGCCTGTCTGTGCGGACTGCTGCATGTATTAAAAGGGCTTCTAAAATAGCACCCTTCATCCACTGCACTTAATCCATCAGGAGTTTACATGGGGACTCCAAAGGACAGGTTCCCATGGCAACTGATTTATATCCTAATTAAAATGGGAGGGTAGTTTAATTAGCTTAACACTGGTTATTGCTCAAGGCCGGCCGTCCTTGGTGGAGGTCCATGTGTGTGAGGAGAGGGGTCATTGCTCTATGGTATCCACGAGGTGTGCCTAACTAAATAGTAACAGCACCTGTGGATCCAGATACCGTCCCTCTCCAGCACCTCAGTGGCAGCGACGCCCTTCATCTTCTGGGTAATTAATGACCAGCTTCAGGGTAAATGAGCTTCAAATGGCCTGACCACCAGATTACATCTCGTGATTTCTTTTCTGGAAAAACTGCACCTCTAATTATGTCTCTTCAGTTGTTGTAAATTGAGACAGTTGGTTTTGTTGGTTTCATGTGAGGGGGATTTATAATTGAATGAGAGTGCTTGAAGTGATTTGTTAATTAGTCAAAGGTGGTGAAAATCATGTAAATCCTTAATATAATCATTCTTCAAACAAAGCTAATCTTTTGTAATAATATTAATTACACACAATTACTTGCTTAAATTGATCAGTGTGTGAAAAGCATGGCATGGCTATTATACTATTATGGAAGGGAGATTGAATTGTTTCTTTGAAGGCGGTTGAAATATGCTTTAGGTCAGAATCTGGCATTAGTTTTCAGAGACGGCCGGGTTTCTGGACCTCATTACTATCTTGTCAATCATGATGCTTTCTTCCTCCTCGCTATGTGATGGCTGCAGAAAAATGGATGTCCAGCACCACATATAGCGAATAAAGTCATATAAAGCCTTATAATTTCAATCCCAGAATTCCTAATGATTTGTTTGTTTGTATTTTTCCAGCTATTTTCTCTTCAAAGGGCTCTGGTAAATACTCTCGCATCAATTTGATGGAGAAACACTGCTTTAATCACCTTTAACAGGCTTTAGAAGAGAAGGGAAGCTGCTGTCGCTAGCTAATTCACTGGAACATGTTCAGATCTGTAGCGCTGATCTGTGTGATGGCATGAAAGATTTTTTTTAAGGATCTTCAGGAAAATGCTTTAATGCTCAGAGGCACAGAGTATTAACTAGCTTTAGCTCAGATTCTCTGTTACCTGTGGGAAATTCACAATAAAGGGGAAAGTAAAGTCGATATGCTTGTGTGTTCAGAATATTGCTTGTACAGTGGGTACGGAAAGTATTCAGACCCCCTTAGATTTTTCACTCTTTGTTATATTGCAGCCATTTGCTAAAATCATTTAAGTAATTTTTTTTTCCTCATTAATGTACACACAGCACCCCATATTGACAGAAAAACACAGAATTGTTGACATTTTTGCAGATTTATTAAAAAAGAAAAACTGAAATATCACATGGTCCTAAGTATTCAGACCCTTTGCTGTGACACTCATATATTTAACTCAGTTGCTGTCCATTTCTTCTGATCATCCTTGAAATGGTTCTACACCTTCATTTGAGTCCCACTGTTGTTTGATTTAACTGATTGGACTTGATTAGAAAGCCACACACCTGTCTATATAAGACTTTACAGCTCACAGTGCATGTCAGAGCAATTGAGAATCATGAGGTCAAAGGAACTGGCTGAAGAGCTCAGAGACAGAATTGTGGCAAGGCACAGATCTGGCCAAGGTTACAAAAAATTTTTCTGCTGCACTTAAGGTTCCTAAGAGCACAGTGGCCTCCATTCCTTATATGGAAGACGTTTGGGACGACCAGAAACCTTCCTAGAGCTGGCCGTCCGGCCAAACTGAGCTATTTGGGGGAGAAGAGCCTTGGTGAGAGAGTAAAGAAGAACCCAAAGATCACTGTGGCTGAGCTCTAGAGATGCAGTCGGGAGATGGGAGAAGTTGTAGAAAGTCAACCCAACACTCCCCACAACAAACAAACACTGCAGCATCCCTCTCACCAGTCGGGGTTTATGGCAGAGTGGCCCGACGGAAGCCTTTCCTCAGTGCAAGACACATGAAAGCCGCATGGAGTTTGCTAAAAAACACCTGAAGGACTCCCAGATGGTGAGAAATAAGATTCTCTGGTTTGATGAGACCAAGATAGAACTTTTTTGGCCTTAATTCTAAGTGGTACGTGTGGAGAAAACCAGGCACTTCTCATCACCTATCCAATACAGTCCCAACAGTGAAGCATGGTGGTGGCAGCATCGTGCTGTGGTGGTGTTTTTCAGCTGCAGGGACAGGAAGACTGGTTGTAATCGAGGGAAAGATGAATGCGGCCAGTACAGGTATATCCTGTACGAAAACCTTCTCCAGAGTGCTCAGTACCTCAGACTGGGCTGAAGGTTTACCTTCCAACAGGACAATGACCCTAAGCACACAGCTAAAATAATGAAGTAGTGGCTTCACAACAACTCTGTGACTTTTTTCTTGAATGGCCCAGCCAGAGCCCTTACTTAAACCCAATTGAGCATCTCTGGAGAGACCTAAACATGGCTGTCCACCAACGTTTACCATCCAACCTGACAGAACTGGAGAGGATCTGCAAGGAGGAATGGCAGAGGATCCCCAAATCCAGGTGTGAAAAACTTGTTGCATCTTTCCCAAAAAGACTCATGGCTGTATTAGATCAAAAGGGTGCTTCTACTAAATACTGAGCAAAGGGTCTGAATACTTAGGACCATTGTGATATTTCAGTTTTTCTTTTTTTAGTAAATCTGCAAAAATGTCAACAATTTCTGTGTTTTTCTGTCAATATGGTGTGTTGTGTGTACATTAATGAGGAAATTTTTTTAACTTAAATGATTTTAGCAAATGGCTGCAATATAACAAAGAGTGAAAAATGTAAGGGGGTCTGAATACTTTCCGTACCCACTGTATATATGTGAGGAATTTAGTAGTTAATGCTTAAAATGTGTTCCACAATAAACCAAAAATGATCGGATGAGAAATCGCATTTATTTCTCTATGTATATCACTGTCAAATGAAAAACTCATTATGAAGTAATTAACTGGTGATTTATAAGATAATTAATCAGCTATATGAGAAATCAGCAAAAGTGGGCATCAAGTCAATATTGTTCATTCTCAGTTCCAAAATAAGCAACATGCCCATGTATGAAGCACCACATTGTTGTGCAATAGCAGATGGCACTATGTTTCCATGGTAACCAAAATAAGGTTTCATTAAATTGTTAGGGCCCTAAAACCGTGAAGGATGATGAATAAGTAACCCAAGAAGCCTCATCGCTCTGGGGACAGTTACAGTATTATTTAATAATACGAGAATGCTGACACAACAAAGTAAATAACCCCCGTTACGCACTACGGGTACAAACAATCTCAACTACTTTCTTTCGTCAATCAACGCAAATCCAACAAACGTGTCTCAGGAGAGCGAGCGTAACGCATTTAAAGCGCGTTAAAAAAGCCCCGCTGAACCTGAAACGGTGTGTTGCGCGCCGGCTGCTGCGTTCATATTATTCTCAACATCTTCACATATTTGGAGCGTTTCATAGCAGGGCTGCGAGCGGGCGGGCGCGCTCCGTGCAATATATTTTACTTGGAAACCGAAGTCCAAGGCAGCGCCGTATCCTGTGATTTATTTCCATGCCAACTTGCATACTTGAAGCGGTTTAGTTTTTCTTACAGTTTCTAACCGAAATGTACTAAGATCTCGCTCATCATCAGTCCTCACAGTGGTGCTGAACTGCAGCCTCCGCTGTCTTCACTGTTGAGCGCTCGTCAGGAGAGCGGACCTGCATCCTAAAGCAAACCTTTCTGAGACATTGCAGTCCTGTCACGTCGTCGGCTTTTCTATTTGCCTCCACCACGAGAGCAGAGAGGAGAAGAAGAAGAAGCGGCTCAACGGTGGTGACATGGCAAGAAGCAGCATAATTTAAAGTGGTCAATCTTCCGCTCTTTTAATTCCACTGCAGTAACCTGAGTGAGTAGCGCACATTTCTGCTCAGTTAATGCCTCTGATATGGATACGGACGCGGGCGGTGTTAACGGCAGACAAAGGGGAATGCTAATAGAATACATTTTAGCGCATTGGATTATCATTATGTGTTAATTATGTCTCTGACAGCGTAATATAATGGCGTGAATCGCTCTTGGTTAGCTAATGAACATTGTGTTCAGCTTCCATAAGTTCAGCTTTTTTCATGCAGTGCTTGAATGGTTTCCTTATATGTCTGTATTGCATACTCTGTTCAAAGCTGGATCTGATCTTTGGCTTTGGTCTGATCTGAGAGCAATGGCTGGATTTCAGTTGAACTTTGTCTTAAAAATATTTATTTGTCTTGTGTTGTTGCAAAATATGAATATAATTTTTTTTGATCATACTTTACCTCAAAGTACTGCAACTGCAAAATAATGATTTCTGTTACCCTAAAGATTTTGCTCGCAATAAAATGCTTTGCATGCATTAGTGGTTGCCTGAGGTCGCTACATTATTTCAATGACCTGTATGCACATATTCTCCTTCAGCAATCAATAGAACCTAGGTCTTATTAACATCACATTCCTAAGTGCCCTGCTGTGCACATTAGCTAATAGGTGCTCCTAGAGGAGGGGAGAAAGAAATATTTTCCATGGAGGTCAAATTGATATTCCAGAGTCATTAGCTGATTTAGAAACTAAAGCGAAACCTCTAGAGAAGCATGATGCCTTTAAATGGATTAGGTCATATTTTGCTTCTTCTCAATATCACTGTAACAAATGCAGCAGGCATACTTTTAAGTCAATATTAAACTCTGGTGCATTTGCTGACATTGGTTATTGAAGCCTTATTCTATATTTCGAGTATATTGTTTGCAGAAAAAAAAGTGCAGTCAAAGCAGCCAAGCTGCATTCTGCTCTGTCATACTTTATAGATGATAACCTCACCTATTCTACAGTCATGTCACAACTAACTTGTCAAAAGTCAACATCATGTGTATTGAGCAGTGTTCATGATCCTCTCTGTAGTCACGCCACTAAAACTGTTGTATTTTTTTCAGTGCAGTGAAGGAGCTCTTGAGGCTATGCACTTGCCTGCTTTTGGTGAAAGCATGTTGTGGGTTACACTGCTAAGCACAATTGCACTTGGATGGACGACTCCTATCCCTCTACTTGATGATTCAGAAGAAATAGACGAGCCTTGCTTTGAGCCCTGCTACTGCGAAGTGAAGGAAGGCTTGTTTCATGTTCATTGTGACAGTAAAGGATTTACAAATATTAGCCAAGTCTCACAGTCATGGCTTAGACCATTCAAGCTCTACCTGCAGAAAAACTCTTTACGGAAACTCTACTTCAACAGCTTTCTGCACTTGAACAATGCAGTGGCCATTAATCTGGGCAATAATGCCCTGCAGGATATCCATGTTGGGGCTTTCAATGGTTTGAGCTCCCTGAAGAGGTTGTACCTTCATGAAAACAAACTGGAAGTGTTCCGGAATGACACATTTCTCGGTCTGGAGAGTTTAGAATACCTTCAGGCTGACTATAATGTTATCAAGAGAATAGACAGTGGGGCGTTCCGAAATCTCCACAAACTCAGAGTGCTCATCCTTAATGACAATTTAATACCCATGCTGCCGGCATTTCTTTTCAGATCTGTCTCTCTCACGCACCTTGACTTGAGAGGCAACCGACTAAAGACGTTGGCTTATAAAGGGATTTTGGAATATATCGGCCGTAGTCTCATGGAGATCCAGTTGGAGGAGAACCCTTGGAACTGTGTCTGCGATATCATCCAGCTCCAAGCCTGGCTGGAGCGGATTCCATACACTGCAGTTGTTGGTGAGGTCACATGCGAGTATCCTTTCCACTTCCACGGAAAGGACCTCAGAGAGATCAAACGCAGTGAGCTTTGTCCCTTATTGAATGAAGCCGAGATTGAGTCAATTTTAGGCATTCTCCACTTACCATTCTCCACGGGGAGGGCAAGGCCTACAAAGCCGTCGTCTATAGTCTCCCCCAATCAAAACACTGTTTCCTCCGTGGAACAAAGAGAAAGACCCCTAAAGCCAACAAAAAGACCCAGGCCCTCAAAGACACCACCAACACCGCGCAGCGTGTTCCCTAATCAGCCGCCTGTAGCCGGATACCAGACAAGGCCGCCTATACCGATCATTTGCCCCATTGGATGTACCTGTAACTTGCATATTAATGACCTTGGCTTGACAGTCAATTGTAAGGAAAATGGGTTTCGGAACATTTCCGAGTTAATGCCTCGACCCTTGAACGCTAAGAAGCTTTACTTGAGTGGAAATCTCATTCAGAGAATTTACAAATCTGATTTTTGGAATTTTTCCAGTCTTGATTTATTGCACTTAGGAAACAATCAGATATTTTACATGCAAGAGGGGGCTTTTGTTAATCTCCCTAATTTGAGAAGCCTTTACCTGAACGGTAATAACATTGTGAAGTTAACTCTTGATATGTTCCATGGCTTGCACAGCCTTGAGTATTTGTATTTTGAGTACAATGAGATACGAGAAATCCAGCCGGCTGCTTTCAGTTTAATGCCCTCCCTGCAGCTAGTCTTTCTCAACAACAACCTCCTGCGAACGTTGCCCGTGGGAGCGTTCGCAGGTACCTCGCTGACACGCCTGAACCTGCGGAACAACTACTTTCATTGCCTCCCAGTCAGCGGTGTTCTGGAACACCTGCATGCTGTCGTTCAGATCGACCTGAATCAGAACCCCTGGGATTGCTCCTGCGACATCATCCCTCTCAAAGAGTGGCTGGACACGCTGAGCTTAGTGGTCATAGTTGGAGAAGTGGTGTGTAAGACCCCCGAGCTGGTCTCAGGAAAAGATTTACGCTCTCTGAATTCTGAAGTGATTTGCCCTGAGCTCCGACAGTCCTCGCTGTCTCCTGCCGAATCAGATAGCGGGCTTATCACCACGTATCCCGAGGTGGGGCCGCACCCGCCGAAAGGTGCCATACCCCTCTCCGTTCTCATTCTCAGCCTGCTGGTTCTGTTCGTGTCTGCCTTCTTTGCTGCTGCGGCTCTTTGCGCATATGCTCTTAAAAAGCGCGAAAAGCTACCCTTTAGGAAGCAAGGGGAAGTGGGCCTGGCAGGCATTCAGATGGAATGTGGAATATTCACAGAGCAGCCACCCACCTTACCAGAGACTCCTCCTTCCAATCACGTGTACGATAGCATCGGTGCTCCCTCCTCGCACATGTGCAGCAACCCCGTTTACAAAAGCAGACAGGAGGAGTCAGGGCAGAAGCATCCATTCTCAGAGACAAAAGAGAGCGGATCGCACTACAGAACGCTGGGGGAGAAGGAAAAGGAGTGGACCATGGCGATCTCCAGCTCCCCCATTAACACTATTGTTACTGTCGGCGCGCCGTGTGGTGACATTTCCAGCTTCCACGAAAACGGAATACTCTGCCCGACTGTCATTGATAGCCAAGGTCCCACGCCCAAGGTGGGATTAGTGGACAGTCTTTTTGGCACAACATCCCAGTTTAGCAACCTGCCTGACAGACACACGCACCCTCCCTCAGAGTATCCACATGCCAAACAGGATGCCAGACAAAAGCAAATGATCACAACCACCACAGGGACAAGGACAGGATGTCCTAATCAAACCCAAAGTGATTACCCTGAGCTGAGGGCTAGACTCAAAACAAAGATGGATTACATTGATATGCTGGAGAGGTCATATCAATTCTAAGACATGTCAGATATAAGACTGCACATCCAAAATGAAAATGGTAAGATGGAAAAAGAATTCACGCGATGTACGATGGTACGGTTTTCCCTCAAGTTGCTCTGGAGGAAATCACTCGTTAAGATTTTTTAAAGTGCCTTCATAAGAGCAGCCAGCAATGTTGTAAATGAGTATTTTTGTATCACAGTTTTATTTATCTAAAATACATAGATTTACATTAGAGGGAAAAGGATCCACTGCTGTTTCCAGACTTTGCGATGTTGGTAAACATGTGACGCAAATTATACATATGAATGCAGGGCGTGCGGTCTTGGCTTGTTTGCATTGAAAACTTCAGAAATATTTTTTATTTAACTGAAAATTGTCCTTCAGCAATAGAGATACTGCAGTTATTGTATAACTGTTAAGTGCTTTGTTTAATCTGTATTTTCAAATTTAGTAGATTGTCTTTATTGGGACTTATTGAATGGTTTTATGGACCAAGGTAAGGTCAACACATGTAAAAGCTTGGGAACTATCGCTCCTGTCTACGGACGTACCTTTTCATGGTCTATCACACAAAAAGGCGAAGACAGATCTGTGCATATATTTATTCTTAGATTTCAGTGTTGCAATTATTATTGTAAGACATCATGTTAAATCAGTGTATAATGATTATGCCTCTGGTTTAGCCTTCCTTGAAAAAAACCCATGAATTTAATAAAGGGTGCTAAACTAAGCCAAATTCTGCAAACTGTACCATTTTGAGTAGCGAACATGCAGATTTTGGCCTCTACATAGCATGCACACACACACACACACACACACACACACACAGCACTTTATCCATGTGCTTATAGTATGCTTTAGACAAGATCCGAAAGAACAAAGTGTTTCAAACCAGACCTCATATTCTGGAAACTAGTAAATAACAGTGTGAAATTGGTCAGAGATTGCATGATATTGACACAGTCAATTTGCGAAAGACTCTTGTCAGGTCACTCGCAGACCTGGAAGAGAGGAAGCAGAGAATATGTGCAGCATTCTTATAGCATTCTCTGCAGTCTCCAGTCCCCTGAGTGTCCATGGGAGGGCATCAGTTAGATACACCTATTCACCATGCTTAACCTAGTTACGCAGCATTGCATAAGGGAGAAAAATACCCTCTTTGGCATTATACTGTAAAAGCCTTGAATAAAACCAAACCTGGAAAGAGATGAAGCTGAATATTTATGAGTGTCGAAGTTCCGTCATCCCACGATTTGACGTTTGTCATTTTTATTTCCTCATTCTCATGATCTTCTTCCATAATCTCTCCTCTGACTGCATGAAATGCAATTACAAACCTCCACTCAGAGCCATCTGAACACATTAGCCCATTTCAAAGAGCTACAGTAAACATTAAAGTAATGGGGTATCTAAAGTATGAAAGTGTGCGCCTGAATGTTTTAGCTTCTCACAAAAGGGATTTGCTGTCGGTCCGGCTTCTCTTGAAATTGGCCAGTCGACGAGCTGAAAGTCCAAGGACACGTGTGTGAAAGGAGGATAACATCAGAGCCCCGGATCGGTTCTTATCGCACTGCCCCTGTTTATTTTTGCTAATGTTGTACTTGGCAGATTCCATCCCTCACAGGCCATCCATCATTTACACAGTTGGACGTTTATAACGGCATTTCTGCTTCTGGCATCCAGACCTGGTTGTCAAAGAGAGCAGCTTCCTAACCACCTTTCCTCTGTGATAATTCACAAAGCTTTTGTCCAAAGTATGAAGAGAGATAATCCTCTCAATGCCACTCCAGTAACCCTCATTATACGCCTCTGCCGCCCAATCCTACAGACGGCCTGGCCAACTGATCCTGCATGCAGCGAATGCGATCGCAGGGGCAGTCAGCTGCTCTGCTACATAGTGCTCATATGCCGAGCCAAGACAAAGTGGCGTTTAACCAAGAGACCATGAACAGAGAGAAACGGTCAAATGTGAAATGATATCTTATGTTTAATGGTTGATGGAATCGAACTAACCAGCAGTTACTTTCTTTGATAGTATTGTGTGACTGTTTTTGATGGGAAGGCTCCTAACATAAAGTGGCGTCATTATGAGGTTAATAATTACTTCTGAAAAATGCTCTCAGAACAGCCATTTAACAAAACACCGTTATTATGAATTCTGAACACGACATATGGCGATGAATACGAAAATGTAATGTGCTGCACCGCGGATAATGTGTTCCCAACACGTAAATGAGCCACAAAGTACCTGCGGAATTTTCAATGGGATGCAATTAGTCAGCAAACGGTGTGTGCCGTTGCTCTCTGACATTTGCATTTTTACCGGAGACTGTGGCCTTTTCCTCTGGCTGTCACGCCTGTAATGTGTCTGCTCAGACATGCCGTCAAAACCCCTGCCCCTTGGGAAATTCAGGGACACCACAGTGCAGGCAGTTGTCATTTTACTTAGTTGAAATGCTGGACAGCTTGGACATGGTTCAAGTGTTCTGCTGTCGTCAGAGCTGTTCTTGCTAAAAATGTATCACCGAGCAGAAAAATATGAAAAAGTTTGCACTGCCTTGCATATAGATGTGTTTCACTTTGACAAGAATTTGGTGTGGTATTGTTCTGATAAACCCTGATAAGCAAATGCTTTTCTAATAATGACAATACCTTTCTATTGATCAATATTGCTGCGGTATTGCGTTGGGTGATATTTACTGCATGTGGTTTGCTCTTTAACCTTTCACTATATTGAAGTTGCTTGTTTGAGAGAGAAAAGAGGAATAATAAGAATGTGCTGGTAGGGGACACAGAGAGAAAATGGAAAGGTTCCTTAGAAACCACATATTTCGTTTAAAATGAAATAGCCACAAGACGTCTTTAGATATAAGATTTTAATTTAAAACATCTGCCTGTTTTATAGAACAAATTTTATCCCTATTGTTTACTGTATTACAGTATACTATACTTTTGACAGGGTAAACAGCAAATGTTACTAAAGAGCTATTTGTTAACTAATAGCTGTTTGCTAACTATTGTCAACAAATCTTTATGTCTTGTTTTAGTGGTGTATTTAGGTTGATAACATTTTTGATTTGAATAAAATCAAATTGTTTAGCTGTTACCACATGAAGCACTTTTAGTAAGGATGCAAAATATCCAAATCTGTACCATATTGGTTATTGTCCCAGTATATTAATGGTTCAGTGAATAACCATGATTATTTAATATATAATATTTAATTTTCATTTACCATATTTTTTATATTTTATATTACGTGAGTGTTTAATGTCAGTGATAAGTAATCTTTGAAAAAACAATAATTTATAACACTTTTTTTAATTTAACTTCCAAATTAATATAAATTTTTGTCATATTGTACACAAAATGCTAGTGATGCCTACAATCACTTTTAGAATGTAAAATGCTTTTAGGTTTTTTTTTTTCTTTTTCTTTTTTCATTTATTAAGACAAAATAGTATAGTATGTTAATATATTTAATATCAGTATTGGTATTTATTGGTTAAAGTTGAAAAGTTAAAAAAATTGCTTAATGTTGCTGGTCAGAATTTTAATTTCAGGGCATCCCTATTTTCCCATTTCCTTCTCTCTCTGTGGCTCACAGCCACCTGATTGTCAAATCAGCTCACAAACCCTGACTGAAAGATAAACTGTGGTTGCTAGTATAGGAAATGATAAGAAAATATTACCTCACACCACAAACTTCTCTAAATGTACAGCCGGTGCAAGAACAGGCTGGTGTTTTGTATGCTGTACAGGTTCAATCTCTGTTTGAAGCAGCTCTGACACCACGCTGAGAGCTTTGTCTTGGGAAAAGAGAGTAGGATGCTGTCAAACCAGATCTTTTGTTTCTCCTCCTTTACTTTTCCTTCTTCAACAGGAATTAAACTGCCAGCAAGGAGAAAAGTTGTATTTTAGTGTCTGACGAGTGACTTTTTATGCCCAATTTCTTCATACAGTGCGGAGTGCTGATATATTCAGCGTGAGCTGGTTATTCCCTGTCCGTGGTGCTGAATTTCTTTTGTGCAAAGAAGAGAGGAGGTATCGGCAAGGCGTTCTGCAATGCCTTGTGCTGTGCTGTGCAGCTTTTGCAGTGTGCTATTTCCTGCAGTGGGAGCTGTTTTATGCATTTGAGGATGAATCTAGAATCTAGTACACTGTGAAGCAGCCATCAGCACCGTCTCTTGAGTTCACCATCTGCTGTAGTTCTTGGACATTTCTGGGAGATATGTCAGTGTAATTGTATGTTTGTCTTGGCTGGGAGGGCATTGATCTGACCCACGGTATCTAATGGAGCACCATCACTGTATCAGTAATTAGATGTTTTCATTAAGAACACTTGATCAGCGTGGAAGGGGGAGACAAAAGGAAAACAAAGCAAATTATATGTGGTATTTGTTTATTTGAATGTCTTGAGTTTGTATATTTAAACATTCGAAAGTAATGCTTTTTATCTGGGATATCTGCCAAAGGGTTTATTGGAAATCACTATATAACAAAACAGGCTTTTTGGAAGTTTAGATAGCATTGGAATGCTTTTATACTTCGTTTTATTTTTAATTAGGCTTATTTGTTATTCTCAATGGAGAATTTTGCTGATCATGTTTTTGCCAGCAGCATGTTTCCAGGAAGAATCTTTCACCTAGCAAATTCCTAATGTCTTTCTTCAGCTTACACAAAATATAAAGGGAGAAAGATACAGACAGGCGCGCACACTGGGAGTGGGGGAAAAAAAAAAAAAAAATGATTTTATTATACTAATATTAAAAATGCTGAAGTTTACACAAAGGTGTTTACGTCTGTGTCAGATAGAGCTGCTTTGGGCAGGTGGGAACTAAATATGGAAAAATAACATACAAACAGGCGAAAAAAATAAAGCAGAAAAAAGCTCAAATGGACAAAGTAAGCTCTTTGTTGTTGCTCTTTGTTATCCTATATCTACACATTTTAATGTTCTACTCAATCATTTATTATAGAAAATTATGTTAGAGATTATGTACAGTCATTCGGTCATTATCACAAAATACAACAGGGTAATCGGGATTATCAATATAAGTATCAATCTTATATCAGCCAGAAGGTGTTTATTTTGCAATAATGACCATCTGATTATACATTATCATGGCTGATCACTAAATAAATAAATACGTGTACATGAAATGTTGAATTGTGTTATCTCGAATCTAAGAAAAAAATACTTGCACAATTAAAGCGTTACCATGGACAATGGTGAATATAGTTTGCAACAGTTGGCTTTTAGAAGTATTAATTTTTTGAACAGGGGAATTGATTTTAAACAATAATGTACCTTTAAAGACAGATCTACTTTGAGCTACGTCAATAGCATATGCTTTTTTGAACCCACATTATTTCAACTTTTTAAAAATAATTGTGGAATTCCTGGTGAAAAATTACCCATGATTCAACAGAATTCTCCATAATCAGAGAATTGTGACAAGCAAATTGTGCTAAAAGAACACTTTAGCGCCTGTCCGCTCCCATGAATGACGCGATAGAGTCTCCCATGCTCCCAACACTCTCAACACGAAATATCCATAACATGCATATTTTGCAATAAATATGAAAATATGTTGTTTTATATAGAACTAACATATTGAAATCAATAGTTTCATATTCGGTAAAACTTTACTTGAAGGGGTGTGCATAAGACTGACATGACACCTTCATAATCATGACATGACACATGTCATGAATATGAAGGTTTTATGCATGTTTATGACAACTGTCATTAAGTGTCATTCGCTCAGTTATGTCATTTTTAATGCAAATATGACATTATTTGACCTAACCCTAACCCTACCCTTACCCCTAACCATAGCCCATAACAAAGACATCTCAAACAATGTCATCTTTGCATAAAAAATTACATAACTGAGAGAATGACACTTAATGACAGTTGTCATAAACATGCATAAAAAAACCATCAACACATGTCATGATTATGTAGGTGTCATGTCATGATTATGAAGGTGTCATGTCAGTCTTATGCACACCCCTTCAAGTAACGTGTAACCTCATATTCCACTATTGATTTTAATTAATTGTTATTCTCAGTGCTTAATGGGATAGTAGTTCATTCTCTCAGTAAAGCCTGTAAGTAGACAGTTTTGTACTTTTTTCTTTTTTCTCTGATTTTCAAAGACTTTTTTGCTTCAAATTAAAGTTTGTAATGTTGTAATTCATCTTGTAGCTGGTTGATTTGGTTAATGGCTTATAACTCTAAAGCAAATACTTTTTTTAATCCCTAAGGGAAAAATGAATAGGAAAAATACTTTAGAACCAAGACCATTGAAAAAGCGGACAGGCACTGTTGCAGTCTATTAGGAAATATCTGAACGCTAGCAGCATGATTGACCAATCAAAATCAACTATTCCTGAAAGCTGTGTTATAAAATAATATACTGCAGTAATGATGGAATTGAATTTCATTATAGAACACTAGTTTCCATATTTAGCTAATTACAAGATTCCACCGAGCTAGATAAGACCACAACTAGCAAAATGTACAGTACAAGTGCAACCTTTTCTTAATTGTTTTGACAGAATGACAGAAATAGTTTTGCTATCTTAATGTTTGTATAAGCAACCTGAAGCTATGCAGTGTTTCTGCATGATAAGACATGATAACAATTATAATGAGGGTTTAATGTTTTATATTGGATGCAACAATATAATTACAAAGAGTCTTTTGCCCTTCCACCTTAAGAATATGAATTTCTATTTCAGTCGATCTCAAACCAATCAAAATATATGTGGAGAGACATATCCACACATTTTTTCTTTTCCCTCCATTTTCTTTCGTTTAAATGAGAGTGCTGACCCCATTAGATAAAAAATAGAAGAGGGGACAGACTGCATTCATTTTGAGAAGAGTGATTAATTACAGATGTTACTGAGACAATGAAATATAGATCATACTGACTGGGACTCCAGCCGGGTTTACTCAGTGTCAGGCTCTTCCAATTTTGATCAGAGGAAAAGAAATTCATCGCTGAGCTATTTGGCACAGGTTTCCGTGATCATTAACATTCTCTTCAAAGGCTTGCAAAAGAGCATGCTAACCAAAAAAGAGGGAGAAGGAAAGCTGTGACTTATTGTGACATGCTGTGGTAGATTTATCTAGAAATTTTGTTTTTGCAGTGTGTTGCAACTCATTTGGAGCTTGTGGCTTGTGTAAATGGCACTCTGAAATGAAATCTCTAAACCAAATCCTCGACGAACATTTGCTTCGGTCGACAGATGCACGAGAGAAGGAAATGGAAAAGAGAGGATGTGCGAAGGAAAAGGCGAGAGAAGATATACTTTGCATGGCTGAGATAAAGGACAGATCATTAGTCAGGGCTCTTAATATAACTGCAGGAACAGGAGAGCATGGCACTGTCAGTTTTTAGACATTTGGGATCTATTTTCATTGTATGTGTGCTTATTTCACAACTATCTGCAGAGGTTTAACAACATTAATGAAATATTAAGAAGTGTGTGCATGTTTATTTTTATACTGATGTCCTGAGTTTAGATGATTTAAAAACCTTTTTGTTCTCTTATCACCATCTTTTAAACTCTTAAAAACAATGACTAATATTTGTTTTATGTATATAGAATCCACCTACATTTTTGAACATTTCCAGAGGAAGCATTATGCAAAAAAGCTATTCATTTTTATGACAAAATGCAAATCACAAAACTTTGCACTGTTTGTTAAAGCAGTGTATCATTGACTCAGCCTGTTTGGGGCGGGACTACCTGATTTTTTGGATAGAAGTAGAGCATTTAGGAAATCTGTTTGGAAACAATCATTATTGTTGCAGGTCCAGTTGCATCTTTAAATGCACAGTCACATACTGCACTGACCCCTGTTACACCTTTGTTTTCAGGTTTACAGATGCTACTTACTTGGTCAGACAACACCATTTTTGGACATGGGCTTTGTAGCACTTTCTTTCATCTGGTTTTGGTGTAGAATGACAAACCCACTCTGATATTGTGATCAAAGGCAGAGGTATACCTCTAAACCATCAGATTCATCATAAAAATAACTCCACAAGTACATTACCATTTTTAAACAAATAATATTTGGATTCAGAAAGGACACAAAAGTGACAGTAGATTTCTATTTTAAACAATGCTGTTTTTGAACTTTCTGTTCATCAAAGAATCCTGACAAATATCACACGGTTTTCAAAAAAATGCTCATCAAACTGAATAAAAAAATATGTTTATTACCATTATTGATAATAGTAAGAATTGTTTCTTGAGCAGCAAATCAGCATTATTAGAATGATTTCTGAAGTTTCATGTAACACTGAAGACTGGAGTGACAGCTGCTGAAAATTCAGCTTTACCATCAAAAAAAATGTATTACATTCTAAACAGACACCAGTTTATTTTAAGTTATAATAATACCTTCAAAAATTACGGTTTTCCCTGTATTAAAAAATAAAAATAAATGCAAGTTGGTGCGCAAATGTCTTCTTTCAAAGCCCCCAAACTGGCACTTTATGTTTTCAACCAAGATGTTTGTTAGGAGGCCAAACTTCCATATGTGGCATCTTTGAAGGACAGATCACAAATAAAAATGCTCACCTTCATGTTGTTTCAAGCCTCATATGACCTATTTTCTTTTGCAAAACACAAGGTTTTTTTCTTCATGCAATGAAAGTAAATGGGATTCAGTTGTGTTTATTCCCCAGTGTTCTTCAAATTACCCTTTTGTTTTTGACATGAGAGTGAGTAAATCATGACAGAAACATCATTTTTGGGTGAACTATCCCTTTAAAAAAAAAGAGCTTCTTCATTGTGCCTGTTTCCTGATTGCTAATATCCGATCAAAAAAACTTTTTGGTGCTATTTGTGGGTTGTGTTTCTCAGTCTGCATTAACAGTAGTTTTGATGACATTTAAAGTCACAATGAGTTCAAAATTGATAATTCCTATTTTAACAGAATATTGCAGTGTTTACTATAGCTATATTATAGACATCTCTTCTCTGCTAATGTGTGCACTGGCATGAGGGCGGGACAATAATACCTCCCCTCCAGCAACCTGTCACTCACATAAGAGGTCAGCAAATAGCAAACAACAACAATCTAATAATCGAATCAGTTCCTATGGACAAAATCAAGTCCCATGATACATTTTTTTCATTTGAGAAGAAGTTTGACTCTGATATATGTCACAATAGGGACGAAAAGATAATTGCAACTTCCGTTTCATGACGACTTTAAGACTGATCTTCCTTTTGTAATTGATTATAAAAGAAATCCAACCTTGAAATGTCAAGGTTTACACAGTCATTTTTAAGTGAATTACAGTACTATATTACATTACATACCATACCGGAATTATGGATTATAACATACATTCTCTAAATATCCAGTTTAATGCCAGTGAATCTGCTCATGCAGTTTATTTTTGCAAGTCTAGCTGAAATTCAGTGGAGTGAGCAGGAGTGATACGCTAATGTAGTTTTCTCGAAGCCTTTTGAATGTTGATGGCAGGTTGTTGGTGTCAAGGGATGAGCCTGCAGACTTCATAATGAGAGTGAGAAGATTCACCATCCACTCATTAGTACCATAGTGAAAGGAAATTTTGTACCGGGGAAAAAAAGAAAAAAATGTTCACAAGCTTGTCCCATAATGCTCCAATAAAAGCTTAATGATTTCCTCAGTTGTAATGAATGGGTATATCTATGCAGGCAGAGTTTAGCGGCTTCCATTATGAGTCTTTTTTCATTTCCTCAGAGGAGGGCAGGTTATTGTTCACATCATCACTAGTCTCAATTCCAGAACGGTTAGTTTCAGAGAGCCCAGCGGCTTCAGGGAGTCTTCTTCGCTCTTAGGCTCGCTGCCAATCGTCTCTTAACTCCGACTGCTGGAATAACACCCTCAGAGTATCAATTATTCCAGTCTATTTCCTAGTCTGACACTCGCCATTATCCTCTCAGATATCATCGCTGTCATTGAAATGGAGCCAAGGCGGAAGCGTTTGTCTACCTGGGAATTTGCGCCTGCTCATCCCTGACATAGAATGGATGCACAGATGTCACATTAAAATGATGGCTCATCTTTTGCGACCCACATGTTCTATAGCCCATCTTCGGCAATGCGGGCCCCCGTCATAATACAGCGGGCTTCCACTTTGTCTAGACTCTTGAAGGAAGGAGGAGGAGGATGAGGGTTCAGATGGCCAAATCGATTTCGCTTCAATAAGGTGCACGCATGTCGTAACAGTGATATTCAAATTCTTTTTGAAGTGCTTCGCTCGCAGAGAAAGCTCCTTACCCAGCAAAGTAGAAAAAAATGGCCTGTGACTAAGCACAATCTCTTTGATTTCAGCTTGGAGGATTCTGGAAATCCAGATGAATGATACGTGACGTTTTCGAACTTGCGTTCAGATCAATTATGAAAGGAGCCTCGAAGTTATCAGCTTTTTTTTTACTGCTAATGTCGGCCTGGTTATGAAACATACACACCATCAAACGTGTGAGCGGGACTGACCTTGGCTAGTGCACATGAAAGGGAAAATGACAGTGGCAGCTGTATGATATGCAGTGGTGCTGTCTTCGGCAGTCTCTTATTTAGGCCTAGTCCCCGAAGTCATTTGCAAGGATAATTAGAGAGGTACATGAATTGTATCTGCAGAGCTTCTCTCCCCGTCCTTAATAAAATATGAAGTTTTTAATGACAGTGTGGTGTTATGCACCATTCATTATTCATCACTTTACGTAACCTTTATGTAAGTCCTAAATTAATCGCAACTTAAATAAGTTTGAGGGACGGAATTTGGAAGGTTTCACGGTAGTTATCGATGGATTCGGAGTGGGACAGCCCTACGGAAATCCAGTTTGGAGGATGAGGAAACATGAAAGGGAGTCCTGCGAACAAGCACATTGTAGATGAAAATGATGAGATGAATCATTCAGCGGTTTTTGTTCATGTGCTGGGTACATAATCTGTTCCATACAGATTAAAAGAGATTATCGTTGTAGTTCAGTTGCGTTTCAAAGCGCTGTACCTGGTTAACGGATTTCATGGCTTCGCAGAGATAGTGAGAGAGAGTGCGAATTTGCATTTCCCTGAAAACAACACAGGGAGAGCGTGTTGTTTTAAGGGAATTAACCTTTGATGTTAATGAGGCACGTTTCCAAAGCACATTTCAGCAGCCATATCTGAACTCTCCACTGCACGCTATCAGCTAGCATCAGTTGCCGCAAAGCAAACTGTTCTCTCAGTCCCTCTCTCTCCACGAGGCCACTAGCCAAGTTTTGTATCCCATGAGACCAAGAGGGAAGAGTTCACTGAATTATGGATGTTTTACAGTGCCAGGAATTCTGTCGAAATCTTCTGCAAATAAGCTTTAAATCACTGCGGTGTCATCGCAGATTACCTTGCAACCACTGAAACGCTGAAAATGCAGCCAAAACTCAGCAAACCCAACAACTACAGCAAGGCAGTTTTGCAGACAATGCAGCAACGGAGCATGTTCTGACGTGTCTTTATATTATGCTAATGCTAAGTTGTTTGTATTTGCGGGCACTGAAGGGGGCGTTCACACTGACAGCTATTAAAATGTTGGAGGTCACTGAGGTTTTTGTGGGTGTTCTTACTGCTTGCATTCCCATTGGTCATTGTTGTGTCCTGTCGCTGCTCATTTGCATAAAGTTGAGCTCTGATGGTTGAAAATAAATGATGTCTGGTTGCATTGTCACTGCGAGTCACTGTCAATGTGTGGCTGGTTAGTATGGCCCTCTTGACCCTTCCTTGCTTGTGAATGTCATAACTTTTTCCATTGATGGCCACTTAAAGACCAAATATATAACATATAAATCACAAAATATTTTATGAAAGTAAAGTAAAATATCTACTTTACTTTCCTCGTTCCTGGTCTATATTTGGAAGTTTTTAAGATTAATTTGAAATATTTTTAATATATATTTTATACATTATCACATTACATCTCCAGCCAGGTAACCACTAGTGAGAAGAATGGGAATGTTAACACATAGCTCTTTCCAGACATTATAGACCTCCTTAGTTTGCTCCAAATAAACCATTAATAGGATTTATTGATCACAAAGAGAGAGGGAAAAGTAAATGAGGTTTGGTTTAACCTGTAACACACAGTGTCATTATGAGCTCCCTGTATTCTAACTCTAAGCCTGCCTTCATTCACTAGAGTAACAGCTGTGGTTGTTTGCAGCGCTATCCCAACAGCTATACCTCAACCTGAGCTTAGATGTGCTGTCGCCACACACCTCCGTGGCCCAATCTTAGACGGACAGCTACAATATGTTCCTGCCAAAGGCCAGTTTTTATTCTCTTATTGGGTTTGGTGTGAGCTATTCCCCTGTATCACTCTTATTCTTTCAACACATGAAGGGTCCAGTCAAATCCTAAGAGATGTTTTGAGGGACATTTTACCTCCCTACTGAATTAGAACACAAGCTAAAAAAATTCTGAGTTTAGACTGATATATTTTTAGATTTTTGCCACTATTAATGATGTTACATTCTTAGATCTTTTCATCATCATACCTTTCTAAGTAGGGATGTATCAATATTAAAATTATTTCTGGTACTAATAAGCCAATCATTTTTTTTTCATGTTATGGCTGATATCTGATAAATGGCCAATATTAAAATTATATACTCTTTTGTCTAAATAAATGAAAAAAAGGCTACAGGTAAATTTAGTCATCAAAATATTATAATGTACAGTATATAAAAATTGATATTCATTTTGAGATTTGATAAATATTACATTTAACAGTGTTATTAAATTATTAATGTTTGTTATTTTAAGTAAGTTTTTTATATTTCAGATGCCATCGCGATATTATTAAAGAAATGTTCTATGCACTCTTGGCTTAAATTAAATTAAATTAAATTCAATTAATTTTAATTTCTTAGATCAAGCCAAGAGTGCATAGAACATTTCTTTAATAATATCACTGGCATCTGAAATATGACATTAATATGTGCAATAAAGCATTCTGACTTAGAACAACAAAGAAGGCTTCAGAGCAAAAAGGAAGATCCTGATGCTAGGAAAAAAAAAACTTTTTTTTCCCACTGCTGCAATGCAGAGAAAGATCCATCAAGCATGTACTTGATATGTCTGTTTGCTATATTGTTTATGCCTATTTCATCATCATGGCCACCACCACAATGATTGCATCATCTCTTGCACTGAAACATTTGAACCCCCAGAATCCAGTAGAATTTCCCTTAGGTATTCTGTGCGAGTTTGACTGCAGTCCTTATTTCAGTATTTATATTTTTCGATTTCATTTCAACACTTCGACAGATTAGTGAGAGAGAGAGAGAGCGAATGTGTGTGAACATCTCATAGCGTTTGGCTTAATAAATGCAATTCTATTCCAAAGTTTCAGCACAGCCGAGTGTCAGAGAGTGTGCTATTAAGCGTTGTGAAGTTCAGAGAATTCCATGAGTTGCTTCACACAATGGCTTTCGTCTAGATTAATTGAAAATGACTTCAGCTGAGTACAGCCTTCGCAGACACAATGTCTGTGCGGTGCTGTAATTATTATACGTTGATTTGGACCATGCTGTACAATTTACTCTTTCTCCTCTCTTTTTTCTCCTATCCATTATTGTTGTTTGCTAAAGTAGAAATACAATTTCACAGCTCAGAGGCTGGGTCAGGACTGGAATTATGATTAATAATATTTCAATGAAAATGATTCAGTCCTCTGTGTGTTGGTGAAAAATAATCACTCTTCTTAATTGTACAAAATATTGCCGCACGAGACACGGAATATTAGAGGAAAAACAAAAGACGTGCATAAAGCTAGTATATTAAACCTAAGTTTCGCCCAGCACTTTGTAATGACCTCTCAAAGGTGCTGTGCAATTATTGATAATTCAAGAGAAATTCCTATTGAATTATTCAGAAACAGAGTCAAGGCTTTCATTTAACATCTCAAGCTGTCTGCTTTATGGTCCCTGTTCCCTATTCAGATAATTGAGCCAATCCATTTGGCTTGGTATGATGATAAAGTCCTCAGTGCTGTGAGTTCAGTTATGACACTTGAGTTATTAATTACTGCATCTTAAATTTGGTCATTGACCGTAATGCAACGTAGTTAAATTGCCACCAGAACCCAGCTGCACATTGTATCAATTTACATGAAGTTAAAAGACTTTCGTAAATGCATTATCTTTCCAACTTCTGCCCTGTAGCTCATCCCTAGTTATTCTTCCCCACCGACAATACACTGAGGGAGAATAATCTGATCCTTTACAGAAGCAAGCGCCGTTTATTTATCACATGACCGCTGTTGCTTGGCAACCCAAAGCCTTCAGTTGATCCACCAGCACAAGTAATAAATCCATTATACAGAAAAGCAAAGTAGCCTCCAACAACTATCTATGTATCATGTACTACTCTTGAAAACATTGCAAAAATTAAGATCTTTTAATGTTTTTGAGGAGGTTCTCTGTTGCCACCAAGGGCTGCATTTATTTGATAAAAAATACACTAAAAACAGTAATACTGAGAAATGAATTTGAATGTATTTTAACATTTAATTTATTCTCTGGATGAAAAAGAAACATTTTCTGAAAAAAGCAGAAATAAATGTGACCCTGGACCGTCATAACGGTAATTTTTTTTTAAAATTGAGATTTATACAAAATCTGAAAGCTGAATAAATAAACTTTTCATTGATGTATGGTTTGTTAGGATAGGACAATATTTTGCTGAGACACAACTATTTGAAAATCTGGAATCTGCCTTTAAAATTGTCCCAAATGAAGTTCTTAGCAATGTATATTACTAATCAAAAATGAAGTTTGAATATATAATTACGGTAAGAAATTTACAAAATATAATTTTAAACCATACAATGTATTGATAATTTTGACCCATGTATTGTTGGCCATTACTACAAATACAATGTGGCCCCGGTTCAAAATATATTGATGAAAAAGCTGAAAGTTTTATAATAAAATACATATATTTTCGCATCAATCTACATTTCCATTCCTCCACATGACAAAGCAAAACCTGATTTGTGATACAATCATACATTATTGAAAAACAAAAATTACTGACTCTCCAAGTCCATTTCAAAAATCATTCTACTATTCTGAGTGGTGCTGAAAAACATTCTTGTTATTATCAATGTTAAAAAAAATGGTCGGATTGCACTATAACTTTGTATAAACCATGAACATTTTTTCCATAATTAATTATATAAAAAACATGATAGATAGTATATAGATAGATGCTTTTTATAGACAATGAATGAATGCTGTCAATGCAGTTCATCTTATCAAATCAACAAACTGAGTTTTCTGTATGGAAACCTGTGAACCTGCAAGCAATCCAACGTTCCAATATCAGATAAGAGAGAACAATAGCTTCTCTAGATAACATCTCTCTAAGTGTCCTCTTTGATTTTTTAGATTGCCCCCTAATTGCTATGTGCTACTGGACTATCTTTATATCTTTCCCAGTGTTGCTGACTGGCGTTGAAAAAACAAAGGCATCGAGGTGGGGGCGGGGCGCGGAGAGCAAAGGGCGAAGTGTTAAAATCTTTTTAAAAATATTAAAAAAAAAAATTGTAAAAAAAAAAAAATCCCACTGAATAGTGGGTGTATATTGCATATGCCACTTCAACCACAGAGACAGAGAAAGTGAACCGGCTTTTAATGTTTTTAGACTTCCAGCACATTCTCTTTTACTCGGCTGTACACATTCGGAAACACGATCGAATGTGACCTTTTTTCCTACACAGAAGTGGGAGTATGTTTTTGAAGAGTTCATCTCAAAGCCTTTGACTTGATTACTCAAGCTGTGTTGTTTGTGCTTGCAGGCATCATAAAAGACAGAGAAACACGGAAAATAGCAGTTTGAGAGCTGCTATTCATGTGGCAGAAACACAGGTCAATGACAGAGCTGAAAAGCTAATTATTATTGCAGAAAAAAAAATAATTAAAATGATTCGAAACAAAACCATTAAATGACCAGCCTATGACATTACGTGTAAAAAAAAATCTATTTATCTAGCCTGAATTTCTAGGAAGGAATCCTTCACAAAATGTGTCTGTAAGCAAACCGAGATACTACCCAGACGACCTTGGCACAGAGCGAGCAGAGAGCAGACTCATCTTTGTGTGTGGTCACTGGCTGTGAATGTATTTAAGGTTGGAGGACCAGAGCGTCAAGTGTGGTGCTTACAGGAAGGTGCGGGAAGCCTTTAACTGTGACCGAGAATCCACAAAGATGATAATTCGAAATAATGCCTCCTACCTGCATTTCATTTATTTCTTTTCTCTTCCGTAATGGTGTGGTAGGTTGACGTCGTCCCCGTGACCGTCTGCCTGCAGTGATTAAAATAATGATCAATCATTGGATGGGCCCTCATCACGCTCACATTCCCACTGGGGCTCAAACACATTGATGAGAGCGGTTGATCCATTCACTAATGATTCAGAGATGAGTTAGAGTCAAGACTCATTACAATAACAGATGATGTGCTCTTTGATGACATGGAATTGCTCCAAGGAGTAGTTATTGAAGAAGCCCTCACCAAAATGAACGGTGAGAAGCTGTGTTTGTGCAGGAATAATAGTGCAACCTTGAAATGCAAAGAAAACAAATGCAGCATAAAACCTGTGTGCTTTCCTGACTCCTCTACTTATTTTCCATCATCCATGCAGCCACGAGTCTGCTATGCCTGTAGCTTCTTATTTGTCAGTGGAATAACATGTCTCTCATGTTTAGGGATAGGAAGATTTAAGAAATGTTGGTCTTTGATTCTGAACAATTGTGATTTCTTAATAGTCCCATTAACATTGATTGATTAAGAGTAAGAAATGTTTGGAATTACAGATATGTAATTGTGTTGCCAAATGTGGGATCAGTAACATATATAAAACAATAAAGAACAAAATATATTTATCATATATTTATATATGATCATATTTATCATATATTTACTTAATGTTTGTTTATAAAATTACCACTGATTTATGTCGTAAGGCTCTTGTCTTAAGTACAAACGTACGGTAACACATCTCAAATCTTGTCACCAGCTGTATTTTAGTCATTTTTTATGTAGCATAAGGTACGAAGAGTCCGTGCCCCGTATTGTGAATAACACCAGCTTCTGACCAATCAGGAATCGAGGAATCGAAAGTAAACTAAACTTTATAATACATATTATAGTAATTCTATCATAATTGTTTTACACTTGTCATTTTAATATTTCGGTGTTTAAGTTTTCACGATATTTTCGGTTCTTGTGCTTTATTAATTCTTTATCGTTTTATTCTTAATATTTCTATAAAGATAAATGTTTTTTATTTCCGTTTTTGATTTGAATAATTTGTACTTTAATGTACCCTTATTGTGGTAGTTGACTCAACTTTCGTTTTTTTTTTACAGGGACAATCAGATGCCCATTTTCCACAATTTGATATTATTCTTTAGGGTCTTAATAAAAAGTCATACTTTAATAAAAATTTCTCATAGTGTAAAACAATACCCTTTTTACCTTTAGCAACCCGTTTCGGTGCATGCCCCTTTAAGTGCTAATGAGCTCTGCTCACCCCGCCACTCTCTTCTTGGGGAGACAAGCCGCTCTCTGACATGCCTGATTAGCTCTTAGCCGTGCATTCGGTCTTGAACTTGCTAAACTACCACATTATTAGGAAAGGCACTTTGCAAACAGATTCATTTAAAAAAAAAAAACGATACCACACTTCTCTCTGAAGGTGAAGGCCTGGATCGAAACCGAATGATACTGTGCCGAACTGACCGCGATATGCTAGATCGGGGGGCGTTCCTTTATAAAAAAAAAAAAAATCCCCTGTGTCTTCAGCGTCCCTCATATGTCGGAGTAAATGACGAAGGCTATGTCATTTATACATCCAGCAACAAAACAACCTCAATCGCTTAGGAGGCCAGTCGTTCTTCAAAACCGGCTCCCGGTCAGTAAAACATGGCTGACTGATAACCAGTATCACTCAGGGCGCTGCTGTCGCTCAAACGGCACTTGTCGCGTACAACAACTCTGTGCGGAGTGCAGGGCCTCGAGCCAAAAGTAATCACATCGCCAGAAGCTTGAACAATGTTGAATCTGACAGAAAGATGCTGGTTTTATGATTTACTCGGTATGTTCAAAAAATAAACTTGTGGACCTTTTTATCATTATTGGTGGCTTTGTACCCACACTGCCCACCACTTTAATGTGCAAACACCATAAAAGGTGACTTTGATCTGGATGTCCCATTTACGAAGCTTTTCATTTAGTTCAATATATCTCCCATATTTTCATTTTATTTTCATCTTTCACTTTAATTACAGATATTAAATAATACTTACATAAACATTATTACAATGAACTTTAAAACATGGTCTTATTTTTTTTCTTCATGTACGAAGGTTCAGAAGTGAGTTGAATTTAGAGAGTAGTTGTTGCATTAATTGAGAAACTGCTCAACTCGCTCCAACCGACGAAGCCTCGTTTAGTGATTCTGCTAAAAAGGACCTCCGTGCTCATAAGTAGTCATCTCGTACATGAAGTTGGACTCTAATTGCTTTGCAGGTGTTCTCATTCATTAATACGCAAGACCTGCTAAAAGAGTCATATTTAGCTCGGAATCAGCCTAACTAGTCAGTAGCATGCTGTATGTTTTGATTCACCCAACATACGATCGTGCATGTTTTGTGCTAAATAATAAATTCACTGAACACTTTTCAAAGAACATTTGTGCTCATCTGCCATCTGTGACCAAACAATGCATTTATGAGAACCATTAAAGGTGACGTATCATGAACATCTGACTTTTCCAGGTTTTAAGTGCTATATAATCAGGTCCCGGTGCATCTACCAACCAAAGAAACATGAAAAAGATTAACCCAGCAACTTTGTTTTGATAAGCCTTTTTCTGCAAGCGTCTGAAAAAACCAGCTCCCCACTTTGGTTATGTGGCAAAGGGATCTCATTATAATATCACCGCCTCTTAATCTGTGAGTTTCCACCCACGGCGCCGTCATTGTGATTTCGCAAGCGATAATGGTTTGCCAGATCTAATGCCATGGCGAAAGTTTGAGCCAAAACATGCTAACTGTTTTGTCTTTGGCTGCACAGACGAGCACATAACACTGTTTAGAGTCCCAGCCTCAGAGGAGACAAGACCGCAGTGGATTTATTGATTTATTTAATTACAAATTCAAACTTTACTTCTAAGCACTGAATAAAACAAACAATGGTGGCCCATCGTAGCTGTACAAACGTAACAACCATGGCAGAGAGAATTTTTCTTCATCATATTTATTGTATATTGCTCTGCCACACAGATCTAAAATAAACATGTGATTTATTTCCTAGCTGTTTACCTTCACAGACATAACCGACTCGTGTGTTTTTAACATAAACTTGTGTGAATGAGAACTTTGTTTAGTACTCACATGCCACGTGACAGCTGCTTTCTGTGCGCATGCTTCGAATGTGTGCACTCAGAAAACCATATATCATAAGTTTAAACTAATATTTTTTTAGCAGGTACGAGCTGTAATGGTCGCAGCTCTATTCTGGAAAAGGGGGCGGGGAGCAGCAGTTCATTTGCATTTAAAGAGACATGCACTAAAACAGGTGTTTCTGCTTCCACTCAAATAGGCATTTTTAAAATTCTATAATAAATCTGTGGGGTATTTTGAGCTGAAACTTCACAGACACATTCTGGGGACACCAGAGACTTATAATACATATTGTAAAGAGGCATAATATGTCTCCTTTAACTGGTGATTCGATTTGGGTATTTTTTTAATGAGATGGTTCTCAATTCCAAAGCTTATTTATGTTTAAAACAAGTGATGTTGTTGGAGAAATAGCCAGTTCATGTTTGAGACCAACATGTGGGTGGCCAAATCCGGCCAAAGTAGAAAAAACCTGTTAAAAAATGTTAATGCATGCTAATGGTAAGCTGAAAGTAAGCCTCGTTCATGCACTTTCTACATCAGCGTTTTCCTTCCATATTCACTATCACCAGCTATCTCTTAAGTACTTTTATTTATTCTTTATTTTTTGCAGGCAAAATGTGTGGAGCTCTAAGCTCCTCATGGCTGCAGCATGTGCAGAACGATAACAAACAAATCTGCCATAAATTCTACAAACCATTTATGAATCACTTTTGAACTGTATGTATTACATAAAACATTTTCCATAAAAACCTAATATCAGAACATTAAATAGATAAACCCAGAACTTTACAAACCAACTCGCTGCCTCATTACCCTGAAATTCAGCTCAACCGCACACAATCTGTTAAAAATATATTTAACCATAGGTTTACAGTCAAAATGCCAGATATTTTTAGGATGGGCTAAAAAATAAGCACTCTTTGCATAGGATACATTGTTGTCATCCAGCTAGCTATCCATCTCTTGCTGTATGGGGCGGAGTGCATTTCTGTGTGTGTGTATGTACAGCTGTGCAGCTTCTGTTTAGACTCGACTCCAGGGACGTCGCTTGACAGTAATCCTACTCCAACTCTGATCTTTCAAACACACTCACAGCTACGGTGTACGATACCAAAACAAAGAAATGCCTCAAACTCTAAATCGATTGTGACTATAAATAACGCTAACTAGCCATTTGCTAGTGGAAAACATCACTCACCTATATCCCGTTCAAACAATAGGTTCTCATTAAAGTTATCCATCATCATTATCATCTTGGCGTTAAGTGCAAGGCTTAACCTAAAGCGTTAAGTTCCTCATGCCCGGCTAACAAAAATATGATCTAAGAACATTTTTCCATTTAGGAAAATTGTATTTCTGAATGTTCTCTAAAGTCAAATTTTCTTGGTTATGCAAATATTAAGGAGATATTCCATTTTAGAATTTTGCAAACATGGTAACGTTACATTTCAATGTCCTCTTTTCAATGTTTAAGTGGTAACATTAAGTAGTAACATTTAAAAAATGTTGGTAGTCGAATGTTCAACTAAAGCATTTCAGTAAATAATATTTTGTGCAAACATTTTATTAAAGACCAGATAAATTTAAATGAACATTCTATTAATGTTACTTGAAGAATGTTTGTTTATATAATATTGAGAGAGCCTGGCCAGCCACAGTTCTGAGAACATTATAATACATTTGTTTCAGTTTGATCTATGCATTTATGACATAAGTAATATATGAGCATGCCTTAAAATGGAGCAAATAAAACTGGAATAATACTTTTTCTCTGCATTTTGCATTGACACTGATATTCCGTGTCAAAGTAATTAGGATCACTGTATTTAAAGCACAATCTTAGTATCTCTTCCTCCAGGGAATGAGAACAAACTGGAAGCAATTTTTGTGTTTATGGCAAAACTAGAGCATTCCTCTCATCACTGCAATCTTGCAACTTCCATATTTGTCTCCTCATTGTCTGAGCTTTTGTGCATTTAAAATAATGAAAATACTTTAATTAAGCTCAGCATGCAATAACAGTCTTGGAGTGTTTAATTAGTTTAATAGTTTTGATTCAGCTGTAATACTTCAATGGTGAATTATATGTCCCATTTATCACAAGCTGTAATAGCTAATTTTGCAGAATCATAGCATAACTAATAAATAAAGGTCTTCTTATGTTGTTTTTGAGGATTGTGGCGCGCTCTAAATCCATGCTCCAGACATTACTGATGCCTATGGGCTTTAAAAAGAAAATTAATTAGATTTTGACAAATAAAGCATCTGTATGCATCCTTTCGAAGATGAAAGCACTTGATTACCTTGGTTCTTCAAAACGAGTTGAGCCAAATCTAGGACATTATTGTGAATTCATGTGCAGTTGTACATAACATCATACAGGTAGTGAAGTAAAAACCAGACATAAACTGACTTGAGTTGCGTATTTAATTATGCATAATGTAAATTAATATACCATGATTATAATGGAAATTTATCCTTAAAGCTGGCGGTCGCTTATTAGGAGATTTACACCATGACTGCAGCTTAGAGAAACAGGGCTTTAACTATTTTATGACACAATTATATTGTATTACTTTTTGACATCATAATGTGGGCTGTGAGTCATCACTGTTAATTAATGCTTGACAATGGCCGATGTTGTATTGCACCGCGGGACGTCAGAGCATTCATGAGGTATTAGACAAAGCGTTCTCCAAAATATTCACTTTTAAATAAGCATTCATTTGAAACAGATCAAACTGTGAGCTCAAAATGAGGTTCTGAGAGAGGGTGAAAAGAGCGAGAGCCACAGCTCCAGTATTGAGCAAAAGGGCTGTTTTGTATGTACAGACACAGAGCTCATTACAGAAGAGGCAGAAGCCAAATCCTTCAGTGCCCGTAGGCAGGGATTTACCGAGGAGGAGATAAAAGCTGGTTCATGATCGCAATAGAAGTACATGCTTGGTCACTGCACTTAAACACTTCATTGTTTTGGCATTCAGTTGAAATAGTGCTTTGACGGAGCTATGTGAATACAATTGTTTCTGTCAAATTACATCTCTGTTCTCATTATAGAAAAGAGTTTTGATGTTGCTGTGGAGAAAGTACTGTAAAACAAGTCGGCTAAGTTGGGAAGCTGTAAGTGGGATTTTTGTATGCTTCGAAAACCATCGTTGTAAACACCTTATGTGTGGTTTGCAATTGCTTCTAAAATGTGTGACCTCTAATTGCATGAACACAATTCATTAGCACGATACAAGGGCATCAGTGAAGTCTTAAAATAGCTGCAAAATGCATGCATTTTTGTGAGTATGGAGCTATGCATTCATGTGGGCAAAGTTTTTGTAATATCAAGAAATTGAGTTCATTTTCTACTGTAGGTATTGACATCGATTCCTAGATGTGTTTGATTTGCTCCCCTTCATTTTCTTTAATTGTGAAAGGTGTTTGACATTCCCTGAAGAGTCAAGAATATGGCGAGAAATATATCAATGCTAGACTGCGTACATGACAGATATTCTTGTTTGACTTTGTAATCCAATGAAAGTATAACTACCTGGAGGCTGTATTTGTGTAGGCTGGTATACATGTTCTTGATGTCTGATTAACAATATGGTAAAAATCAAACCTCAAGGGTGAGGATGGGAGATGAACAACAAATAAGTGCATGCATATATCCTCTTAATAACTTTCTGGGGTTCTGTTGTTTCCCTTATTATGTTTAATATCAAGAAGATTAAGTATGCAGATAGTACATTGTACTGCAGAGAGCAGTTACGGAATAAATGGGTAGTCCTCATTACGTATCCCTCATCAGTCTAGCATTTAATATTTGTAGAACATTGAAAAATGATGAAAATTAAACTGCTCAGATTCATTAGCTCTATGTGTTGCAGCAATAAGAAAGTAATTAAACCACTGCAGGCATTATGATGCTCCAGTTAAGAAAGAGGCCAAGTTCTTTGAAATTGTTTGTGCTGTAATGAAAAATGGATCAGCAGATTTTTGATAATGTTGTTTTAGATGTTTGTTAAATTAGTTTGTTTTTTGTAATGCTTGATTCCGATCAGTCATCGTGCCCTGCAGTGGTCGGATATTTCCCAATAGAGTGCAACAGTCAGGTTTCGGAAGTAAAAACTTCATTAATTTTCTGCATAGGGAAATAGATTTTTTGAGGATAACTTATAAAACTTTAAAGACAGACCTGTTGTGAGCTTCAAGATTGTTGATTGATGCATTGTTGAAGTCATCTGTTCACATTATTTCAACTTACTTTATAAAAAAATAATGTTTAACAGCAGTATTTGTAGTCGAAAACTACATTACCCATGATGCTGCACAAAAATTCCAACAATCAGAGAGCTGCAGTGAGAAAATCACATCAAAAGAGCATTCTCCCTACACTCTCAAAATACTTAAACACAAACATTGTGAAAAAATGTAAATATATTGTTTCTGTAGAAATAATTAACAACTTTTAAATAATAGTTTTTTTGGTTTATTATTAATTTTTAATTTAATTGTCATTTGCAGTGCTTCATGGGATTGTAGTTCTTTCCTCAATATAGCCATCAGGTACACAATCTTGCACCTTTTGTCTTTTTGTCCAATTTTTGCATCAAATCAAAATGTTTAATAATGTTATTCACCTTGTAACTGGTTAGCTTGGTTCAGGGCTTATAATGCTTTAATGAAGACTTTTTTTTAAATCCCTGTGGGAAATATATAAATGTTTGTAATAATTTCAATGTAAATAAGTACTTTATTTGGTAAGTAGCCATGTTAAGTGAGATAATATCCAGTAAGATCAAATAAACCCCTTGAGTTCAGGGATAAATATATATCCTGATCACCCTGTCCGGGTTGATTTTGCGATAATTACAGACTGACTGTACGTTTTCTCATATTTATTCAATTTGTAGGGAACTTAAAAGATTCTTCATCAAAAATTTACGAAGAAATGAGATAATAACGAATTGCATCTTAGCCGCCACGCTCAGAGAACAGAAAGAAAGAAAGAAGACTGAGGACATGAACTATTGCTGTACAAACAGTGTATCAAGTTCCAGCAGGAAAAAAAAGTCTTATTGGTTTGTTTATTGAAGATGGTGAAAAACTCATTTTATGGATAGTAATAACTCTCTCTGTTTATTGAATACACAGATCAATTATAGACTGGGGAATCAAAACTGTAATCTTTTTTCCCTCCTGTGAGCACAGACCCACAATTCTGCTTCGGCTGATGACAAACAAATGAACCTCTGTGTAGGAGTTTTTTTCAGAGTCCAGATATAAAGGAACACTATGATAACAAAGGTTGAATTGAATTCTCTTTGTCTATGTCTGTTTGTAAAGAAACACTTTTTGTCATTTTGTGTCACGACTGTTTCATGTTTTTCATCCATCTGTTGCCAAAGAGCTTTGGCATGCAGCTTTCATCTCTACTCTACTTTACTATCATACACTTGTTCTGACCCCATGACAGCAAAAGCAAACTGTGAGGCGTACCAACTCGATTGAACTCACCTTGTTCATAGAAACATAACATCCTGTTACAATCAACTTGGAGCAGTTGAAAATATAATTCGGGAGCTGCTTAGACAAAACACTGCGAATAATGCACTACGTCTCAAATCAACAATTCCCACCCACCAACAATACAATCAAACTAGTCTCGGCAGGAAGCCAACTTATCCAACATAACCAACCACAATACGTCCATTTGAACGACCAAAGAACTATACAAACAAAACCAGATCAGTGTAAACAGTATCCACTACAACAAACCCACAACAAAAGACAAAGTTCCCCATAAACGTGACACGATCGTCAGCTTCCCAAAAAAAATTCCCTTTTATATAAAAAAAACAACAAACCTACTGCATGCAAATTAGTACGTCGTTAACCACAAAAAGGAGCGGACCTAAATATACCTAAGGGCTTCTAATCCTGGTAAACCGGCCCAAACCTGATGCCATTCACTGTCGCATCCTCTGAGTCCAACGCTACGAAAACCCAGGTACGATGATGCTTTCTAATCATGCCGATCTCTCTCAGAATAGCAAACAGCACCTCATTCAACTTCAACAGCGACAATACGGTTCCATGAAGTCCATGGATCTGCCCCTACGCACTACGAATTGATTAACATTACCCTGATGCGAGGACTCTTGCGCAATGTTCATAGTTAGCTGGCAGCATCAAGACATATATCTTAGGTCATGTGTTTTACGAATCATCATATTAATGGTAACAGAGTGCGATGTGAAACGAATCTGGGATAAAAACACAATTGTAAAGTAATTTTTGGCTCCTATAATGGAACATGGGCTTAAATGGTTTAACATGTGTCAAAAACAGAATATAATAATAATAGCGAGTGTAGGTGGATAGTAATTACAATACTAACAATTGGGCTCAGACAAGTGGGCCCCTACAAGGATAATACTAAAGGGTCAAATCGTGGAATTCTGGGCGAGCGTAGGAAATGAGTGTTTAGAATTCGGATCATTTGAGTTTTAGTGGATATCTTTAGTTATAAATCAAATTATTCACAAAATTAGGTGGGCAGCCACTAGTATATAGAGCGAATCTATACTAATCATATCTCTATCTTCGATCTACGAGCCTAGCGATCGATAGCTATCTATCTACTGGCCTTTGTAAGCGAGGGGGGGGGGATTTAAATCTTTCTGTCGGGGGAAAAACTCACAATTGTGGTGCTGATATTTTTCGCCACTTTGCCCAGAAACACGGGATTAGTTTAACTCATCTCCATTTTAGAAGGAAAGTGATTATTTTATGTACGTGCTAGACCACGTTATACAGATAAGAGGTGAGTTGATGGATTGGCAATCCCATGCATGTTGATTTAGAACCCAGGGAAAAAGCCGCTTCCACACCGAGTGGGTCATGCGGTCTGAGAACAGAGTGGACATATCAATGAAAACAAAAAGCAGAGAGGAAGACGAATCATGGAGGAGCGGGAACGAAAGGGAAGAAGGGAGAGAGAAGAGGAGAGAGAGGAGAGACGTATGAGGTACCTTGCTAGAAGTGCTCCTCTGTGTACGCATTCTCCCAGTTTCACATCATCTAAATCCATTCTATCATCCTGAGGATATAAAACCAAACACAGGGAGAAAAAACAGGACTTTTGTTAGGGTTGACACAAAGCAAGTAAGGAGCTTCTCTCACCACAGAAAAGAAGGCTGGCCCAATTGGTAGGCCATAAAAAAGAGGTCGAATGCAGGAACACAATTCCAGATAGCACGCAATAGTAAATGAAAGGTTATGCCAAAAAAAAAGGATATACAACATAATGTCTGCCAGAAAGAGCAGGAGCGAGATTTTTATACAAGCTTACGCAATTGAGTGGAGTACCACGATGAAGCAATCCATCACGGCAGATGACACAGTACTCTTGCTTGGATTTTAAACGTGCAGTTGCATAGCAAGGGTTCAGTACTTCAGATAAAAACTTCCATACAATTGTCCGTTATTTTGTACATTGTACCAAAACAAATGGTTCCAACAAGCCAAACCTCAGTCTTTGGCATGCCCTAGCACGCAAATAGACAGACTAGAATATTGGTGCCGCCAAATGTTCGGAGATTACTCCACTCACGCAAGGTTCTTTCTGGTCGCTCATAGAGGGGTGGTGGCTGATTCATATGTTCCTTTGAGAGAAAACATAAACACTTCAGTCCATAACATAAAGTGGAGTGAAACAAACAGTGAAACAAACAGCGAAAAGCCCCAGTTTAAGTTTGACTAACTTTTCTTGTGATTTGTTCAGTCAGAACTGAATGAAAAAGGTAAAACATTTCTCACACCTTGCAAGTGATAAAAATGTATGTGCAATAAAAAAAAAAGTGGTCATTTGTATTCTGCAGTGCTAGCTCTATAGACCGGTGTTTCCCAACCGGGGTGCCGTCTGTCTAGAGCAGGGGTGCCGTGTAAAAAAAATCATTTTTTTATATTATTAAATTGCTAAAATGTTCAAAAAAAAAAGCATCTATTGTATAATATCAATTTCTGATGTCGCCAATAAATAGCCATCTAGTTATAACTAGCCATTTCTGATGTCGCCATAATAGTATAGCATTCAACCGAAATCCGGGCTGCGCGGTGGAAAATTAGTTTGTGCAGGCTTTCACGGTGGTGTGATGCGTCTGCGTCTTATCTGAACCAATCTATGCGTGTGCTCACTAACCGCAGAGAAAAAAAAGAGAAAAAAAAAAAAAAAATCTACAAATCATCACTACCGGTACAAATAAAAGAGAAAAAAGCTCCTCGGAACAATGCACAGTCCACTCAAAAAATGCGCCGCCAGAAAAACATCGATATTAGTACAGTATGTTTCGTCTGCCCTAGCCCTACTAAAATGTGATTGTAACGAGTTCTGTTGCGTTGTGGTTCTATGGGCAACTCTTGAGTAACGGGAAAAAAAAACAAGCTGCGCTCTCTTCATTTAATCTGCTAACCGCTACAATTCTTAATGACTCAAACGTGTTATGATAATAATAGCTTTGTAGGACTAAACATTATTTGGATAAAATTGGTAAAAAAAAAACTAAATCTCTTAATAGCCCTACTGTCAGACCTACCTGAAAAACCAAACAGCAATTTATTTCATTTGTAGGCCTATAGTTATTTTTTATTTGTGCTATCATTAATAATTTCTTTATTTGTTCTTATTTTAATACTGACTGCTTACTTGTCATTTTTTAATTCAAAAAAAGAAACAATGTCGGAAAGTTTTGAAATCAAGCTATGCTGGTCTACTGCAACACAATTACCCCAGCGGTAAATTAAAAAACGCACTGAGTGAGCAAATTGTGAGATAGTTTACAGTTATATGGTATATACTTTAAAATCTGTCATATAAATTTGTCTTTTCATTAGAAATTAGCCTACCGATTGCCTCCATGGACAAAAATTTTTATAATATTAAAAATATCTGACACACATATACATACACAGGTGCATCTCAATAAATTAGAAAGTAGTGGAAAAGTTCATTTATTTCAGTAATTCACTCAAATTGTGAAACTCGTGTATTAAATTCAATGCACATAGACTGAAGTAGTTTAAGTCTTTGTTTTTTTTTAATTGTGGTGATTTTGGCTCACATTTACAAAAACCCACCAATTCACATCTCAACAAATTAGAATCTTCATAAGACCAATAAAAAAACTTTTTAGTGAATTGTTGGCCTTCTGAAAAGTATATTCATTTACTGTACATGTACTCAATACTAGGGGCTCCTTTTGCTTTAATTACTACCTCAATTCGGCGTGGCATGGAGGTGAACAGTTTGTGACACTGCTGAGGTGGTATGGAAGCCCAGGTTTCTTTGACAGTGGCCTTCAGCTCATCTGCAGTTTTTCCAAATCCTGCTGGAAAATGAAATCAGCATCTTCAAAAAGCTGGTCAGCAGAAGGAAGCATGAAGTGCTCCAAAAAATTTTGGTAAACGGGTGCAGTGACGTTGATTTTCAAAAACACAATGGACCAACACCAACAGATGGCATTGCACCACAAATCATCACAGACTGTGGAACCTTAACACTGGACTTCAAGCAACTTGGTTTATGAGCTTCTCCACCCTTCCTCCAGTTTCTAGGACCTTGGTTTCCAAATGAAATGTAAAACTTGCTCTCATCTGAAAAGAGGCTTTGGACCACTGGGCAACAGTCCATTTCTTCTTCTCCTTAGCCCAGGTAAGATGCCTCTGACATTTGTCTGTGGTTCAGGAGTGGCTTAACAAGAGGAATATGACAACTGTAGCCAAATTCCTTGACACGTCTGTGTGTGGTAGATCTTGATTCCTTGACCCCAGCCTCAGTCCATTCCTTTGTGAAGTTCACTCAAATTCTTGAATCGATTTTGCCTTGACCTACTACGTTACCGCCTTGCGCCTCTAAGGCTGCGGTTCTCTCGGTTGGTTGTGCATATTTTTTCTTCCACACTTTTTCCTTCCACTCACTTTCTGTTAACGAATTCTCTTGTTGATCCCCGCCACATCTTTGCACCAGCCAGCTTCTTTGGCAATGAATGCTTGTGGCTTACCCTCCTTTTGAAGTGTGTCAATGATTGTCTTCTGGACAAATGTTAGATCAGCAGTCTTCCCCATGATTGTGTTGCCTAGTGAACCAAACTGAGAGACCATTTTTGAAGGCTCAGGAAACCTTTGCATGTGTTGTGAGTTTATTAGCCCTGATTGGCATGTCACCATATTTCTAATTTGTTGAGATAGTGAATTTGGTGGGTTTTTGTTAAATTTGAGCCAAAATCATCACAATTACAAAAACCAAAGACTTAAACTACACATTCCGCTGTCTGTGTGGATTTTACTTAATATCCGACGCTCCTCATAGCACCGAGGTTTCACCAATTTTGAGTTGAATCACACTGAAATTCAAGGACCTTCTCCCCCCACGACATTCTAATATCCACTCCTTAACGAGCAGCTTGTCCACCCTGAGACTACATTAACTTCACTATATATATATATATATATATATATATATATAATTATATAATAAATAAAAAAATTCTGCATTCTTCCCTGCTGTATACGCAATCAATATCAATACTTTTCAAAGTATCATATCGAAGTTAGAAATTAAAATATTGTGACAAAATTTATTTTGTAGGGTGCCGCAAGTTTGTTAAAATTTCCAAAGGGTGCCGCGACTAAAAAAAGGTTGGGAAAACGACTTATCTTGCTAGTTCTTTTGCCCTTGTGAAAGCCTTTATGTAGAAGAAACAGCCAGTGAGTTGAGAACTAATGTCATGCTGAGTACAGTGTATCCAAGGCACCACTCTTCAAAGAACAGTGCTCTCAGCTACTATTTTGTCATTGACTTATTGAACATGTTAACACATATGGTTAAAGATAAATTATGCCATGCTTTTAAATGTTTTTTTGCTTACTAGGGCTGCATTTATTTGATCAAAAACACAAAAAACTAATATTGTGAAATATAAATTCTAATAACCTTTTTTGTTTTTAAATATCTTTTACAATTGTATTTTTCCTGTGATGGCACTAAGCTGACTTTTCGCAGCCATTACTCTAGTGTCACAATCTTTCGAATCAATTCTATATGCTGATTGGTTCTCAAGAAACATTTTATTTTTATCAATGTTGAAAAGAGTTTGTGCTGCTTATTATTGTTTGGGACCAGTGATATTTTTTTTCAGGATTCTTTTATGAATAGAAAGTTCAAAAGAGCAGCATTTATTTAAAATAGGTATCTTTTGTCACTGTCACATTCTTACTGACCCCAAACTTTTGTATAGTGCTATATGTTTGGTCCGTTGATTCTTATGAAACTCTCTACAGAATAAATGATGGATCTTGTGCATCTTAAAGTATGACATTTATATTTTTGCCAAGTCAACCAATTTATTTCTGTGATCAGTCCAGCCCACCGTAGTGTGATGTTGGATAAGTTGGATCTTCTTTACCTGGACTGTACATAGAAAAAAACTCCCAACAAAACAATGAAAACTCTTAAAAGTCCACACTTTTGGACAACATTGTGGCTTTCATTTGGAGCTCTGAATCTGAATCTATTTCATGAAGATTACACTCCTAGAGGCTGCAGATGGCTCTCACCGGGTTACATGCTTTTGATAATTGCTACTGCAAGAGAGGCCTGAGGTTACAGCAGAGTAACGGAGCATTCCGAATGAGAGCCATCAAAGTGCTTTTCATTAGCCTCCTTCAGTCTCCTTATCAATTAACTCCTTTAAACCACACATTCACAAAGCTACTCAGACGTTCTGCGAATGTGGAACAGGACGTGAATAACTCCGTCGTGGAGCACCCTCATCAAGACAACAGCCAGACATCTCACCTTTCCAGAGAGTTATTCTAGCGGGAGTCGTTTTGTATCCTCAGCCTTTTACTTAGCGGTTGTCTCTAATAGCCGTGATTATGCATTATTAGTTATGCCGGCGGTTGGATTGACTTTATCAGCTCGAAAAACAGTGAGGTGGGAGTTTTCGAATGAGACCCTGTTTTGTCCCCGCCTGACAATGAGGCTGCAATTACTGATTTGCCATTTCCAGCGAGTCCCAGGCCCATTGTTTCAAAAGGTGCCGAGGCAATGATTGATGCGGATGTTTTTGTAGCTGTAATAGAAGCCCTGTCACTGACAGTGAAGACGTGATGGCCGCATTGTGTTTTGTGGGGTATCCATCTATCAGATTGTCATATGGTGGCATGCTTTGCACCGATAAGCTAATTACCTTTTATCAAATAAAAGAAAGCAAAAATTGTCAGATCGATAAGACTATCTTTAAAATGGCCTAATTGCTTAAAAAATGGGAGGAGAAAGTATGAATGCGGCTATTAGAAAAATAGTGGCAGGGATTTTCCGCGGTCATAAATGCAGCCGTTGACCAACACCTAGGCAACTGAACAGTTGCACTGAAATCTGAGTTCTAATACCTGTTCTAATTGGGCGCACATTCACGGCAGCATGATTGGAAGAGACTCGCAGTCTCAGTAGGCTGGCGAGATAACCCCTAACTCAATCTGCACCCTACAATGCTGGTTCGCACAGTAATTTAGTGCTCAGCTTTCGGGTAAGATGAGCAGGGCACACAAACAATGGGCAATACTAGGATAACACAGTGTAAAGCTCAAAAGTAAGATGAGGGGACCGCTGTGGTTGGGCAAAATAGCTTAGTGACACTGTGGCATTGGGTCACTGCCATGCCCTGTCAAGGTTGTGCCATTGCATAATCTTTTTATTGTTATTTTGAGAAAAAAAAAGACTGGAGGGTGTTGGTGTTAATATAAATGTTATCATGCCTATAGAAGGGGAGGGGGGGGGAAAAAAAGTTGTACCTCTCGGAAATACAGAGTTTGGGATGTGGTTAGCAACAAATGATTTTAATTGGTTATCTTAAAAATCATATTTAAATACGCTGGTTTGTAAAAATAAAAAAATAATACTTAAATTATAAGTTTGCGATTATATTACAAGGTAAGTTACATCTTTCTACAGTTTTTACTTTGATTGATTAACCACATGAGCATTTTATCAAAAACATTTAATCAAAAAGTGGTGGCATAACTTAAAATGGCATAACAAGCTATGAAAAAACCTCATTGTTTGGTTAGTAGACTATGTAGAATATATTTTCATACTTGAAAGAAAGAGAATAATATAAATATTAGATGAACCAACCAAAACTTAAAACAAAAAAACTTCGCATTTTTTAAGAAAATTTGGCAACTAGGCAAATAAAAAAGTGTATATAAAAAAGCTGAATTAATACAATTACACTGAAATTGTACTTAAATTCAGTTCTATAGAATGCCTGTAAAAAGAAATATTAAAAAATGACAAAATCACAGAAATACTAAAGTGAAACTAAATTTAAAGGAACTATTATGACCCCCTTATTAACAATAGGTAATCAAGAAATCATCAGATATCGTATCCACCGAATGTAGCTGTGAAGTTTCAGCTCAAAGAAGTACCAACAACAGATACAAATCGATTATTATTATCTCCCGTTGTTAAGATTGGAATGGCCGATTTGAGGATTAGTGGCGACAGGAACACGCTAATGTGAGTTATCTGGTATGGCGGAAAAGTCTGGAATTCTCTTTAAATGCAAGTGACTGCGTGAAATTACGGGAATAAATCACAACAGGCGGCGAGAGGAGTAGGGAGGGGGGGGCGCTGGGAAAAAAAAACGGGGAAGAAACACAGTGGTAGTAAAGATCCAAATACTAAGCATGCAAGCATTGAAAGAGTGCGGGACCTCTAAAACCGGTCTGTTTGTGTGGTGAGGTTAATCTGGGAGAACTGGGGTCTGGTAGATTCACAATCTACAGAACACAGTGAGGTCAAAAAAAACTCAGAATTTGTAAACCATAGTTAAGAATATTAGACAATCTTATAGGGTTCGGATCACACCGGGGCACCGAGCGAGAAGCGGCTGTCACCATGTGAGCTACACAAATCATTTCAAACACCCGTAATATAACACTTTAGGGGGAACACACGCGGGGGTACAAACGCCGGTGTTATGTCTGTGAAGGCAAACAGCTGGAAATAAATCGCTTTTTTATTTTAGATCTGTGTGGCAGCTGCAATATACAGTAAATAAATCAATAATCCACTGCTCTGTTGTCTCCTCTGAGGCTGGGACTCTAAATAGTGTTCTGTGCTCGTCTGTGCAGCCAAAGACAGAACAGTTAGCAAGCAGCATGTTTTGCTCAAAATTTCATTAGAACTGGTACACCTTTGTCGCGTGCGAAATCAAATGACGGCGCCTTGGGTGCAAATTTACAGATTAAGGGGCAGTAATATTATAATGAGATCCTTTTGCCACGTCACCAAGGGAGCGAAAACAGACGCGCTCGTTTTCTCAGACGCTTACAGAAAAAGGCTTACAAAACAAAGTTACTAGGTTAATCTTCTTCACGTTTCCTTGGTTGTTAGATGCACCGGAGACCTGATTATAGAACTTAAAACCTGGAAAAGTCAGTTTCATGATATGCAACTTAATCTAAAACATAAGCCTTCAAAAATTTTAATAAATATCATCTTTTGATTTGACTAACCTTTTAGTATTTAACATATCAGGTTTATTCATCTCTGACAACTATTACATTATTTTGTTTCCTCCTTTGTGTAGATTGGTTGGACTGTACTGTTTGTTCCCCTTTTGGACCTCATGTTTGTTTTTTATCAGAAACTAAATAACTTTATAAAACATCTAATTTAATAAATAACTTAAATGCCTATAATAATATATCAATAAAAATTAAATAAAATAACTAAAAAGTGTTGGGTTGTGTGTGTGTGTGTAACACAATACAAATTGGAGATTTTACGCAGAGTTGTTCTTTTGTGTTATCACAGAGTGTCTTATTTCTCATTGACCTAAAGAATGAACCACTAGCAGAGCAGTGCATTATATACAGAGCCCAGTGCATCTCATCTCTTTCCGACAGACAACATTTGGATAATAATGGATTAATCTGACATAATTATTTCGTCTTAGGCGCAGACCTCTAGTCACGGCTATAAGACGATGCAGCGATGAGCTAATTTACTGTATTGTCAGAGGGCCTATCATGGCTTCTTATTAGGCTGCATAGCAAATCCTAAGCTAAATGATCTGTGTCCGGCCTTTCGAGGGAGAAAACGGCATTCTGAAGCACAAGTTCTGTCAGTGCAAATGAGATGCAAGATTTGAAGAGAAATCCTCTCCCCCATACAGATATAAAAGCAAGGACGTGCACACAGCCGCCTCTCGATCCAAACATTGACTCATCCGCACACGCCACCTGTGAAAACACCAAGCTATTTTCACAAGAATAAAGAGATGCACCAACTTGCACGTTTAACTGTTATGCGCCACACTTAATTCCGGCACAGTTGTGTGCGTGTCCTAAAACTACAATTTATCACATAAATGCCAGATAAACCTAATCACTATGCTAACATTTGCAGCTCCAATTGTGCCAAACACAGAAGTGTTAATTAATCTAATGTTCTAGCGGCAGACGCACGCAGTCGCACATGCAGTCATGCTGTGGGAGTGATACCAGGTGATTTGTAAGGCACCATGTGGGGCTCTAATCTGCGGGTTGCAGCGGGATCTTTACAGCCTGTTCACGGGCCCGAGTGGCAGAAATTAGGCCCAAATTCAATCAGTCGTCCAGGCAGGCCCGGGCTTTTCCTGCAGGCCTCGAGGCGCCTTGGGACGCTAGCTCCATCTGCACTAGGGGTACAGAGAGCTTGGCTCGCGGCGCTGGGGAATTATGAGTATTGTGGGCCGCAATCTCTCCACACATTAGTGTCACGGCTAAACTAAATAAGGACTCTGGGTTTGAGTGTTTAGCTGAGGAGTAATTTAATTTAGGCAACAACGTGCTGTTGTAAATCACAAGGATGGGACGGTGGACTGCATCTGGAGAGGGGTATTTATCTCAAGGCAATACCAGAACATTGAGTTAAAAAGAAATCACACCCTGAGATTATATTTCCACAGACAACATTCGAATCTCTGTATTTCTGCCTTATTTGGAAGCCGAAGTAAATGCGGAGCCAGAGCCAAAAACAGCTCCTATTTTTCGAGCAAGTTAACTTTCATACGGTCATTGTTGAGGGATTTTTGCAGCGGCATCGAGCTCTGAGAGCACTGTATTACCCGATTGCATCAACTAATCCGCCAACCTATTTGCTGAGGAATATACAGAGCAAGACACTGGAGAACGCATTCGCGTCTGACTCGGTCGTCTGTGAAATTGATAAGCCACAAGAGATCGACCGTTTCTTACGAAGCCACAAACACGCATAAAACGTTGTGGAACACAGAAAAGCAGGAAAAGCAGGAGCCATATGCACCGTACTCAGGTAAATTGTCTGCATATCTCAAATATAATTCATCATCCCCAGCTGCAGTCCTGGCATATTCATTTCTCTCTCTCTCTCTGCACGCTGAAGGATTGTGGGCGATGTGATAGGGTGCATAGGTTGTCCCTTGAGGCCAAACTGACATGATTGGAGCTCCCAATAAAACCAGAATGAAAAGTCTTCACAATGGGAGAAACTCTTGGGAGCAAAATCGGCCCTGGAGACCGGAATAATCCCAGGGTTTTTCCATCAGCAGGTGAGAATCTTGCAATACCTTTGCAGCATTCATGGGTAATATAATTGATTCTGCAAGAGTGATAGGCCTATGTACGAACTGTACAAATTAAAAGAAAAAAGGTTAGGGCAACATAAAATAAAAAGCTAATCCACAGCCGGAGTTTATCCTTTGGTGCAAATGGAGTGTGGTTAGGTTGTAGGAGCTTTAGCCGCACAATCAGTGCAGGGGTTTGTGATGCAGTGCTCCATTGGGACCTAATTTACAGAGAGAGGTGCTCCACAATACTACAGAGCAAAACCCCAACAAACAAACTACTTACCAATTCATTTATTCCAGCACTCATGCACAGGAGACACAACTATTTTCACTTTTACCTTGTGCTTCAGGAGCACCGATTCAAATGCAAAAGGTTTTTTTTCTGCAAATCTTTTAAAGAACGAAAGAAAGAAAGCCAGCATGCAAATAATTGTTTAGGTTCTTATCAACATAGATTCATGCGTATAGATTTAAGGTTTAGGTTAAGATAACAGTCTATAACTTGAAATATTCATATGAAGCATGCATTGTAGATTTAGCTTTAGAGAAATCTACTTTTTCTGTAAAGTAGCAGAGCAGACTACGTTTACATGCAACCAAATAATCCGTTTGTAATCGGATTGACGGCTCAATCGGACTGAAAAGCCTTCATGTAAACACCTTAATGGATCCGATTGAGCTCGATCGGAATGAAATTTCGATCGGATTGAAGGGGGTGGTTTATTCCTTTTCTAATAGGACTGAGAGTGCATGTAAACACTCGATCGGATTGAACCCCGAAACTGAAAGGACTGCGCATGTGCAATGATGCAGAAATAGCGTAATGACCTATGACGCATGGAACGAGCAGTTCTTCCTTTTGAATAAAGTGTTGTATAAATGAGTGTCCTGTCATTATAAAACTCTCCTTTCACTCTGCAACTGTGAAGTGGAGCTGTCCTTGTTTTGGATACTCATCCACAGGCAAGCCGTTTTGGGTGCGGGGAGGGGCATTTTTACTGCGTGATAAATATGAGAAGCACGGCACAGCGGTTTATATGTATACTTATCCAATTATGAAGATAAATACTTATCTAAATATTCATTCTGAATTTTTTTAAAAATGTGTTTTGGTTTTCAATAAGGTTGATTGTAAATCATAAAGATGGTTATTTGTGTTTAATGCCTTCAAAAAACATACAATGGGGTTGTTACAAATTATGTTATTACATTTCGGTTGTACTTTATTTACAGTATGTGCACATGTACTTACAGTGTACTTATCTAAGAAAGAAATTGTAATATAAGGTAACTACAAGAGTTAAGGTCAGGGTTAGTACCTAGTTATTACCCAGTTATTGTAAGTACTAACAAGTCCTTGAATTTCTTAGTATGTGATATGTCCACTTCTGATTTAATGGGCTTGAGCTTACATGAACCTCTCAAGTGATTATTCATATTTTCCTGCATGATTTGAGAGTCTTCCAAAAAACATATTTTTTGTTTCAGTGGAAGCAAGACAAATGGCAAAAAGAGTTGTCACAAATTTGCTTATTAAAGTGTGAAATCCTAACTGTTTCTCATTATTACACAGCACTATGTAATAGTTGATTCTAATTGGTCAGTTGTGGTATTCAGTGGTTGGATATTTTCTAATATTCGCTGTTGTCCTTGGCAGCTCTGTATATCCGGGTAACTGAAACCAGCACTACTTTCATGTCTTGCAAATCACACTGCAGACTTTCTCTTTTTTAATACAAACACAACTGGCACAATTTTGCATCTCAATTGAAGTTAAAATGACCTTTTCAGTGATTGTTTATTGTTAAATGGGAGCAGAATTAATATTAATGTAATATTGTTAGTGTTTTTCTTGTTGCCAGTCTGATTGTTTTGTACATTGTAATGATTTTTTCTTAGCTGAAGATTTAAGATAATATACTGGTAAAACTGTATTAAAATGTTATCATAATTAAAATTGTTAGATTTTTTTTTATTTGGTGAGTATGTCACGTTGCAATAATGAACGTACCTTGATGAATGTAGTCACGTGCTTCGTTTGTGTCACGTTACTTTGTTTTAAAACATTCAAAATCCTAAAACTAAAATTTTGAGCCAGACTTTCACTGTGACATGTATCTAGTGTATCAGGGTGCTTTGTTTGGTATCAATCTCTTTTCTTCCAGATACTGAATGCAGCATACATTTGACTTTTATAACCACTCTAAGCAAAATAATAGATTTGAAGGTTTGGGAATATTATTCAATTTTACAGCCCACCGTGAAAGAGGGTTTTTATTTCCCTCTCAGATATGTGTGCCCAATTGCTGTTCCTGGTAATACACAATAAAAAAATATCAAAATGCATTTTTGCAGAACTGGAAGGGCAAGAATTGATCACACTCTTCCATTACAGAAGCAAACAGCGGGCAAGAGGGAGAAGTGGAGAGATGAAAGAACATCAATGCGGAGAAAATGTGCAAAGCCACAGAGTAGCACTGCCCGGCATAATGACTCAGCTACCGCGCAGGGACCAACAACTTTCTAAAGCATCTCAGACATTAGGCAGAGGGATGGGATGCTCCTTGCCCAGTACTCTAGCTGTGGGCGCTGCCTGATGCAATTAAAACGAGCCCACAGAGCCTGTGCGCAGACGCAGTGAGGTGCCTCGTACTACTGAAGTATCACATCAGTGTTGTAAGGCCGACCGGGCCCTAATCTACACTTTTTCAACAGCCGGCACACCATGCATAATTAACACACATTACTAATTCAAACCTAAAGTGGTTCCCATGTAATATACTGCAGTTCACTTTAATTAAACACATGTACTCTGGAACGATCTGCAACCGTGTAATGTGTGTGAATGAATAAAGAAAAGCAGTGTGCAACCACAGACCCATAAACCGAAAATGAGATGGATCATTTTAGGGCATTTTAATATTATGCAATACATTGGACCCAAAATGTTTTTGGACACTTAAAAATGTATTAATTTCATTGCACACATAACAAAATATAAAAGTGTCATTTCCAAACAAATGATGCTTTTCTCTGAGATAACTTCACTTTAGTGAGGTACTGTATTTTTTCAATGACTTTAAATTTTACTAACTGGTTCTGAAGGTGATTGTTAGTGGATGTATAAAGCTGTTCATTACAATAACATACTCCACTAACATCTGACAACCATATTTAATAAATAAATTTAAAAGGCACAAAAACATTTGTTAATGTTGCTAATTTGTTAATTTACTCATCCTCCAGTTGTTCTAAACCTGGAGGAGTTCTTCTGTTGAACATAAAAGAAGATATTTTGAAGAATGTTGGTTAAAAAAACAGTTGATGGTCCCTATTGACTTCCACAGTAGATGACATAATTTTCATATTTGGGTGAACTATTCCTTTAAGTGTCCAAATGTTTTTGGAGCAACTGCGTATTTTTAATCTGCATGACTTTAAGAATTCAAATTATATAAGTAAATCTTGGGAGGGTGCATAAACAAGATGTTTTTAAAAGCAAATCCTTTATCAGCTGGTGTCCATAAAGTATAGGTTGAAACTCTGCAGTGATTTGTAAGCGAGCGTTTGAGATTGCCAAGAGCCAGGCTGACCTCTGACCTCTCCTGAAACACATTATTAAGATAAACCTTTTAAGGAAAAGTCGGGAGACTGGATTTACTCTATTGTGCTTTAAACACAGTAATGGAAACAACCCCAGTGGGCAAGCCTTTGCTGGAAAGTGTTATCAGTCAGCTGACCTACTGAAATATCAGTGTTGTGACCCACGCTGCCCTTGCATTAAAAACAGATGTCTCCTCACAGAGCAAGTCGGCTGGAATGGAAAAAGCCTCTTTGCTAAATTTGACAAAGGATCCTTAGTGAACTGAAATTGTTTTCAATGCAAATTCATTCATTTCCTTCTCTCCTCCTTTACTGTTCCGGTTCTTCACAGGCTCACACATGTACACTGAAATTTTGAGGCAAAACGTTGTGGGTGTTACGAAGGTGAAGTTCAGAGACAAATTGTGGAGGTGTAAGAAAGGCAACACAGGAAAATGATCTGTTCTGTTGCTGCTCAAACATGTATTTTGACACAATTACCTTGTGTGAGTGAATTTTCACCCTTCGGTTTGTGAGAGGTACAACGTGCCGGTGACAGGTGAGAACGGAGATGAGGATTGCCTCCAAAGTGCTTGGAAAAACTGACAAGCTGCTAGAGGGATAGCAGCAGTTGATACTTCTCTCCCAACAAACATCTCAAGCTTAGTGATATGACTGCCTATCACTCTTTTAAAGTGGTGACCTGTGTTGTTTGTCATACACCAGCAGCATGCATCTTTTAAAAGCGAAATTATTTTTAATGGGTCACATTATGGTAATAAATACCCACTGTTTAAGAAAATGTAAGAATGGAAACCCTGCTATTAGGGTGCAGTCAGGATACCAAGTCAGTACTATACTGGCATCCAGTGGCTGATATGGGAAGATTGTGGGAATGCCTATAGCAATTCTACTTCTCTATGTGGTTAAACCAACAAATTACCTTCTTACATACATATGAACATTTACACACAAATTTGTCCATGCATATGGAATGAAGCATGAATAATTCATCAACTTGGTCAGCATTTTAAATATTTAATCCTTTGCAGTCTATGTTAAAGGAATAGTTCCCCCATAAATGAACATTATGTCCAATTTTTTAAAAATACTTTTTTGTTTGTTTGCTTTGTTTTTTTGAATATACAATGTAAGTCACAGGGCCCCCGTGTTGTTTTGGACCCCATTGACTTTCTTAGTACTGACAAGAACAAAATGTATTTTTTGTGTGTGTCCCACAGAAGAAATAATGTCATAAATTAAGTCTGTAACAGTTTTGTAGTAAATGACAATGTTTTGTTTCGTCCCATCATGAGAAAACAACTATTTTAGGAGGTGGTGATTTTGTATGAATTTGTAAAATGTGATTTGTACAGAAACATAGGGCCTACTATTAAAAAGAAGGGATAGTTCACCACAAAAATTAAAATTCAGTCCTCAATCACTCACCCTTGTGTCATTCCAAACCCTTATGGGTTTCTTTCTATGCTGAGACCGAAAGATGTTTTTAAAAACGTGGGTAAGCGGTTAATGGTACTTTCATAGTATGGAGGAAAAAATACTAATGTAAGTCAATGGCTACCATCAACCGCTTGGCCACCCAAGTTTTTAAAAACATTTTTACCCCTCCAAAAGCTGCACCTAGTGGCAAAGAATGAAATTGCATTTTCATTCAGACCAACGCGAAAAGACCAACAAGTGGGCGGGCAATATGCTAATGTTTCATGTTGACGTCAACATAAAACGGCTTGGGATTCGTTTTAAAATCGACTCGTTTCAATGACTCAGAGTCGACTCTTTTTTTGAGAGACAATAACTTTAAACACGGAGCACTTTCAGATTTAAAACTTTGCAGGATATTTTCATTCACTTAGAGCTGTGTTACACACTGCATGAAAGGTAATTAAAAAAAAATTCCACAATAGGGTTACTTTAACATACTTACGGGTGAAATTGTGCGAATTCTTACGAATTGGCCACCAATTCGCCTAAAAATGGTTACGAACTTACACGAGTGTTCTGTTGGCTGACCTTGTGAGCAAAGTAGATGTAAAAGGAGATCCCATACATGTCATAAAACATAAATTTCCTCAAAAACTCAACTCGAGATTTTGAATCGCACAATGACTGGAAAAGACGGAGGTCGGTATTAAAATAACAACATGCTACAGTATGCGTGTGCTGAGACGTGAGCAGGATGACCACTATACGAATGTGCTAGTTGGTATTCAGTACCTAGCCCCAAGTAATCCATGGTTCAAAACACAATTTTTAATTTCATGGAAGAGTACAAAATACATGGGGATTGAAAGATTTCTGCATTTAAGAACTGGTTACAGTAGGACACTGCTGACCGTCTGCAGACTTTTTTGTGCAAAGGCGCTAGTTCTGACTGGCCGAAAAAAAACACAAACGCTCAGCAATTCTATCAATCAAGCGTGTTGCTATGAAAACTATGGTGTGGAGGAGGTCCAGCGTCTCGCAGAAAGTTGCTCTCTCCATCAGAACACAGCAGGATTCCTGATGGCTCTTTATACATTCCTGTAAGAGAGACGGGAGTATTTCCCCCAACAATCAAAGTTGTGATGGAACAGAGATAACTGGACATGAAGTCGTTAGCCTCTAAATGATTGAAAGCCTCAGTGCCGCGCACGCTTGTGATGTACTTCGGATAGGCGCTAGATTTCTAATGGAAGAGAACAGTCAGGAATGTTTAGCAGAGACAGGAAAACTGTGAAACTTAGTCTGAATGATACTTTCTATTGTGGCGGTCAATTTGAGTTCAAAACGCTTGAAACACTGTAAAATATTTCGCTTGTTGACTTGTCCCTCAAGGGCGTCATAAGGGCCTGCAAATCTTCGGAACAGATTGGTTTTGGAAAGGGTTCACATTTTGGGAGCTACAGTGTGGGGCAAAGGATTTGAAGGATGTTTTGGTTGTTATTATTTTTTGGTTTTCAGTTTGCGCACTTGAAAAGAAGGGGGGAAAAAAAATACCCTCAACCAGACAAAACAAAAATGCCGAGGCTATAAATATTATTAAAATAAATAAAAAATATAGGTATACTAAGTAAAATAATGTTGGTTATTGGTATTTGTAGTCATTGAATCTACTATGGCTACAAGGAGGCCTAGTCATGACACAAAAAAAACCTCAACAAAGCCAAATTTTTAAACAGAAATATGTGGGACAATGACCCTAAACAAAGAGTTCATATTTCTCATATGTTAAATTTTTAGTCTGACAAGCCAAAAGTTTTTTTATGTTTTTTTTTTTTTTTCTTGACTCAGTGTTTTCGGTAGTGTGATTTTTGGCAAATTGCATTGAAACCAATGGGGGTTAAACTGATGCCCAACACAAATGGGGGCGAAGGAATATTATATAAACACAACAGGAGGGTTAAGCTAGAAAGAAAGAAATCTGCATTGGACAGTTCTACTCATGTTTGTGATGGGACAGACTGGGGTCCAAATGTGTAAACTTCTTGATATTGCAAGAATGCAGACAAAAACAAAGCTGTCCCTGGTAGAGGCTCATTAAACTCAACTCAGACCATTTTAAATGCTAATTCTGCAGCGGCTCGTGGGCATTCTGCATTAATGCCAGCACTTTTTTTCTGAATCTAGAAGACTGGAGAGCATCGCATGAATATCAAACATGGTGTATAAATTAAATTGGAGATTTTGACTGGAATGACTTTGAGCATCTGTTTTAAATTTAAAATTCCAAATGCAAAGCCCACTTTGGAAAATGAAATGGAATTTGTACTTCAGAGCCATCAACTCTCTAGGTTGTTTTTATTCTGTAACAAGCACTTATTATGATGAGCGCTATTAAACCCGGCAGTAGAGGAGACCGTGTCAGCAGCGCCTACAATGTCAAAAGCCCCTGAGAAATGTCCAACCGGTGGCCTCTCTCTTCATAAAGAGGCTTTTCAGCAGGTTCTGCCAATGCCAAAGGTCAGATTACGCACATAACCGCTGTTGCTTTATCAGACTCGCAGACAGAGCCCCGCCAAACACCTCACCAAGAAGCGGCGGCCCTCTGTCTCATATCGACAGGTGGGGGGACATTTTTTTTTAATTCAATCGACTCGCACAGTCATGCCTGCTGACATTTCCAATCAATAGGCCTCTATAATGGATCAATCTGCTGCAGCTGCAAACTTCTAAACTGTTTCAACAAATAGCTTTAGACTAAATAGTTTTCACAAGACAAATCGGTGAGCCTAAAAGGGCATCATTAGATATTAAAGCAGAAGCAGCAACTTGTCTGTGCTGGCCTTGGGCGTTCTATTTAGAGTCAATAATAAATGGTCTGCTCACCAGTATCATCTGTCGCCTTGCCTTGGCAGTCACTTTTCTCTCAGAGATTTTACCACACACAAAGCTGCAGCAGAAGGCCTATATTGGCTTATATGAGCGTAAGGTAAATGTCAAGATAAATAATAGCAAATGCTGTGGGAAAGAAAATGGTTGAAAAATGAAAATTCATTATTTACTCACACTTTGATCCATACCAATCATCATATTGATCCTTACCAATATTATCTCTGTGGAACACAATAGAAGATATTTAAAAATAAATAAAAAGAAACAAATAAATAGGATGAAATGGGGTCAAATTGGGTCTAATGTTTCAGATGACTCATTGTATATGGACAGAAACAGTTGATAATTTTTCAAAATGTATTTATTTTTTGTTTTCTACAGTAGAAAGTAAGTCATACAGGTTTGGAACAACATGAGGATAAGGAAATAATGACAAAACTTTAATTTTAGAGTAAAAGATCCCTTTAAGACTATACGCTTAAACAACTGTTCATTCAAAATTATGGGGTCTGCAAGATTTTTTGCGTTTTGTAAAGAAATAATCTTTTTTATTAGCAATGGCACTAACTGCCAGTTTCTGATAAAGTTTAAGGACATTTATAAGTTACAAAATGTACACTAAATAAAGCGGGCGGTACCTTCTGACTCATTCCTTCTGTTTCAGGAATTCAAAGAAAACCGGAAAAAAAAAAAGAAACAGTTCTGCACAAATATTAAGCAGCACACACGGTTTTCAACATTGGAAAAAATTATATCAGAAGGATCTTCGTATACTTAAGTTGGCGTAATGGCTGCTAAAAAACAAGCTATTTGCAAATGACGGGAATAAGTAAAAAATATAAAAGAAGGAAAACTTCTTTAAATTAGAATATTCATGATATTATTTTTTTGATTAAATAAATATTGAGCATAAGAGGCTTCTTTCTAAAGTAAAAATAAGAAGAAAATCTTACAAGCCACACATTTTTGAACAGTAGTGTATGTTTGAACGTAACAGCAAATATGTGTGTTTTGATTTTCAGTTTCAAAACTAATAGAATTATGAGGTTGGGTGACACAATTAGACTATACTCAGCATCTTTCAGCCCAGGACACCCTCTTCTGCATCTACTCTGAGACCATTAAATATCCACTTAAACGCATAGAAAGTCGAAGAGCTCTTCCATTAACTGTGCTTCTTAATGTACATTACAGAGCAGAGCAGACTTCATAAAAGCTGTGTTTTTAACTTCCTTAGTGCATCTGTGGGGATATATTAATTGAATAAGTTAAAAACCTCCCGAGACAGAGAATATTAAACATTGGAAACTATTTATTGAACATTTCTAACCAAATATCTGTTAAATACATCATTTATTCTTATTCTTTATGTCTCAATGACAAAGAAAGAATACCAATATTTACACTTTGAATATGGAATGTTGCATGACACTTTAAGGCGCAAAGTCTTTTGGCTTTCGTTTGATCGGAACAACAGTGAAAGAAAAAGGTAATGAAGCTGTCAGTAAGGGTGAAAATCATAATTATTCAGCTAAAAGTAAATTAACGTGTCTTGAACTCGCCATTTCAAGTTCCTTCAAATGAGGCAGAGTTGATAAATTATACTTTGAAAAGACAAATATCTTTGTATATTACACATAACTGGCTCCACACTCCCACACACGTCACAGCTTCGTCTCCTAGGCTACGGTTTTGAAGGTCTGTAGAATCAAGTTAGTTTGGTGGATAAGCCTGTTGGCACTGATAAAGACGTTTATTGCCCTGTAGACGGGAAAGAGAAAAGTCACTGCTCAGGACATCAATTGGCTGATCATTTTTCATTGAGAAATGCACTTTCATAGAAGATCTGTAAAACAGATGTCTGCTAGAAGCATAAGCACTGCACTTTAAAAAGACATCTGTCACTGTCCTTGCTTACTTTCCATCTTTAAAGTATGTTTTCAGCGTATCACTGAAGCTTTTGGAGTACTTCACAAACTCCTTCTTTTGGTGTTCAAGTGCCTGGGAAAAAAGTTAAACATGTTAATATTTGGCTATTAAAAAGAATTGAGCTTAACTAGCAGCATTTGTGACATACTGTTGATTATGCAAAAAACAAAACAAAAAAAAGGAGATCAAGGTTATAATGAGGAACTTAATACAATGGAAGGGGACTTTTTTATGATTAAAAATAAATGTGAAGCTTATGTTCTAAAAGCACTTACATTACATCTCAAAGAAAAGTTTTAATACAAAAATTTAAGTCATTTAAAGGTTTTAGCCATTAGGCTTGTCATTGCAACACATTTGTTACAAAGTATAATTAGATGAAACTTTACACAGAAAAGCTTAGTAAATGATTTTCTTCACATTATGTTAACACAATGTTATTTCTTTCTTACACAAATGCATCGCTTTTTTTTTTTTACAAAAAATGCATCGCTTCGCTTCAGAAGGCCTTTATTCACCCCTGGAGCACTTTTATGATAGATGCACTTTTTTGGGCTTCAAAATCTCGATCCCCATTCACTGCCATTATAAAGCTTGTAAGAGCCAGGACTCCAATATAGCTCTGATTTTATTTGTCTGAAAGAAGAAAGTCATATGCACCTAGGATGGCTTGAGGGTGAGTAAATAATGGGGTCATTTTTCATTTTTGGGTGAACTATCCCCTTAACTTGTATTAATTCCAGAAAATTATTTAAAAAAAATATCCCAACCTGCTTTGTGCAACAGTGAAAATCTGTGAAATAAGAAATACTTACCCTGCGATTCTGATACTGATATTTCTTAAACACATTGTTGACTGTGTCCAGCAGCTCTTTTATAGCACTGGCGATGTCTCTGTGGAAATCAGCGAGAGGTCAGGAGTGATGAATACATTTATGAACAGCGAAGCACTGACTCAGCAATCAGGCAGTGGAGAGTGGCAAGATAACAGAGGAGAGTTCCATTAAAATGTCTACACATTTTTCATGTTTGAACATCTCCTGAGGTCTATGTATTCATGGTATTGTCAGCTATGTGAGATCACTTAGTCGATTAATTGTTGGCTGATTGCTTGATTAAAACTAAAGTACTACACTTTAAACAAGACTATAAGGGGAGAAAAATCTATAGGTTCCTAACGATTTTGACTGCAGTTATTCCTCTAGTTTGTAGTAAGTAAGTACAACGCAAGTATTCATTTAGCAGAAGCTTTATCCTAAGTGACATACAGTACACTTATTACTGGGACAATTCCTCTGGAGTGACCGGAGGTTAAGTGCCATGCAGATTACCGGGGCAGATCTTTAACCACTATGCCATCAAGGTGAAAACACGGGACAGGATCCTCACTTTATGGTCTGTAGGAAGCGCACTCTGTCGTTGATCTCGTCTGGGATTTTACTCAAGATATGTTTGAGGGCTCGTGCTTTCTCGTTTAGGTCCTGGAATTCCTGCTCTGGTCTTTCAATCATGTACTCTGTGAAATATGAATCACAAAACTTCTTTAGGTTCAGATACTAAAACAGTCATTATTTGTATCATTTTGAGTGTAGGAAAGATCCAGAAATATGGACTGTACCAGAAGCAAATTATGTTTTTTTACCTTCCACGTCATCTGCAGCCAAGCGCAGTAGTGACTCTGTGAAGTTGATCTCCACGTTCTTCTTCTCCAGTATCTTCATGATGATATCCTGAGTGAGGCCTGGGTTCTCTTTCTCTGCCTTGAGAGGGTGGCGTTGATTGAAGAGCATTAAACTCACATCAGTAAACCTCATATTATGTTGAGCATGAAATTAATCGTTTTTTTTAAAACAAATACATCACAAGGGCCAGATGAAGAGAGATAACATATCAGAAAAATAAATACTGTATCATCTGCCAGCTGATGAATGGACACTTTCAGGAAGTCTTACTTTGATAAATGCTGCCCGCAACGTCTGTGCTGCTGACAGGTTTATCCCCTCCAACTGTCAGATGAATAAATTCAAAATCAGACATTTCATATTCACATACTTTATGATGAAATATCAACTACTTGAAGCTACACTACAGCTAAAAATGTTGGGGTCAGTAAAACTTTTTTCATCCATATTTGTCAAGAATGCATTCAATTGATCAAATGTAAGAATAAAGACATGTATAATGTTATAAAAGATTTATATTTCAAATAAATGCTGTTCTTTTGAACTTTGTGTTCAACATGGATTCAAAACCAGGTTCTGCAAAAATCACAACTGTTTCCAGCATTAAAAATAATAAAAAAAGGTTTATTGCGCACCAAATCAACATATTTAGATCATGTGACACTGAAGACTGGAGTATTGGCTGCTAAATATTCAGCTTTGCCATCCGGGAATAAAATAATTTTATAAATGTTTCAAATAGAAAACTGTTATTTAAATGCATATTTAAGTTTTAAATGTGTTAAAACAAATTCAGCCTGGGTGAGCATCAATTGTACCAACCCTAAATTTTAAACAGTACTGTACAGTGGGTACGGAAAGTATTCAGACCCCCTTACATTTTTCACTCTTTGTTATATTGCAGCCATTTGCTAAAATCATTTAAGTTATTTTTTTTCCTCATTAATGTACACACAGCACCCCATATTGACAGAAAAACACAGAATTGTTGACATTTTTGCAGATTTATTAAAAAAGAAAAACTGAAATATCACATGTCCAAATGTATCAGTGTGCAGAGAACAGCCTGTAAAATGTCTTTATTGTTAGATAAATAAATAATTAATTCAATGAAAGATAAAATCCATAACTTTGACAGCAGGTTCAATTATACAAATATAAACATAACATGTTTATATGGTCAATAAACACTACATATTTGCTTATAGTGAAGTGTGAATCTAAATACCTCGTTGAAGACTGGGTACATGACTGCATATAATGTCATAGAGACTATTGAATTAGTCTCAGCTTCATTCTTCATCTCTTCCATTGTCATCCTCAATGGAGGCCCACCACAGGTAATAATGGGCAGTTGAGCCACACAATTCACTCCGTTCTCTCAAGCACACTACAATGTTTGGAAGGAATACATTGAATTAATGGATATCGATCAAAAAGTTATTCTCAACAAATAACAATTCACTTCATGACAAATTTCTACATTTAAAGATTTACATTTAATCATTTAACAGATTAAAGATACAAAATGTTTAGTTAAAGACAATTAAGATCATTTTTAAATTCATACTACTTGGAAGTTTTAAACACATTATTAGTGACAGCTAAGAGAATACAATATAAAAACAAAACAAAAATATTCAGTAACATTAAATTATTAGTATTTTTACTCTGAGGTGCAATTAAAAAGATACAATTAATATATACGATAGAACTTACTGCATTGAAATAAATATTTACGTAATTATTTATGTAAATATTTTAATGCATTACTATTGCTGCATCTGTTTTATACCTAAATATAATAGTTAAATATATAATAGTTATGTAGGGCTGAATATCCTCCTGAGACCCAGCTATGGAGTTTTTGCCTCTGTAGTGGACATTATATTTTAGTGAATTTCTCTGAGACCTCACGTGTCACAGTTTTAAGTCTGGATTTCCTGTACAGAGCACATTCAGGGCTTTTCAGAGATACTAAATGACTGGATGTTTCACCATGGCCACTCCCTCTCTTAATTAATTTAGTGATAAAATTGTACATCCTTATGGAAATATGATAATATTTTGTAATTACAATTTAAATCTGATTAATTGTTTGTCATAAATCAGCATCTCAGGAAAATGTTATGGGGTTTCAAATCAAAATATGACTTCCTGTTATGAAACGGGACATAATTTCATACATGTCCACTGTAGAGGACACCAGGACTAAAAGCATGTTTATTATACATTTTGGGAGACAAAATAATTTAATAGGAAAACAAATTATATATCAATATTCTTATGAAATATTAGATATTATTATGAAAATCGGCCAATTACTACTCCCATTATTACACTACTTTTTTCAACATGCTGTCCCAACAGCACTATAATATGCAAATTAGATACAGTGTATAAAATTGTGCTTAATGGGAAAACCAGTTTATGGAATTTTTACACACATATTGCATAAAGCAAAATGGTATATCAAATAATTTTGTTATATATTTTATAACATAGTTGAGAACCATCCTTAAAGTTAGGTATAAAAAAATCCTGAAACCTAAAAATTGATTGGTGATATTTTTTTTAAATTCCCACTGTTTTTGCCTTTTCATGTCTACTCATTTTATTTTTAGAAAAACTGAGTACTGGTGTCCTCTACAGAGGACATAGCATAACATATAAATATAATATTTCAAAAATGTTATTTTACCATATTTTTCTTATGCTCTAAACAATGTAATGACATGAAAAAATACTAAATTCACAAAGCTTTTTATTTCTGGTTCTCAGGAGGATAAATATATATTTGACTGCTATGGTTTCCTCAGTCAAACTTGACTGCAGAGCCTCACCTAACTTGCATGACATAATATCGACGTAATCTTGACACAATCTAGACACCTTGTTTTTGTCACAAAATATAGCCTAGATAGTCCATGCTAGTGAAACTTTAATTATTTAACCTGCTAACCCGTCCATTACAATAGACTTGTAGCAAATGTTTTTCTAGCATCTTTGTCACAATCCCTCCGGCTCCTTTCGGTTCAGTTTGGTAGTTTTTAAACCGCCAAATAAAACAGACCTCATTCTGACTTTATTCAAGATTTGCTTATTTCTCAAGTGTTTTTTAGCGTTAGCAGCCTAGCTAACTCCTTCATAGCCAAAAATGAGCAGGCTGGCTATCAAAGTTAGCAGACAGATCTGTTCATCTCGACGTCCGGACATTTAATATGATCACAATCTTAACAGAAATACCTGCTCTCGTCTTCGCCTGCACGTCCCACTGCTGAGGGGTAAGTAATAAAGGTTTCCTTGACGCTTAGCTAGCAAAATGTAGCTGTGTTTGTTTTCAACTTCGGAAGTCGGAAGTTTTCTGCGCGAGCTGAGAGAAAGCTGACGACTTCCGTCTCCTGACCAACCAGACTGTACCTTCTATGGGCGTTTGAGCGCGTCTCATACTTTCTATTGAATATAATTACTGTAGGAATATTTGAAAATCTTTTTATTTGCAAATCAGTAAACATACAGCATTTAATTCGCAAAAACAAATACAGATGTATAAATAATAGTATGAGCAGTTAAACTATAAGGGGGTGAACATTAACAAAAGAACCCACATTAATCATAATTTTAATAAAGCTAAAAAAAAAATCCCACATTTGGCTTCGTGTAAATATTTCAAAATATAGTGTCATTTTTATCTTTTATAAGTAGCCTACATTTGATGTCCACATGTTCAAATTATTTAAGGTTCCTACTGAGAATCATAAAAATTTCATTTGATAATAACAGAATACAATAAAAGAGCTCTTGTACAGCTTTAATATATAATATTTTTATACTTTACAGGGAAAATCCAGATGCGCTTTAGGTTTTGAGATGAAAGTGATATACCAGACAAAAAGTACAAAAAGGTAAAAAGAAACATTGGAAAATCATTTACAATTTAACTTCTTATCCATTTTACTACATTACTACTTTTAATAAGTGAAGATTAATTTGAAAACATTTTTTTCACCTTAAAAATCCCAAGTACAGAACTGAGGGAATATTAAAAAATAAATAATATTTGCCTATAAGAAATCATTCAACTACTCTCTGACATAAGAAATCAAAAGTTGACTTATTTTTATTCAGCAGGGTGCCATTTCATATCGCCTTAGTGAGATCAAAAATATACAATGCTTTGATTAAATATGAATGCTAAACAAATCCTTGTACTTGGAAGTACAAGGCTCTTGCATAAGTAGTCACTTAAAAAAACAAGGGATCACAGTTGTTGCACTTTAGTTTTCTGCAAGAAGAGATGTGTAAAGCCACTCATCAGGCACTAGAATCAGTCCCCTCCACATCTCAGGCTTTTGATTTCTTTCCCTAAGATCTTCTTCATCCTCTTTTTATCAGTTTTTCTTGGAAGCTCTCCATCTGACTGGCATCGTTTTCAGCTTCTGGGTTTTCATTCAGTTTATCATGGCCCTGAAACAAAACGTTTTTTGATATTTCAAATCTTCTGTGCTCAAAATGCACTTAGCCTGTCTAACATTTTGTGCATTTACATTCTAAATACACTGCTCTGCATTTTCAGCTAAAGTACAAAGTTATAATTCTTTTCTATATGTTTCTCACTACTTTTGGTTGATTGATAGGAAAGGCCTTCTTAAGCAGTTGGCTGACCTGTGCTCCATTACGCTCACTGTAGGGATCTTCTTCACTCTCTTCCTCTTCTGCTCTTCTGTCTGTCATGCACTGAGTCATCAAGAGTCTAATGGATGTTGCAGTGGGGATGATGGGAACAAGTCATTTTTCATGTAGCATTTTGTATCACTTCCACAGCACACCAGTCCATCAATGCCTGTATTCCCTCACCTCATACTCTACATCGTCCTCATATTGCTCATCCGGCTGGTCCTCTTGCTGCTTGGGATTGCCTGCCACCTATTGATATAGTGCATCAGTAATCTGCTTATCGTTCCATAACAGAGGGTTTAGTTCTTTTGCTGGAAACTACTAACAGCAACTTTGTCAACAGGTTTTACATTTATTTATTTACTCTTTTGTCTAAATTAAAAAATAAAATGCTAAAAAATGTATCATTTTAAATGCTACAACATTACAACATTATAATATACAGTATAAAATGGTTGTTAATTTTAATATTTACTGAAGTTAATGGGTTTTTTTTTTTTAGATTTACTTTAAAATGATAAAGGTCATTTAAATCTGTAAACATCTGTAAAAATATTAATGAAATACATCATAATTCAAAAATGTGCGATTGTTACGTTTTTTATGTTTTTGAAAGAAGTCCCTTATGCTCGCCAAGGCTGCATTTGTTTGATCAAAAATACACTAAAAACTGTAATACTGTGAAATATTATTACAATTTAAAATAACTGCTTTTATTTTAATATATTTTAAAATGTAATTTATTCCTATGATGGCAAAGTTGACTTTTCAGCATCATTACTCGGTGTCACATTGTCTTCAGTGTCACTTGATCCTAATCTAATATGCTGATTTGGTGCTCAAGAAACATTTCTTGTTATTAATGTTGAAAACAGTTATTATTTTTTGTAGAAACCGTGATATTTTCAGAATTCTTTGATCAATTGAACATAAAAAAACAGCATTTATTTGAAATATAAATATTTTTTAACATTATGAATGTCTTTACAGTCAGGTTTGATCAGTTTAATGTGTCCTTGCTGAATAAAATTCATTTCTTAAAAAACAAAAGTCATCTTCACTGACGGCCCAACGTTGAACAGCAGTGTATGTTCAATATTGCCAAATAATGATACATTTAAAAAAATCCCTTGGCAAAATAAATCAAACTTGTACTTGTACAAATGTCAGAGGTCAGTATCACTGCAGACTTTATTCCATGAATAATATAAGAGGAGCTTGTCTGTATCCTTCTTGTTAACTCACCACAAGCTGCTCATCCTCTTCAGGCCTGATCTTATTCGCATTGCTCTTGTACTCGGTTTCTTCTTCTGCCTCTTCAAATTCATCTTCGTTCTGGTTGTTGGCCTCATTCACAGAGTTCAGGTTTTTTTCTCCCATGCCCTGCTTAAAAGGAGTCATTTCAAGAGAGAATACGTAATTAATAGAAATCTTAAACTTCAAATGATACAATTTCCTGTGATAAAACTTTAAAGAAATTGTAATTTGCACTTCAAAGTCAAATAATTGAGCTTTTCGAGAAATAATACAGAGAAAGCTCAGCCACAGTGTTTACGCCACACTGCCTTGATGTTATTGAATAATTTATTTATGACTCTGCATGCAATTTGTCATTCACACAGTGGTCCGGATCAGTTTTTTTCCTGTTTTCTACATGTGACACAGATCTAATTTCTGAACAGCGTAAACAAACAATGATCTTTTCAAATCTGTTTTAGGCCTCTTTCATGTCTGATCATGCAATTCTTACTGCAAAGAGGAAAATTTGCAAATGCAGATCAAAAAATGACATTATATATAATAAAATATACACTGCATTATCAGACACACCTTTTCGTGCTTTTGCATCTTTTTTACATCTTCTCGTCCAGCCATAACATGGTGTGATTGCACAGCATTCCCTGTATTTCAACAGAAATTAAAACTATACTGTAAAAATGATTTTTCAAAGCTGTAAAAAAAAAAACACAGATTATTGTTTTACAAGAAAATACTACTTTAGTTTATCTAATTTGAAATGTCATGTTTCATTTATGTGTTACTTGCCTTTTTTGTAATTTGTGAAATTAAATGGCAATTTCTGGGTAAAAAAAAAATGTGACAATTTTTTCAGCATAATAACATCAGTGTTTTAATTTAAATGTTGTCGATTCAAATCTCAGCTTGGTAGCACTTTTGACATTTGTGCTAGAACCCTTAGCGTCATAAAATACAGCAGAATCAGAAAAAGCCAATACCTGCCACAAAAATATCCTTCCTTACCAGCAATAACTGTATCCAAAGCCTCAAAGTGTACTTTGGTTCTGTGAAGTGGCTCTGTCTGTGTCTGTTTCTCTGGGGTTTGGCTTAGCGTGTTGCGAGGGTTAATGCCCAGCTCTTCTGGGTTTGATAAGGAATGTTCCAGCACTGCCTTTTTCCCCTTATCCTCTCCTCCTCTATCCTTTGATGTGCTTCTCTCCTCTTTCTTGCCGTTTCCCTCAGCAAAAATATCAATTTGCCGAGGCTGCTTCATTGCCACTTTGGTCGCATTGTTATTTTCAATTTCCAACACACCTTGAGGGGATAACCCTTTTCCATTTTCCTCATATCCTTCCACCTGTAAAGGAGAAACATCCGTATGACCAAAGTGTGGTGTGGCCTGATGATAAGACACTTGCATTAGCCACAGTCACACATTTACATTATTAGGTTACGTGAGTCATCTCATCCTGAAGTTGACAAACTAGCCCAAATGGCCTTTGAATATATACTTCAACTGCAATAGGAAGTGAGAATAATTTCAAAAAAGGATTAAGACTTAATCCATTTGTGGCGCGAGAGTGTGAACAGCACACATTAATGTCTACAGTAGGATAATCCATAGGCTTCCTTATTAATAAAAGCAAAAAGACAAATAGTAAATTAGTTAACGTTGTATGTTACATTTCCTTCTGTACCTGAATGGGCTTATTATGCAGCTCCTCATTTAGGCGCTCTACTGTCTTCAGTATATAGCAGCGGTGGTGAACTCCAGTCCTGGAGAGCCGCACCCCTGCAGAGTACAGCTCCAACCCTAATTAAAACTCACCTGCCTGTAGCTTTCTAGTAACCCTTCAGACCTTGATTAGCTTGTTCAGGTGTGTTTGATTAGGGTTGAAGCAAAACTCTGCAGGGCTGCGGCTCTCCAGGACCGACGTTCGCCACCCCTGGTATATAGCTTCGGGTGCGTTCAGTTGCAAAATTATCAATTTTAGCCTCTCGGCCTGCACTGGATGCTTTATTGCGATTCTCCTTTAATCGCCTCAGCTCTTCCACCTGAAGCTTTATTCAAACATTGAATTACGATGGAATTAAACATTTCTCAAGTGATACTTTGTATTGCATAGATTGGGTAATGAAAGTCAAATAGTATGAGAGCTGACTCTATGAGAGAACAGAGACTGTTAAACATAAATTAAATAAACAGCCAAGGAGAAAATGTACTGAATTTATAATGTTATATATTCTAACCTTCATAAATAATTGTTATAAAATAGATTCCCCAGTTTTATTTGAGAACAATGTTTTATACAGCATGACGCTACTGAAGGGATGATTTCTACAATGTAAGGTGAGGAAGAATAAGTAGTTTACATGGTAGAATGTGTCACAGTTGCACATTACAGTGCTGTAAAAAAGTTTTTGCCCCCTTCCGTTTTTTTTTATAAATATTTGTCACACTTGATTCAGATCATCAAACAAATTGTAATATTACACAAAGATAAGCGGAGTAAATACAAAATAAATGATTTCGAAATAATTATTTCATTTATTAAGGGAAAAAAGCTGTCCAAACCTGCCTGGCACTACGTGAAAAAGTAATTGCCCCCTAAATCTAATAACTGGTTGTGCCACCTTTGGCAGCAACAACTGCAATCAAGCGTTTGCGATAACTGGCAATGAGTCTTTCACATCGCTGTGGAGGAATTTTGGCCCACTCTTCTTTGCAGAATTGTTTTAAATCAGCCACACTGGAGGGTTTTCGAGAATGAAAGGACTGTTTAAGGTCATGCCACAGCATCCCAAACGGATTTAAGTCCGGACTTTGCCGCTCCAAAACCTTAAAGGGGTCCTATTATGCTCTTTTACAAAGTCTTGATTTTGTTTTGGGGGTGTACTAGAACAGACTCTCATACTAGGTTGTTCGAAAAACACATTATTTTTCACATATTTTACTTTATTACAACACCTCTCTCCCCAGTCATGGCATGAATGGCTCGAATAGTTCCTATATCAAATGAAGGCCCGCCTTCTGAAAGACAAAATGTGCTGGCGTGGATGACTGGGGTTAGCTGGGCGCACAGTGTGTGTTGTGATTGGCACCACTCGGTGCCTGGTCGGGAAATGTCATGCCCCTTACCATAGCCACCTGCGAGCTTCAGTGTAAATATTGCATCAAAATCAAATAAATTTGAGCGCGATTGTATAAATTTGATACCGGATGATTGTAACCACTCTAAGTTAATCTGCCTTGGGAAAGCTAGCGTGTCTCAATAACACTCGTTGCCTTCTCTAGTGCAGCGCAACCAGAGGTCTCGTCCCATTCGTCGATATTTCTGATATCACAAATCCTGGAAAATATGCTTTGTAGTCCAAACGAGTCGTTCGTTGTAGTTTTTGAAAAGTGGTTTATGTTAAATAAAATATCTCCTTTTGAAATAGACTTTGAGCTTTGTAACTTTGCAGATCTTTTTTTTTATGCTCAAACAGCAACATTACAGCAACATTACAGACTAACTAAAGTTGAAAATGTGAAAAAGCATAATAGGGCCCCTTTAATTTTGTTTTTCTTGAGCAATTCAGAGGTGGACTTGCTGGTGTGTATTGGATCATTGTCCTGCTGCAGAACCAAAATTCGCTTCAGCTTGAGGTCACGAACTGACGCGCAACCCACGGGGACATTCTCCTCAGGTTTTTGCTGATTATAGGAGTGCAGAAGTCATGGTTCCATCAATTATGGCAAGTCATCAAAGCAGCCTCAGACCATCACACTACCACCGCCATGTTTGACTGTTGGTATTATGTTCTTTTTATGAAATGCTGTGTTTGTTTTACGCTAGATGTAACGGGACACACATCTTCCAAAAAGTAAAACTTTTGTCTCATCAGTCCACAGAATATGTGCCCAAAAGTCTTGGGGATAATCAAAATATTTTTTTGGCAAATGAGAGACGAGCATTTTTGTTCTTTTTGGTCAGCAGTGGCTTTAGCCTTGGAACTCTCCCATGGATGCCATTTTTGCCCAGTCTCTTTCTTATTGTTGAATCATGAACCCTGACCTTAATTGAGGCAAGTGAGGCCTGCAGTTCTTAGATGTTGTTCTGGGTTCTTTTATGACCTCCTGGATGAGTCGTTGTTGCGCTCTTGGAGTAATTTTGGTAGGCCGACCACTCCTGGGAAGGTTCACCACTGTTCCAAGTTTTCTCCATTTGTGGATAATGACTCTGAAAAGGTTCCGCCTGGGCAGTCCCAAAAAGGCTCTACGAAAAAAAAAAAAAAAATGTGGGGGGGGGGGGGACCTTTATAACCCTTCCAGACTGATACATGTCAACCATTTTGTTTCTCATCTGTTCTTGAATTTCTTTAGACATGATGTGTTGCTCTTTAAGCATGCTTCACTATGTCAGACAGGTTCTATTTAAGTGATATCTTGATTCAACAGGTCTGGCAGTAAACAGGCCTGAGTGTGGCTAGTGAAATTTAACTCAGCTTTCTAAAATAATGTGGTTAATCACAGTTCTTTCATGATTTAACAGGAGGGAGCAATTAATTTTTCAAGTAGGCCAGGTAGGTTTGGACCGCTTTTTTCCCTTAATAAATGAAATTATAATTTAAAAACTGCATTTTCTATTTAATTGCATTATCTTTGTGTAATATAAAATTAGTTTGATGATCTGAATCTTTTAAGTGTTACAAATATGCAAAAAAATTTAAAAAAACAGGAAGGGGTAAAAACCTTTTCACACCACTGTATATCGGTCAGAGATAAATGTCAGTATTAAAGGTGTTCATATGAAGGACAATTAGCATTTTTCCGTTCTCTTTGGAGTGTTACAAGCTGTTTGTGCATAAAGAAGATCTGTAAAGTTGTGCATAAAGAAGATCTGTAAAGTTCAAATCCAAAGAGATATTCTTTATTAAAAAGTTCAGAGTCAACCACGCCTACCAAAAACGGCTCGTTCTAACACGCCCCCACATATCTACTCCACTATGTGGAAATATTTGCATAATGCCGCCCAAATGTGCACGCAAAGAAGAAGGCGTAACTTTTATTCTCGCTTGTAGTATTGTTGCCACTGCCGCCATGTCATGAAGACGCTGTGTGTTTCGTTGTGAAAGACAAACTACTTGGTTTGGCCTTTCAAAAGAGGTAAGGATAATCTGCTTCGTCAGCAAGAGCGGCTCTAAAGTGCTGAAATAGCGGGCGCTGAGGAAATACATTCAAACTTAGTGCGTGCTCACCGGATCGGATTCACCGCTTCTTCGCTTGGACCGCCGTTCTCGACCCCGCCGCCTCGGCTCACTTTTGCCCGGCTTCAGCTCATGCTAAGCCGGTGCTTTCACTCACGCTAGGCCGCTGTGTTTTTAGTTATTTTGTGGAAGCGAAACGATTGTGTGGTCTACATAAAACGGGGACGATCTCGCCACTTCGTCATGCCTGGAGTTGATCTGTGCTGGTCGCTGAGGGAATACTTCAACTTTGATCGCCGGCACATTTTATGGAGGACTGTTAACTGATCCTGGAAGAGTAGACTACAATGCCGGCAGTTATTGACTACACAGAGTACGGTTTTCTTTTATCATTTTCCACTGATGATTCAAACGCGATTTTTGGGCAGTAGAGTAGTTCTTGATTTTTTTAATTTCTCTGATCACAAATGCAGACAAATGGTTTTATGTTTTAAAAGACAGATGTAAGTCATTATAGTCAGTAATTATGTCCCCAATGGATGCAACATATGCCTTGTTTGTAATGGGTTTTAATGGTTTTGTGTCGTCGCTCCGGCCGGGACACGGCATCACAGTATGGTGAGGGGCTTAACATTTCCGTCACACGCTTTAGGTTTTCGGCCAATCACAACGCACTGGATAATTGGCCAATCACAGCACACCTCGCTTTTTCAGAACGATGAGTTTTTGTAAAAATCGACACGTTTCAGAAATTTGGGGCATAGAGGAGAAACAATAATGTACAGTATGTGGAAAATATTTGTTTTTTACTTTAAAACCGCATAAACACATTTCATTACACCAAAATGCACAACAATAATGGTCTTTTTAGCAGAATCATAGGACCCCTTGAAACTTTTAGTAGCAGGCAAACATGCATCACTCACACATGGTCAAATGCCAGGGTGACACATCTGAAAACGATCAACCATAATAAGAGACTTAATACATGCTTAAGATGTAAATATTGCTAGGCAGGTGTTTCCAACAAACTTAACTCAATTTCACATCTCTCTGCACATTTCAGCTGTCTTTGTAGGGTAAGATGGCATGAAATGAGATGAGAACATGATTAGTAGGTTAAAGGGGTCATATGACGTTGCTAAAAAAAAAACATTATTTTGTGTAATGAAATGTGTTTCATGTGTTTAAGGTTAAAAAAACATTATTTTCCACATATTGTACATTGTTGTTTCTCCTCTATGCCCTGCCTTCTGAAACGCGTCGATTTTTACAAAGCTCATCATTCTGAAAAGTGAGACACTGATTGGCCAGCTATCCAGTGCGTTGTGATTGGCTGAATACCTCAAGCGTGTGACGGAAATGTTACGCCCCTTACCATACTGTGATGCCGTCTCCCGGCGCGACAAGACAAAAACAATAAAACCCATTATAAATGAGGCATTTTTTGCATCCAGTGTGGACATAATTACTGATTATAATGACTTGTACTGTCTATTTACGCGTTACGTTGCATCGCGCCGCATAAACATAAAAACATGTCTGCATTTGTGATCGGAAAAAATGACAAACAACAAGCGCTACTCTAAACTCGGGCCGCATTACAATATGGTAAGGGACTTAACATTTCCGTCACACGCTTGAGGTATTCGGCCAATCACAATACACTGGATAGCTGGCCAATCAGAGCACACCTCGCTTTTCAGACAGATGAGCTTTGTAAAAATCGACGCGTTTCAGAAAGGCGGGGCATAGAGGAGAAACAATAATGTACAGTATGTGGAAAATAATGTGTTTTTTTAACCTTAAACCGCATAAACACATTTCATTACACCAAATACACAAAATAATTTCTTTTTAGCAACATCATATGACCCCTTTAAATGTTAAGAATTAGTATTGGGATACCCAGCAAACAAATTTTTGTATTTGTTAAAGGTGTTGCAGTGGCAGAATGTGATTGACTTCAAGCATGATACACACAAACTTAAAGCAGTGGTCATGACTGTGTGTTACCTGGGCGGCAACAAGTGCATTTTTATGGTCTTGTAATGTGAGTGAGAGATGATCTTTTGAAGCTTGCAGGTTCTTGTGCTGTTCCTAAAATGGTGAGGGAGAAATAAATTACTGTAATTTCAGTAACGTTTAGAATAGTAAAAGTCCATGTTTTAGGATTACAAACTGAATAGCAATACAGTAGTCAACATTTGAAGTGGATCAAAAAAAAAGTTCATCCAAGTTGTCCTAACACAAGAACACATTTTGGTTTTAGGACAGCTTTGATGAAAGGTTTTGATCCACTTCAAATGTTGACTAGTATATTCTCTGTCCTTAACTGAACTACTACATGCAAATTCAAACTTCCTTGAAACTCTAATCACATAATGCATCACAGAATCCTTTGTAGTTTCTCTGACCTGCACGTCAAGTAACTGTGTGTAGATGTCCTGATGAGCTTTCCGCAGCTGTCTGTTCTCCTCTCGAAGGTTGTACACATTCTCTGCAAGGAGGAAATCTGGTGATGAAAGACTCTAGCAAATGTATGTGGTCAGGTGCATTTTATATGACTGGAAATGGATTTGGTCTGAGCCTTAAATCTGATTACTCTGAATACATACAAGAGTAGCACACAGATTCACCTTTCAGTCTGGAAATTTCAACCTCCTTCTCCCTCTGCAGGTTGTCCATTTCCAACCTGTGCTCATCCAGAACACGTTCATGATCCTGCCCTTGATTCTGGTGCTTCTCTTGAAGTTCATAGTATTGCATCTTCAAGTCTTCATGCTGGGACTGATTTAGTGGTTTGCAAACGACGTGAGAATTATTATATTTAACATTGTCCACAATTAAAATACAATAACTAATTTATCAAAAACTTCCATTATTTCATCTCACCTTCAGTATTTGATGCTCTGTCTGCAGAGCATTCAGTCGATAGGTTGATTCTTGCTGTTAGGTCAAACAAAACTGTAAGTTATTATGCATCCACAACAGCTGACAGCAGCTTTATCATGTTTACACATCATTAGTAATCAAAACACCATACTTTTTAAATTACCTTTTCTTTGTTGAGGGCCTTCTGTGATTCCCGCTTAAACACAAGCAAATCTATGATGTATTGACAATCAATAGAGGCTTTTAAAAACAAACGTGAAGCAGACTGCATTCAGCACAACCTGGACTCATTATCATTCATTATCTATCATCATTATCAAATCGCATCCAGATTAAGTGGGTTGTGTATATCAGGAAATCTATTATTGTGCAAATGAACAGGACATTACCCTCTTCAGCCTTCTTATGCTCAAGTCTTTCTTTCTGGAGGGATTTCTCTAGTTTAGAATGATGCTCATATACCACTGAAAAGAGAAAGAAAAATATTATTTTTATTGTATTTTTTTAGAATGTAAATATATTAAATGATCCGCTTTGTGGAATTACAAAAACATATAAACAGATTTTTTTGTATATGTTGTGTTAATAAAGTTGCATATATAAATAAAACATATATTGATCGACCTATATGGTTGCTAAATATACTAGCATATAAAAAAATCATCATAGATGCCTATATACATGTACATATATACATGCTAACTATACATATACTATAATTTCCTTTCATTTTTTTAATGATATTATGTCAGATATTTAAGTCAATTTAATCCCCAAATCATTACTGTAATGCAACTCATGCTACTGGAAATACAATAATATTAAATTAAAAATATTAATATATAAATTATTTTATTTTATCATAGTAGCATTTATCGTATGTACTGCATTTAATGAATTAAAGCTAATTCATTTTTAATTTTAAAAATCTCTGTAAATCATTGCCTTTTTTTACTGCAATACAGTAAATGGCTGTATTACAGTAATGAGAATCATTACTGAAAAAAAAGTAGAAAGAGAATACCAGACACTTTACAGTGATTAGAATATAGGGGTAAAATTAACTTAATTGTCCTGAAAATGATTTCACAATTTCACAAAGTCCAGTTGTATATATTCAATTTCTTTTATGCAAGATACGTTTTCTTTTGGACAGAAATGTGATCTGGACTTGACAGGTTTTATGAGATTCACCTTGATATAATGAACACTATAATCTGGCACAGAAAGGTGAAAATCCTCAGTGTGGTGTTACCCAATGTTTGTCAAAGGACCCCATTCAAAAGCTTAGAGGCAGAAAGCATTGCCATCAAGTGAAAGCAAATAAGTATTCTCAAGGAATGTTGTTCACAAGAAAAGCTTGATGCTGTTCTGATGCGTGTCAATTATTATGCACCAACTATATAAGAGCTTGGATAAGAGGAATTAACAAAACAGGCCGAAACATTTTCAATAGAAATCTCCGGAGGCAAGCATCAGATATCTCAAAACAATCAGATAAGCCCTAATCAAAACATCGAATACAAAGTGCCTTCGCTGTAGGATCTTTTTCATTACATTTCTACCTTGCAGCTGCGCAGAAAGTGACTCTTGATGCTGCTGGTACTTCAAAGCCGTCGATTCAGTCTTTTTCAGCTCTTTATGCATCTCATATGAGACCATGAAGGCGCACAACGTCCCGCAGACGAAGATGAGAAGCAGGAAAGAATGAAATATTCTTCTCTGTCGTCTTGAACAAATTCCTTTCCCCATCCTTTCCTCCTCTTCTTGAGTAGACAGTAAAGACTATGTGCCATCCAATTCTTTTTCAGTAACGTAAATGTTTAGGAAAGCCACAATGATCCGTCTGTTTATTTTTTTTCTCCTCGCGATGCTGTCCCTTTAATGGACGCACCAGTTGACTTCTCGAGTTAGCCCTAATTATAGGCTACTTATCCCTTACGGAAAAAGTAAGTCCGACTAATGGCTATGAATTGGCTTTTTCAAAACTTTCATACGTGTCGTTCACAAAGGACTGTCTGTCATTATAAAAGTTTGTTCTAACCAACTCCTGCTCCCTTTTGAGTACAGTGCCACCCAGAGGCCAGTGTGCGGACGTACATTTACTTCGGTTACTGTACTTCATAACAGATTATGCACATCAGAAATTCATCCAAAAGATAACATATTCTTATAAAAGTGTGTTTCTCACCTAGGGTCACAAATATTTATTATATGTTTTCTGAAAGTCATTAGGCTACAACTTCTACCACATAAATTCCACCACATTCAGATAGGCCTAATGTATTGTGTTTATTAGCGTTTTGTGGTGAAGAAATACGGTGAAGTTTTAAACATTGGTGAAGTGAAATGTAAATGTATAGGCTAATTTATAAAATAAAACTAATTCATAACAGTATTTTATGTCGGTACACAACTAAATAATATTTCCACTCTTCTTGCACAATTTGACAAAATGACAACATGAACTACAACTACAAACAATAAAAATTGTATTAGTGTTTTATTCTAATTTCTGGCTACTACAAATTAAAGTACATGAAATTCAGATGAAAAACTTGCACGGATAGTATATATAAACTGACAGAAGGCAATCTGCTGAGAAGTCGTTTAACTTTTATGAACATGATTGCAAATCGTAAACCATAAACCAGATGTTTGTAGTGTAAATACTTTCATTTTTATGCAGAGGAAGTTTCCAACATGACTAGAATGTCTCTAGTAAATGGAACTTTTCTTGCAGTGAGGATGATGGCAGTGGTGGTCTTCATTCTACAAAGCACTTTAATTGAGCACACTCATTACTCTGGTCAGATCATTCATATTTCTTTGTGATATATGTCTGAGTTGTGCAGCTGTGAAATTTTGGTGGTGATAGATAGTTCTTTACAGTCCTCCGTCTCATGGGCCGACGATAACTGATGTCCTGGAACAAGTGGAATGAGGAGAAGCCAGCTCCTGAGAGAAGAGTTCAGGAGCAGAGGAGCTTTAGAAAGCTAAACCGCCATCATGCCAGCCAGGTGTACTGTTAAAAGGACAAGAACATTGGGTACCAACTAATGCAAAAAAAGGTTGAAACTTTTCTCTTTGGCAGCAAAGATTCCAGACCTGACAAAACCTTTGCTCAGTCTTCTGCTGTTATCTGAGATGAGGATGTGGACTGGAATACATGGGTTGATGGCTGGAAGGAGACCATTGAATGTGCTGCAAAGCTGAAGAGCCAGTCAGGTGTGATGTATCCACTGCCTAAGACCTCTTATGAACACTGGGATGAGTCGAATGATATACATGCTGTTCACTTCTATAAGCTGGTAAGCAAGCCAAAGGGAAGAAAGAAGAATCCGACCCCTTATTCTTGGGTGAATGGCAGGCAAAGAAGGATCCCGAAGATCTCTTTTGTCACCTTGTTACCTTTGTCTTAACATTTTAAAGCGACATTAAGGTAGGTAATGCTAGTCAACACAGGTAGGTTGCAATATTCTAGCATGTCTGTTTTGTCATATGTCTTTTCAAAGTTTTATCACAACAATTTCAACACTTCTTTCATCTAAATAATCCTGCTGTGACTTAAGTATCTGACCTGTGTTTTGATAGAATTTCTTATAAAAAAAATGCAAAGAAATAAATGTTGAGTAGATCATAAACGTTTCCAAGACAGTTTTAATGTGTCCTTCATATAACAAACTCTATTAATTTGATTAATTAATTTAATTTTAATTTTTTTTTAGTTTTAATAAAAATCAACTCCTGGGACATAAAAGTATAGAAAAAGACACCCCAAAACTACATTAACGGCTTTTCAATGACAGCATAGGCTGCCAATCATGATTTTCTTCCTAAAGTGTGTTTTGTGTGTTTTGCTACAAATTCACATATATTGTAACCTCTTTGTTTTTGAGCTGATGGATTTCCAAATAATTCTGAGCTCTATAAATGTAATTACTTGAACAATGTTGTTTACGATATGTACTGTATATATACTGTATACAATTATTGTAATACAGAAATAGCAAGTGATATACATCAACTTTTACAGTCATTGATACTGATGTGTTAGGCATTCATAATAAATAATATGGTTAAATATAGTCTATTTTTAGGTTGACAGGACAAAGTTTACGTCATTTAACATGGGAGGGCTATTCTGACTATATGTCTCACAAACCACTGGAAAATACTGCTCATTGTAACAATCATTACACGTACACATGTGGATGTCATTTCAGAGTTAATGTCACTATGGTTAAAGCACACGCCTTGTTTTGGTTCATTTTATATTATTTGTGGTCAGACTGGCAATAGTCATGAGTAACACCTATATGCAGCAATACGCCAGACAAACATTGTAAATTACCAGACTATAGAAGAGGGAAAATCTGTTTTGAATCATTGGTGACCAATGCAAACAGTCATATCCAGCATGGTGATGTAAATAAATCCAGACTTGCCCCACCTTAAGTCATTAAAATGTCATTTGGAACAACAGATACATTTTTTTTTCTATTTGTAGTCCATTAATTATCCTCACTGAGACACACCACTAGAATTGATTAGCTTTTTACTAATTTAACTAATTTATTTACATGGTAATGCAATTCTCTACTAAAAGCTAAAATTAAAAAAGAATACACAATATTAAACCATTTTAATTGGCTTTGTGCACAGTGTTTTAAGGTTAAAGAGATAATCATCCAAAAATGAAATTTGTGTCATCATTTACTCATCCTCATGTCGTTCCAAACATGCTTTATTTTATTTCTTGTGTGGAACACAAAATAAGTTATTTTGGAGAATGTTTCAGCTGTTTTTGACTATACAGTAAAATTCCATTGTGCCCCATTGAATTTCATTGCATGGACAAACACACTGAGAAATTTAGCAAAATATATATTTGCGTTCCACAGGGGGGAAAATCATATATGACATAAGGGTGAGTAAATGATGACAGAAATTTCATTTTTGTGTAGATTATCCCTTTAAAGGAATAGTTCTCAAGGTCAAACGTAACCCTTTCATGCCATTCAAGATGTTTTTGACTTTCTTTCTTCAAAAGAACAGTACAGAAGATTTTTAGCTGAAACCGTGGTCCCTGGTGATTCATAAAATACAGGTCCATGGGTAATGTCACTTTAAGAGTTAAAAAAAAAAAGTGGTTACAGAAAAACTAAATTAATTCTTCAAATTGTGTCTTCTATGATAGATTGAAGTCTTATGAAGTCAAACGATTGCTCTGAACCTGAATGGATATGTAAAAATGCTGTAGTTTTTCTGACGTCTATTCAGTTTTTCAAAACAGCCAATCGTTTCACTACGTCGACCCAATTATCATCACAGCCAAGGCATTCATTTTAGTGTTTTGTGTAAAATCGTTTTCCTATTTTTTTTTTTTCTCTCTCAAAGTACGGTACTCTGGACTTGCATTTTATGAACCACCAGGGATCATGGGTTCAAATTCAAATCTTCTTTACTGTTCTACTGAAGAAAGACAGTCACCTACATCTTGGATGGCCTGAGGGTAAGTAAACAGTACCTTTTCTGTTTTGGGAGAACTACTCCTTTAAGCAGTGCTTTTTATTTGGAATGAAAAAGAAGGTAAATACAAAATCACTGATGATATACAATGTAATATTACCTAATGTACAAGATTGTATTGCAATGCATATTGGTCTCAGTTGATATACTGAGAGCCACCATGTGGAATGATCTCTGAAACACCCCATCCAATCACATTCCCACGGCTATCACAGGATCCGTCTTGATTGGCATACTCTTTAATCCTCCCTGCGTCCAGCACGTAGTCCCACATGTTCACCCCTGTCATTTTTCCAGTGAATGCAACGGATGAGTCCAGATCTCTGTAGACACCCGAGCGGCTGCGCTCTTGCCCGAGCAGAATGAACCCATTACTGGGCAATACGTGCCCTTCGGCTACTCCGGGCACTCTGGCAACATTCTCTCCATTCACCCACAAAGCGGCCAGCCCCTGCTCTGAGCTCCAAGCTGCACATACGTGTCCCCACTGCCCATCTGTTACTACGCTGTGAGCTTCCACTAGATGGGTCTCACCGCCCACCGTGAGGAGCACCGAGTGTCTTGCCAAAAGAAGCTGGAGCTCTTGAGGGTTTTTCTTGGTTCCGTAAGACAAAAGCACTGTTTTATTCAGAGACTGAGTCACTTTGGCCCACAGACAGATGGTGAATGATTGTAGGGACATGGACATGGAGGGTGTTACCTCTGCGAATATGGTTGGAGGCGCATATGGGAATAGATAAAGCCATTTCACAGCCTTAAAAAAAGAGTGAGCAAGAAATTAAAGATTCATTATTGCACTGAATAATTATGCAAATACTAACAAAGTACAGTGTTTGCAAAGTATTTATTTATTATTTCTCAAGGCCACAGATATTTTATATTTCACATTTTATTATAAGTTCAATGTTTGGAATCATTGTTTTTTTATGTTTTTAAAAGAAGTCTCCTATGTTCACCAAGGCTGCATTAATTTGATCAAAAAAATACAGTAAAAACAGCAACATTATGAAATATCATTACAATTTAAAACAACTATTTTTAATATATTACCAAAAATAAGTTTTCTTTGATTGCAAAGATGAAGTTTTCAGCAGCCATTATTTTAGACATTCTGTTGTGCCAGTTATTTTAGTAACGGCCTTTTAAGCCTTTTTTTTTGTTTTCAAGATTCTATTGATGAATAAACAAAGTTCAAAAGAAGCATTTATTTGTAATAGAAAGCTTTTGTAACATTATAATGTCTTTACTGTCACTTTTGGTCTCTTCTTTTTTATTAACTTAAAATATATATACTTTTATTTTCTTAATATGAAATTGTTTTTAACTGTCGTTTGATTAATTAAAGTCATCCTTGTTTGAGGATAAAATAAATTAGAGTGTTTGTCTGTGCCCTGTCATTCCCTATGCCCTAACAAACTGCCCTTCGCAAAATTAATAAATTTAATTATTAACTTAAATTTAATGTTATTTAATTTAATTCAAAAACAGTGAAATCATAGATTTGGTCTTTCTTGAAACATCTACCTGAGGGCAGAAATCGATGTGCCGCTGCTCGTTGGAAAAGGGCCAGCTGGGCATGTACCCTTTGGAGATCCGCAACGGTGGCCATTAGCGCTCTCTCCAGCTTCCCGCCATCTGCATTGCTTGCTTCTTGTTCCTTTGGATAAGTGGAGAAAGACTTCATGGCCAGTTGCCCCAGACCTGCTCCCAGCAGTGAGCTGCTCTCCAGTTTGGTGAGACGGGTGGCCTGGTTCCTGCTGAACTGAATGAGCTGCTGCAGCGTCTCGTTGTTTTGGGCTTGATAATTATCTGCAGCCTCTCTGAGCTGCTTCATGGCTTGGTTCAGATTGCGGTTCATCTGTTCACTTATACATTTACAGGTGTTCTCTGAGGCCTGGATGCATGCTTTGCCGTTGTTAAGCTTATGGAGCTCCTTCCGTATGGAGTCCGTCTCCACCTTAACCATGTCTTCATTCTGATGCAAGAGCATGTCTTGCTTCATTTGAGAGTCCTCTAGCATGATGAAAAGTTTGTCCCAGCGTGAGAAGTCTTGAGGTGGACAGGGAATTTGTGTTGCTCCTGCTATGAACAAAGATCATGGTTTTTACTGCTCTGTGTTTTTACAGCATAACTAATTTTTTTTTTAAAGTAATACCCATCTATAAATACAAAGCAAAATGTACTTGTAATGAATAACATTATTGTGGTTTGTTGTCATCCTTTGTTCTTCCCAGGGCTTGCCGCTAAAGGTTTTGTAGTGACCACAAGGATTACTAACTGCCTCTTTGCTAAATTCTCAGAGACAAGTTCTCTGAAAATGAATAACCATTATGATGCTCATAAGCATCCTCTGGTTAATATAATAATTATAATAATATAATAATAGTTCAAGCTCCTGGCTTGTCTTTGCAGGAGTGTGTCAGTGGAAAGGTATGTAAATGTCAAATGTCATGAAACCTGCCAACACTTTTGTATTTTTGAAAGCTATGGGCCATGACTCATGACATTATACTTTAATAGCACTGTGCATTAAAAATACAGATATTTAAATATATTTGGGTTGTTGACATTAAATATTTTTAGAAAGTTGCCATATGCTGTTCTGTAATATGCTACATTTAAAATGTTTAACAGCAATATTTAGTTTTTTATAATCATATGTGTGTGACTTTTATGACATATTATAAGTTAAGAGATTTTATGGCATGATATGATGCTTTAAATCTTGTGAAAAGCATAAATGGGAAATCATTTGTATTTTTTATATTAATTCGTCACACTTCATGACCATATAAAATGAAGACAAAAATGTACTTAAAAATAGTGAAACAAAATATTGAAAAAATTATAAGACATGATGACCAGTTATAGCACCTAATATATGTTTCCTTTTATCAATTTTAACCTGAAATTTAACAAAAAAATTCAACTACCCCTTTATTCAATAGTTCTGTTTTTAAAATAATTTGTCATGCAGTCATGATTATTTTAAAAAGTCAAATGTAAAGCAAAATGTCAGTACAGCTACATGTATAAATAAAAATGAAGAGACATCTGGAACTGAAAAATACTTACTTTGCAGGCGTTCACCATTGGAGATTTCATTATAGTAGGAATCAGAGTAATCCTCTCCATATTCATAACCAAACACATTCCCACTCAAAAAGCAGGGCAGGCAGAGGACCAGTACGGCCCCGGGCGCATACATTCTGATGTTAATGCTGGTGTGTATGTTAGTCTGCCCCTGCATGTAATCAGATTATTTTGAAGTAAATCAGATGTTCCACAGCCACTAAGATGCCTTGTGGTTGTTCCTGTGTTGTTACACAGCTGTCGTCCCTCATGTGCTGGAACCCACTGAGCGTACATGAAGCTGAGAAAGCTCTTTTAAACAGCACTCAGAGCAGGGCTGTCACAGTATGAGAAATACTTTGTTTGAGGTGGGCAGCATATGTGATGTACTCAAATGTCACAGCCTCTACCGCTGGTTGGGCAAGAAATTGTCATGGGGGTGTGGAAAGGAAAAGTAGGAAAGGGGTTGGGTCTCCCCAAAGGACAATTCTGCCTCAGGTCAAGAGAAAGATTTGGGCAAAAAGATGTTTGATCTTATGGGAGTAGCTATAATGTCTCCAGAGGGAGCTTTCCTTTGCATGTTGTCCAGGAGTTAACCTCTCCATTTATATCTTTCTTATCACTGTTCAGCACTTGAATATGTCAGTTCCTTTTTTTCGTCTGGGTTCTTAAAGGGATAGATCAGCCAAAAATGAAAATGTTGCCAGTGATTACTCACCGTCATGTCATTCCAAACCTGTATGAACACAAAATAGGATATTTTGAAGATTGTTCTCCACAATGAACGTCAGTGGGGTTCACACGTCATCAAAAAAAACATGAGATATTTTTGTTTTCCACAGAAGAAAGAAAGTCATAAAGGTTTGGTATGACATGAGGGTGAGTAAATCAAGAGAGAATGTTTAGTTTGGGTCAATCCATTTAATAATCTGAGGTTTCAACTCTCTAAATATTAACAGGTAGTGTAAATATTAACTGTGGGTGCATTGGAGCATCAATCTCTGATTGAAGTTTAACTCATTCGCCATATTGTATAGAGGGAAAAGGGAACTTGGGAATTGAGTTACGCAACACAATATTGAAATAATTGTGTCAAGGACTATATTAATAAATTACCAGCAGATCTCAAGATAAACAATGAGTGATTGAGTATGTCATGGCTATTTAGACCCTTAGGCCAAACCCTTAACGACACAAACAAGTTAATAAATACAATACAATGTATTGTAATGAAGTAATATCGTCTGGTTTCCAGCTTTCATACTATTGAAGGAAACATTTGTGACCTCACTACATTTTGTAAGAACAGACTGAAAACTGAAAAAGTCACCCTTCATGCAATATTGTGTCTTGAACACCTGAAACTTATTTTTTTGTGAAAATGACTTTTTCCAGCAGAAATATTTTTGTCAGCATAAATCAGACCAGAGCAGATTTAAATTAATGCTCCACCCACCGCTTATGAGCAGAGAGACGTAGAAGCACAGCCAAATAATTTATTTAGGTGAGGACAAACATCTTAAAGGGGTCCTATTATGCTCTATTACAAAGTCTTGATTTTGTTTTTTGGGGGTGTACTAGAACAGGCTTTCATACTAGGTTGTTCGAAAAACAAATTTTTTACATTATTACAACACCTCTCTCCTCAGTCTGGCATGAACGGCTCGAATAGTTCCTGTATCAAATGAAGGCCCGCCTTCTGAAATACGAAATGTGATTGGTTAGCTGGGCCAGTGTGTGTTGTGATTGGCACCACTCGGCGCCTGGTCGGGAAATGTTATGCCCCTTACCATAGCTGCCTGTGAGCTTTAGTGTAAATATTGCGTCAATATCAAATCAATTTAAGCGAGATTTAAACCCGGATGATTGTAACCACCCTAAGTTCGTCTGCCTTGTGAAAGCTAGAGGGTCTCCGACAGAGTGATAACACTCGTTGCCTTCTCTAGTGCAGCTCAACCAGGTTTCATCCCATTCGTCGATATTTGTGATATCACAAATCCCGGAAAATATGCGTTGTATTCCAAACGAGTCGTTCGTTGTAGTTTTTGAAAAGGGATTTCTGTTCTTTATCTCCTTTTGGAATTTGAACTTTGCAGATCTTTTTTATGCTCAAACAGCAACATTACAGACTAACTAAAGTTGAAAAAGTGAAAAAACATAATAGGACCCCTTTAAATGCTCCTTGTCTGAGGCGTGTCTTCAGTTTCCAATATACTGGCTGTTATGAGAGGGACAGAAATAGCATTGTTTGACTGCAGACTGATTTAGTGTGTGTCTGCTTTTGTGCTGTGCACATGTGTGAGTGTTTAATCAGTATCACCTTTTACAGTCTGTTCTTAGACTGTAAAATAAGTAACGTAAGTACTTTGCTACAGTAGTTTATTTGGCACCCAAATTTAAAAATATGCTGCTTTTATACATTTTATAATCTTGAAAGTTGTTTGAGATTATATGTATAATTTCAGCAGTTTTGTTATAGTGGCTTTGAACATATCTAATTTTCTGTTCTTTTTAGTTTTCATTCCTCATGTGTTCTGTGACCCAAAGGTATGACATAGGTATTACAAGGAGAAGGTGACTTTTCAGGACATTACCCCATGTCCCCACTTTTCAAAACGCTTATAAATCACACAGAATGGAGTGTATTGAAAATCTGAAATAGCACAAAGTCTCCTGTAAGGGGTAGGTTTAGGGGTAGGGTTGGTAAAGGGCAATAGAATATACGGTCTGTACAGTATAAAAACCATTACGCCTATGGGATGTCCCCACTTTTCACAAAAGTGAACCTGAGTGTGTGTTGTTTGTGTATGTGTGTGTGTGTGTCCGTGTGTGTGCACGTTATAATGTGTGTATGTATATTTACCTTAAAGGTGGGGTAAGAGATTTTTCAAAAACGCTTTAGAAAACTAATTCGGGCTGAATAGCTAAACAAACTTGTAGCCAATCAGTAGTAAGGGGTGTGTCTACTCATGATGTGGAGGAGAGAGCGTTCAGTGCACAGGACGGACAATTAGCGAGCCGAGCGACAGAAAGATAGAGATGGCGGATAAAAAACAAAAGAGGAAAATGTCTGCAGAACAAAAGAAGGCTTAAGGCAATAAGTAGGACCTGTGTAAATATCAGATCAGCTTTCCAGCGCTAGAGAGAACTCAAGGAGCGGAAGGCCTGCGATCGGACGCCGAGGTTGCTTTGTTTCTTCTCGATAGGTGAGTAACACCGTGTCTGTGCCGCAGCAACTAAAGTCTGTCTAGTACACTGGACGCGACAAAGCGATCATTGAAAATCATTTGAAATTTGTGTCAATACGTCATAAATAGAACGCAGCAGCAGTTTTCTGTCGGGGATTTGTCGTGTCGTGCCATGCCGCATCCAGTGTAGACCATAGATATGTATATATATCTATGGTGTAGACAGCATCACTGATTATAATGAGTTCCATAGTATTTTGTCACGCCGCACCACTCGCGTCTGGTGTAGACACGGTGTAACATTGGTTTTGCTTTGTTTTTGGTTTCTAGACTAATGGTAGCGTACATTGTGTGGGGCGTAGCTATCAAAATAGGGGCGAGACCCTTTTGGGGTAGGGGCGTGTTTGTTTTGGTGATTTCAAATGTCAACATTGGCTACCAGAAATCGCTTACCCCACCTTTAAATATACAATGCCATAAAATGGTTTATTTATTACCTCAGAGACTGGCAATTAATTATTTTGGCATTATTAATATTTCTCTTAGAATATTATAATATTCTGCATTGTATAATCTTCACTGTTTGATTGTTTTTCCCTCACACCACCTTTGGTACACACAGTTTGACACTACTGTCTGAACTATTTTTGTAGAGACTTTCGGATTGTTTTTTGCTTGTAGCGGTGCCGTGATATGTGCATATTTCTCCCCTGATTCAGATGAGACTCCAGCTTGAACTATTCTGGGTGAACTATTACTTTAAACTTGAGGTTAAAAATCAGAAGGCATTAAAACAACTCAGTAAAGGACAGCTTTATTTGTTTTCCATTTTAAAATGATGTACTATTTGAACATAGAATATATAAGACATTTGACAGCTGTGCTTTTCATATATATATATATATATCTATATATATATTTATACCAACACACCACACACACACGGTCATTAGCTGTTGTACTTGGCCCACAATTATCAAATAAAGTAGCAAATAAAAATGGTACTAAATTGATATTTCTGAACTACTTATTCAAAATTAAGAAAACTATGCACATATGTATATGATTTGACTAAATATCTGCTCATTATAATGGGCAGATCTATCTACACCAAGTCAGTCAGAAAACAGTATAAAAAATTCCAAAAGACAGAAATTCTGAGAAGCATCATTAATCTGAACGTTTATGAAATCTCTCCTCCAGTGATTTATCAATACTGGCAGAGAGTTTCATTCCATTCTTCTTTTTACTTTTTGTTTGTGGGGGATTTACAGACATGCCGCATACTATGTGCCACATAGAAACAGAAAAAAAGTGATCACGTGATTTTGTTCTGCACTTTAGTTCAGCATTCAGTTCACAAAACAGAGCACTCTCAGTCAGAACAAAATTGAGAACATGTGGAGATGGAAATATTTACACTTCTGGGCCTTCTTTGGGGTGAGGTGGGAATTAGACCCAGCGTGAACCAGGCAACACCAGATCTAGCCTGTTTCTATAAATGGGTTTCGGATTGTGAGGTATACAGAAACTGAACTTTCTGCAGGTGTCCTGTGACGCTGTTTCTCAATAAAGCAATGCAGCTGGTTTGTGGTCCAGGTCAATAACCATGCAACAAGGCACCTGCAGTGTATACCATATACCAGAGGGGATATAATATATTTACACTTGAATAAAAAAACTCACCTTTGCTTCCCTCCACTGACACACATTCAGGAATGGAAAATGACCTCAGGCCCGGCACAGTCTGAACAGCAGAGAGGTGAAAGGTTGAAAATGTTTCATACAACAGCAGGTTGTATGTTCACCATCGGTTGCCAGGTCTGTGCTGTATGTCACAGCCACAGGCTTTGGGAAATCATTAGCATGTTAAGAAAATATAGCTGACTTTGCTTTCTAGAAGGAACACAGTTAGTCTCACTGGCATACAAGCAGCTAATCAAATTTGCTTGGGGTAATGGCGGACGGAGACGTCTAGAAACAAAAACCTCCTCAGGTGAAAGGGACATGTTCACCATGAAGTCAGACACAGAAACATGCTGATTTACAGCACCCGGCTGTCCATGCCAAGCTCACTACGGGCAACAACTTTTTTTTCCAATCTCGGGGGGCTACTTCAAACCTGCCTCATAAAACGCTGTATTGTTCAGTTTTAACTGTGCGGTACTGGTGATGAAATTTCCTTCCTGTGGACTTAAGGGTTTTAGATGTTCGATTCACTCAAGAATGTTTTGTTCGTAATGATGGTACCTCCCGGGTCTATGAAGCTCCTGCACTGTGAAATAAAGCACTCATAGAAAATTCAGCGCATACAAAGACATAATTTTTGCTTTTTAAACACCAAATTTTCACCCCTAGCAAAGATGCAGTGTGTGCTTTTCTGAACCTGTGAGGTGAAACATTACAGCTCTCTAACCAGATCCCAGTAGTGTCATTCAAGGAGCCAGCAGATCTGGAGTACATTATGAATCCCCAGTCACTGACAGAAAGGATGAATAATCACCTGATTAAAATGTCTCAGTGAGTGATTTATGCAAGAAGAAGCTGCAAGATGTTCCTCCTCTGGGACATTTGGTTTATTCAGTGCTATTCGACTGCCAGTAATGCATTGTATGTATGAGAGAATATGACACTTTGCACTTGCATGACTGACACGCAATGTTATTTAAATGGCTGTCCAACTGAGCTAATTTTCAGTTTTTTGAAAGCCACAGCATAGTCACAAACATATTGTGTAACAAACTGAAGCAAAGGGGATGGGGCTCTCTCTTGAGTATAGTTGGGGGGGGGGGGTAACCCCCTTTTTTTTTTTATACAACTGAAAAAAGCAGCTTGTGTGCAAGGTGTTATTTGCATGCCTTATTGACATGCTGGCATGCGCAGAAACTTCACTGGTGCAAACCTCACGAGAAAGGCTCCCAACAGTGAAACGTAATGTATTCGTATAATATAATGCATATAATAATGCATATGCATAGGAAACAGGCTATTTAAGTAAGTTTCACAGAATATGATGGAACTGCTATTGCAGCAGGATATTTTGTCTACAGTAGGTCTTGTTTATTCTTTCTCTCAGTAACTTGGGACGTGCATTTCACAAAAACAACCACAGGCAAAAAGGGGAAAATACTATGAAAATACTTTGATAAAAAAAAAAAAGATTTACTGTTGACATCAAAATGTTTTCACTTGGACTGAGAAAACAGCATTTGCACAACTTCTCTATACAAAATGATTCCGCCCCTGTAAATTTCTCTTAACTTTTTAGTTGTAGATTTATGAAAAGTGCAGTAATAAGAGATCAAATTGGATTTGGATCTTTTACAAAACGTTTGTTTATTGAAATCAGCTGTGTTTTGGGGAAAATCAAATGTGACACTAATGAATGTCTTGTGTACTTTAATTCTTTTGGACACATCTCATAAGGATATTGGTTGATGGATAAGAGGGGCAAGTGGGTAAATGCAATGAGGTCAAAATGAGTATCAGTGTCAGCTGGCATCTCTCCTACTTCCTGCTTGGTGCACATCAAAGACCAAGGCTATCATTTACCCTCTCAGCAAATGTAGCCAAATAGTATAATCTGAACAGTGTTGATGAAGACATTAAAGAGGAAAAGTTAATCACAGTTTTCTGTTCACAAACAGTAGCCTACCTAATTATTCTGTATCCATATTTTTTAATCAGTATATTTTTAAAACAGTATATTAAATGGAAAATTAATATGTTCAAATGCAAAGAGAAGTATCGTACTTTATTGCATTGTTGAAAAAAAATAGTTATTATATAAGTCTAGATATCAGATTTTTTTATCTCCTGGGTATGTAACTAATGGTGTTGTTGATATGAAGAGGGAAGCACAAGATTCCATTATCTATCTATCTATCTTATCATATGTCATGTTGACCAGGTGTCTAGGCATATCACATCCCCTCTGTACGCTGTCTTATCAGTTTCAGATCTATCTATCTATCTATCTATCTATCTATCTATCTATCTATCTATCTATCTGTCCATCTATCTATCTATCTGTCTGTCTGTCTATTTATCTGTCTGTCTATCTATCATGTCATTCTATGGTGGCATAAAGTTGCTTTATTCCATTTACTTTCATTATTACACAAACGTTTACTAAGCTATCTAAATGTCATAGACTTAGATTTTTTATTTAATATATATATATATATATATATATTATATAATAGATATAATATACTATATATTACCTGTATATAAATACATTACAAAATGTACTAATCCTTTAAAGGGGTCCTATATGCTCTTTTACAAAGTCTTGATTTTGTTTGGGGGTGTACTAGAACAGGCTCTCATAGGTTGTTCGAAAAACAAATTTTTCACATATTTTACATTCAAATATTCAACACCACTCTGCGCCTGGTCGGGAAATGTCACGCCCCTTACCATAGCCACCTGCAAGCTTCAGTGTAAAATATTGCATCAAAATCAAATCAATTTGAGCGCGATTTAGACCCGGATGATTGTAAGCAGTCTAAGTTCGTCTGCCTTGTGAAATCTAGCGTGTCTCCGACAGAGTGATAACCCTCGTTGCCTTCTCTAGTGCAGCTCAAACCAGGTTTCTCGTCCCATTCGTCGGTATTTGTGATATCACAAATCCCCGAAAATACGCACTGTAGTCCAAATGAGTCATTCGTTGTAGTTTTTAAAAAGTGATTTCTGTTAAATAAAATATATCCTTTTGAAGTGGACTTTGAGCTTTATAACTTCGCAGATTTTTTAATGCTCAAACAGCAACATTACAGACTAACTAAAGTTGAAAAAGTGAAAAAAACATAATGGGACCCCTTTAAGAACAGCACGACCCACACAGCGCACTAACACAATATCGCGGTATTCACCGGGAATTCACCATTCCAGCGGAGCCATTGACGTCACGCTAAACGTTGCCATTTCCGCCTGGCAGACAAAAGGTTTACGTCTTGTGATACCGATTTACTCCATCACGATGTCGCTGGGTGTTTTATCTCCTCATATAAACACTCCACCAAACAGCCAAGGCATACTTATCGGCGATAAAGTGTATTCGGAGGTGTTTCTGGCCATCGACAGCTCGTTAATACCCGAGGAGAGACTTTTCACGACTCCGTCCATGCTGGATGGCCTCGACCGTGAGACTGAGACAGACCTGCGGATTCTGGGCTGCGAACTCATCCAGGCCGCCGGGATTCTTCTACATCTGCCACAGGTTACTGTCTAAATATGTTGATGTATATGTGAATTAGTCCGTTAGTTTAATTCCTAATGACCTTAAGGTATAAGACGGTGTGCTTAGCACGGCTAGCTAGCCGTAACCGGCACGTTCAAACCGGCGACCTTTTGTCTTCCTTCAGCTGATGCAAACCGTGTAAATGTATTCTGGAATGTTGTTAAAACAGATTATTTGTTGTCTGCTTTTAACTGTCTAACAAGTAGGTGTTGCTTTAATGTAAGTCAAGTGACAAGCGTTGTTTTTGGTGTATTCTTTGTTTATTTGAATAGGTGGCGATGGCGACCGGACAAGTCCTTTTTCAACGATTATTTTACTCGAAGTCCTTCATTAAGCACAGCTTTGAGGTAAGTCAGACATACAAAATGAAAAAAAGAAAATGATTGAACCCAGATTATGAAAATAATTGTGGTTGTCACTTTAAATCAGATTGTTGCCATGGCCTGCGTTAACTTGGCATCAAAGATAGAGGAATCGCCGAGAAGAGTGAGGGATGTGATCAATGTTTTCCATCACTTAAAACAAGGAAAGGGCAAAAAGTAAGGCGATTATGGGTTTTTATTATAAGTTAAAGGGTTAAACATTTACCTTGAAATCCAGGAAAGTTAGTATATGAGACCTGTAGAATTTCATATCTATTAATTGTTTACTGTGCTTAGCTTAAACTTTGGATTGCGCATGTAATGATGATTTGTTTACCTAAAACCATTTTGAAAATTTGGTTAATTTTTGAATTGGACTTTTTTTAATATTGTAAACATGTTAGTATCATCTGTGAAGAGAATATGAAATAAAGCTGAGAGCATAGACACCATAGAAATATAGATTTTCTTCCAACATGTATTTACATCAGCTGTTTTTGCTTTTTGTGTTGAACCAGGAGCACCCCTCTTGTCCTTGATCAAAACTACATTAACACCAAGAACCAAGTGATCAAAGCGGAGCGCCGTGTCCTTAAGGAGCTGGGCTTCTGTGTTCACGTCAAACATCCACACAAGGTAAGTTTTCCATTCTAAAATTCTGCTGCTATCCAGAATATATTTTGCTGCTGTTATCTATTTTTGTGTATGAAAATCCTGCTAGTGTCCATAATTTTAATTAGTTTTTAACTCTTTCAGATTATAGTCATGTACCTACAAGTTCTTGAATGTGAGAAGAATCAGATGCTGGTTCAAACAGCATGGTAAGTGTGTTTATATTTTTGGATTTCATAAAAATGCCCTATAAATTATGACTTGGAATTTTTCATTCGAAATTTTCCGGTTCCAGTTTTTCCTAACGATTCCGGTTCCGATTCCATTTAAATGAACTATTATTAATTTTTTTTTACTATTTTACCTTAATTGAATGTAGTGTTGCTGGAAGGTAGTAAGTAATGTTGAGTAATGCATGTGCTCCAAAGTTGATGTTTTTTACACTATCAATAACATTTTGCTTTTCAAGCAGGAATAAGCTGGTTGGCCAAATAGTCCTTTGAGCACTAAGATTCTTGTTCATTTCCCTAAATTAATTAAATTTTAACTGTTATACTTATAACCATGTATACACACTGCATAAAGCCCCTATTTTACAAATAATAATGCAGTCAGGAGATGGTGTGATGCAGTGAGTGGTTTCCACATTTTTAAACATTTAAAATGCATGAAAATATTTTCTATCACTTTGTTTATCACTCTTGAAATGACCTGCACACTAAATAATCTAACCCTCATACTTGCATAACAATAGCAGTCTATTTATTTAGTGGTCCAAGTTGAAGTTAGTATGTATATTAATGACAATATGGGACAAATATAATGTAATTTAGTGGCGGCAGGAGCTGCATGCTGTCAGTCAGACAAAACAACGTGCACATTTATCAAAGACGCGAGTGCGCGTACAGTTGTGGAAAACGATGTGTTTGGCAGTTAAAGATGCGGCGTGTCTGTGGAGTGCGCGTCATGGGAAACAATGTGCTCCGTAATTAAAGAGGCAGGGTGGCGTTTCTGTTATTTGGTTTGTGACATCCTTTACGGGAAACACCGGCGCAAGGCTGCTCGCAGCTCTTGGTCACGTGTCGCACCAGAACCGTTTTCGGAACCGAAACTTAGAAATTGCTCACGGTTCCGGTTCTGTTTTTTGAAAAGAAATGAATAAGAAACGGTTATTGGTTCCCAACCCTATAGAGGAGACATTGCCTCAGGTTTATGGTTGGACTCATGCTGTGTTTCCACTAGTAATATTTGCTGATAAGACCTTGAACTTGTGTGAAAGAGCTTGGTACTTAAGTATCAACAGGACCTAGGAAACACTGCATTATAAAGCATGAATTGCATTTGTAGCTTGATATACCTAAAGGTAAGATAGGTTCACATCATTCTGGCATCACACGTTTTTTTGTAATAAAAATGCAGAAGTGTTCTGTAGGTCACGTGTTTGTTGATTTCATGCACATCATTGAGGTTAAGGCTTATGGAGAGCTCTGTTTAACTTTGTCCTTTCTCTACTCTTTGATTAAAGGGTAGCCCATGGTGGTAAGTGTCACAGAAAACACCTGAACTCCTCAGGCACAAGACCCAGGAACCCCTCCCACCTCATTGGTTGGCCTTTTCGAGACTGCCGGCCAATCCAGCGAGAGCTCTCAGCGGAGGTTCTCTGAATGGAAGGCCTTGGCTTTGCTGGGGGGCCAGGATTTGCTTTTTTTGTTTTCTCCCACAGAGCTTGAGTGCTAGTACTTAGTTGTGCACTTTATGCTCTCTAAATCCAAAATATTTTTTTTTAGCAGTGAAAACGGTATGTTACTTTTTTCATATGAATCATGTTCATGTGAATTTTGTTACAGTAAGTTGTTCCTGATAATCCACCATGAAGTGATTCTAGCCTCTCCTCACAACTTTTTGGTATGGGGTTTGAAAAATGTAGATTTCGCAAAAAATTCACTTTGGTTGTTCTTCAGTTAGTTAGTTGTTATTCACATTTAAAGGTGACATATCATGAAAGTCGGACTTTTCCAGGTTTTAAGTGCTATAATCAGGTCCCCAGTGCATCTACCAACCAAGGAAACATGAAAAAGATTAACCCAGTAACTTTGTTTAGGTAAGCCTTTTTCTGCAAGCATCTGAGAAAACGAGTGCGTCTGATTTCGCTCCCTTAGTTACGTGGCAAAGGGATCTCATTATAATATTACCGCCCCTTAATCTGCACGTTTCCACCCACGGTGCCGTTATTTTGATTTCGCAAGCGACAGCGGTGTACCAGTTCTAACACCATGGCGAAAATGAGCAAAACATGCTAACTGTTCTGTCATTGGCTGCACAGATGAGCATAGAACACTGTTTAGAGTCCCAGCCTCAGAGGACACAACAGAGCAGTGGATTTATTGATTTATTTACTGTATATTGCTGCTGCAACACAGATCTAAAATAAACATGCGATTTATTTCCCAGCTGTTTACCTTCACAGACATAACCAACTGTTTTTGTAACTCGTGTGTGTTTTTAACGTAAACTTGTGTGTGAAGTAGAACTTAGTTTAGTACTCACATGCTGTGACAGCCGCTTTCTGTCCGTGTGCTTCGGTTGTGTGCGCTCAGAAAACTGTATATCAGAAGTTTAAAATAATATGGTTTAAAACGCATGATTTCAGCACGATAAACATGATAATCAGAACTAAAACAGATGTTTTTTAGCAGGTACGAGCTGTAATGGCGCAGCTCTATTCTGGAAAAGGGGCGGGGAGCAGCAGCCCGTTTGCATTTAAAGAGACAGGCCCAAAAAACAGCATTTTTCTGCTTCCACTCAAAATAGGCATTTTCAAAATAATTTAATGAATGATCTGTGGAGTATTTTGAGCTGAAACTTAAGACACATTCTGGGGACACCAGAGACTTAATTACATATTGTAAAAAGGGGCATAATATGTCTCCTTTAAGATTATAATATTGCCACCATCATGGCTACATTTAAAAAGTGAGGGAAAGGACATGAAGTTAAGAGTCTCCAGAAGTCATATGAGAGAGAGAGAGAGAGCATGGCAGGTGTTGCATAGGTGTTTCTTTGTGTCTTGCAGGAATTATATGAATGATGCCCTCAGAACCAATGTGTTTGTGCGGTTTGAACCTGAGACCATTGCGTGTGCCTGTATTTACCTCGCTGCTCGAGTACTACAGGTACGTCTTTGGATTTATCTGTCTATCTTTATCTATTTCATTCTTTTTTTTTTTCATTAGGTATTTTTCTATTTCTTCAGATTCCTCTTCCTTCCAAGCCGTACTGGTATCTTGTTTTTGGTGCTACTAGGGAGGACATCAAAGAAATATGTATCAGCACGATGAAGCTTTATTCTAGAGAAAAGGTAGAGTTTGTTTATTTGCTTGGCACATTACTTTGACAATCTCTATTTCTACTAATTGTTGTTACTTCATGCTGTTGTTAATACTCAATCCATCTCTCAGCCTAACAGCGAACAGCTTGAAAAACAGGTGGAAAAGAGGAGGGTGGTCCTGGAGGAGGCAAGACTAAAAGCCAAAGGACAGAATCCCAATGGCACACCAGCTCTCGCTGCCATTGGTGGATTTTCCCCAGCATCAAAACCCTGTACGTTTTTGTTTGTTTGCTTTTACTTACTAAGCAAGCTATTTGCAAGTACTTGTCAATTCACAGGCAGCTCAAATGTTTTCTTTTTCCAGCTTCTCCACGAGAAGTGATGGTGGAAGAAAAATCGCCAAACTCTAAACTAGTAAAGGAGTCTGAGAACAGACAGTTGTTTCCAAAAAGCCCCTTAAATGGGTAAGTTTTAAAATACAGCACCTAAACCAATTTTTTATTTATTTATTTGTGCCTGGCAGTGTGACTGTATTAGTGTTGTCAAAAGTACCGACCACGATACCAGTCGATACTGAAATTTTAAAAACGTCCATTTCCTGCTAACATTTGTGTTCATGCGCTCAATAGATATGACTGTGATTGGCTACAATGATCATCGCTTCACGCTCTTCACCGAGTGCTTGCACAGAAGTGTTCGAAATCCGCGTCTGTCAGCTGGTCCCTAATGTATCTGCACATAGACGGATCCACTGACAGACGCGGCTTGCATTGCAAAAAAATCGCGATCTGTACTTTTGACAACACTAGACTGTATATACTGCGTGAAATGTGGGTATACCAAACAATAGATTTGTCTTTTAATAAGAGATGGTTATATCAGTTATACTTGTATATCAACATTTTTTTTAAATTCTGAAATTATTCCTGTTCTTTTAACTGTTGTATTAAAGCTGTTTCTGTACTGATGCCAAATTCCATCATTCACGAAGAATTTTACCATTTTGGGGTAAAAAAAAAAAAACGAGGTCCCTTTTCACTTTTGAATGTAAAGTTGTTTATTGCTACAACTTTCTGGTAAATTTCAAACAAAAACAACAATATTGTGGAATTATTTTAACGCAATGTGATTTTGGTCATAATGCACAACTTTTTTTTATTAGTAGTTCATGTTAAAAAAATTAAAAACTTTTTAAAATGTAAGTTTCTTTAACTTTAGCAAATTTTTTTCACATTTTAATTTATCTTTAATTTTAGTACATCAGCTTAAAGGCACAATATGTAAGTTTTCGCGTGTATTCAAAAGAAACGGAGGCATAGTTTGATGAAGCCGTGACTGAGTGTGGAATCATGGGAGTTGTTGTCTTCATCCCCGCAGCCGATGCAATCCGACGGGACTCGGGCAGAAATCATGTTCATGGATGAGCTAATGATTTATTAACGTAGTAGAATGAAGCAGAGTGAGGCTGAAAGCCGTCAAAGCGAAACGAGGCCGCTGAACGAGCGTGACACACGGCTCGAAAGCAGCGGAGCTTTTATTATGCCGCAGTCGACTGCTTCCGCTCCTTCCGGTCGTGCGCATGTGGAGTAAAGCAGCGCTGTTTTATCATATTAGATACATTTGAACGTTCTGTTATAATGCTACTCTGTGCAGTCGCCACCGGTCTATTTAAATGCATAACATTAAAGCATCTTTGGTGTTTCCATGTTTTCTACAAAACAAAACCGGAAATCGAGGTATGATGACGTCATTGGCAGGCGACACAATGACACTATGGACACGGTCGTGTCACTAGTTACAATTGCTTATGTCTCTGGATTTAAACATTCTTCGAAACATTTGGGATAATGTAAGTACACAAGTCAGCAAAATATATAACACCGTTCTAGTGGTTTTGGATATTTTAATAAAAAAAATCGTACATATTGTGCCTTTAATAATTATTTTAAATCACATGAATTTTAATTGACAAACCATTAAATTATTATTTTTTGGTTAATAGCAACTCTGCTGCCCATCCCTGTTTTGTTTTACTGTACTATATTGATTACTTTTTTGTTTGTTTTATCTTGCATAGCAGCATGAAAAATGAGGAGAGCAAAGTGTTTCAGAATGGCAGGAACCACAGCCGGTCTCGCTCACGATCTTGCTCGCCATCCCGTTCTCCGCACAGACAGTAAGTCACACTTTCTGTAAATACACTTTCACTTCAAGTGATATTTCATACCTGTACACCAGGTTGATGTTTAAAATAGATTTGGTTTTTTTCTGCTGCTGACATGCTGTTCTCTTATCTTTAGTCGGAGGAGCCACTCAGGAACGTACAGCTCTCACAGCAGCCACAGCCCATCGCCACGGCAACACAAAGGTCGCAGAGCCTCACCAATCACGCAGCTCAGGACGGAGCGAGACGGACAAAGCGAGTCTAGTCGGCACAGCAACAAAAGTAGACGATCAAGGAGCCGATCTCGCAGCAATTCCCGCAAACAAACCCGTGACCGTGACTATGTGAAACACAAGCACGATCGCGGTCACCACTGGGACCATCGTGAACGAGACCATGACAGATCACATGATCGCGGACGAAGCAAACACCAAAGCAGGTCACATTCTGGTCACAGCCACAGCAGACACAGGAGATGAGACGTGCGGCACTGCTGAATGAAACCGAGGGAACTACGATAGCATTGGACAACAGGACTAAATTGTAGATTGGAAAATGCTTACTTCAATACAAAGTTTCCCCAGAGTTAACCTTGTTAAGAAGTGGATGTTCTCTCAGTGTTTTTGTTCTTGCATCTGACCGGCTCATCTAGAGTTCGGTTAGGCAAGGTAGTGGTGCCTTTTATGTATTTGACAATTGTGTTTTGTTAAACTTGAAAGTGAACAACAGACTGCTAAAAATCTACCTAAATCAGGGATCACAGTTACACAGGAAAGAGCAGACGAGACCTGTTAAATATTTTCCAAATGCACAGCTGTGTTTGTGCACTGTACAAATAAAGCTTATTTTTATGACGACTTTGTATTTATCTCTCTTGGCAAAATAAAAATGCTTTATTCAAATTATGAAATCATTTGTTTTACTGTATATGGTGTTTATAAAAGGGTTAGTTCACCCAAAAATGAAAATTGTCATTAATTACTCACCCTCTTGTCTTACAGGTTTGGAACGACCTCCGTTCATCTTCGGAACAAGATTAAGATATTTTTGATGAAATCCGAGAGTCGTGGTTGGCGGCAGACTGACCCGGAAGAGAAGAAAATGTTGAATAAAGTCATAATTTTAGTATTTTTTTTGCGCCCAAAAAGTATTCTCGTAGCTTCATAAAATTATGGTTGAACCACTGATGTCTTGCCGTCTATGGATTTCATCAAAAATATCTTTGTATTCCGAAGACGAACGAAGGAACGACGTGAGGGTTAGTAATTTAATGACAATTTTCATTTTTTAGGTGAACCATCCCTTTAAGTTACTTCAGACTAATGAAATAAAACTGCAGAAAACACTCCTTAGATCTATTCACAAAGCTGCTGGTGTTTTCAGTGGCTGATAGAAGCTGGTTAAACAGCATGACATTTTATATCTTGACCACATTAGCAGGATAAATGGTAATTTGGGTTAAGTGAACTAGCAAATTTTTTTTTTTAATCTAGGTAAATGTTTATGAAAATACTAGTGCTATTTGTTAATTCATAACTAACTCACATTAAAGTCATGATTTAATGGAAGTAGAGAGAAGTATATCCAGATGAAACATTATTGAAACAAAAATCTATGGAGGGAACTTTTATTCATTGTTCTATTCTTAGGATAGAGGCCTGAATGTGAGCTTGCAACTACTTGCAAGAAAAGGGAGTTTGGACAAATCTTGCATATATCAAAAGTACGTCATTGTACCTGGATTGTTAGATTTTATTTGAAATTTACAAGGTCAAAAATGACTTTAATAAATCAGATATAATCATAAATTAATTGTTCACAATAAGCTCAAAACATACATTGAAAAATAAAAAAGTGGATTTTGATTTCAACCAAAATGTTTATTGTTTGTGTTCATGAATTGTGTCTATTAACGAATGGAATATTATTGTGAAGTGCTACAGAATACATAGTAATCTTTCCATGTATAAAAGGTGTACTGTAAATGTGTAACTTTTAAAGTGCAAGCATTTTTTTTTGTTTGCATTGTCAAATTTAACACACCGGTTACACTTTGGTGTAGTTGTGTACCAACAGCATAGTTAATACTGATCAGTATCAGTGTAACAGAGGACACTGTTATACTGCTTAAACTTGATCATATGGGCCTGAAACAAGTCCCTGAACCGAATAAAGGAAAAACATGTAGTAAAATAAGATCGCAGTCTCTGAAGCTGCTGAATTTGTCATCCGGTGACTGTTCCAGGAGTTATCCTGCGTATATGTGTGTAGGACTTCCTGAGAGTCACACTGCCATGGTGAGATACTCCACGTGGAAGCACACACTCCTCAGTCAACTTTTTTGTCTCTGGGTTCCAGCAGAGAACAGTAGCAATCACTTCGTTCTTGTCATCACGACCACCAGTAATGAAGAGCTTGTTATTGCAGGCAGCAATGCCACAGCTGGCCCTCTCACAACCCAGCTGGATTATTAGCGTCCAGGAGTCTTCCAGAGGACTGTAGGAATACAAGGCCTTCATCGCACCACCTTTATTTGAGAGAAAATGACACATTTAATCATCAAAGCAAGGCGGTTATCGCTGGTGAGTAGTTTGTTTCATTTAAGCAAAAAAATGTAAAAGGCACAAACCAACAACAAAAATGGCGTCCTTAAAGGTCACTGCGTTTGTACATTTGGCCTCAGTTGGCATCGGGCATTTTAAACTCCATTTGTTTGATAGGGAATCAAAGCATTGCATGTTGTTTGTGGCTAGCTTGCCATTGGGGCCTCCACCTATCACAAAGATGTATTTGTCATAGCTGGCAGCAGAGAAGGAGCTTACGCTCAGCATGAGGGGTGCTGCCTGGAAGGTGGATAAAAATATTAAATTGTGAATTGTAATGAAAATATATGATAAAATTAAATACTGTAAATGCACAGAAAAGTTATAAAAGGTGCTGATTTCAACACATTTTATGTTAGAGACAAGTGGATAATGGAATGAAATTTTAATATCTCAGATGAGGATTGGGGGGAAATTTGTAAAACACAATGGAAATCTACAAGCTCAGCCATGTCGAGAGAAGTTTGTTGGAAAAATGTAATTAGGTTCTTTATTACACCATCACAGAAGAAACACCAAGGGAAGGGCACTAGCTGCTGGAGATTATGTGGGGGAAACGAAGCTAACCACTACCATATCTTTTGGGGGTGTCAGAAATTAACCCTATATTGGCAAGAGATTAAAAGGAATCTGGAAGCTGTTTTTGAGGCAGAGATGGCGGCTAGTAAAAAAGTAATTACTAAAAAAATGGTTGTGTCACCCACAGTTGAAGAATGGATTGAGACAATACATATTATATATGTGATGGAAAAACGTATTTCATTAAGAACTCAGATGGAAGATTTATTTCTAAAATTAAATTGGTACGCCCAGATTTTTCTTGAATTGTAACTTTTTATGACTTTTTTTTCCTCTCTAACTTTTAGTATGAGTTGTAAGAAATAGCTCCCCATGTTCTGATGTATATAGTTGCTGTTTAGAGGAAGAAAATTATGTTTTCAAGAGTGAGGGCATACATACTCGGTAAACACAATCTCCTAAGTAACATTAATGTGTATGTTTGTATTTTCATTTATGTGTTTATGTTTTTTTTTCTTCTCTCTGAGAAATTATGTGTCCTGGGCCCGTATTCACAAAACATCTTAAGGCTAAAAGTAGCTCATAACTCGCCGATTCAGGTGAAAATCTTAAAAATAATGGGGCGTCGTCAATCCTAAATTTCGACTTCCTACATTTTGTGCTCTAAGCGTAGTCACAAAGCGTGGTTTAGCACTAAAACTAGCCTCCTAAATCGTGAAACGTTATCGATTATTGAAGAGACTCCCAAGTCACTAAGACCAAGCCACAAACTATTCCTAAATGGCTGTTGCCAGCAATCTGTCTCTGAACAAACATTTTAGAAACATTTGATGATAATGACCTTTTAAAAAGGTATCAACCTTTGGTTTCGGAGGTTACCCCAACTCCTAATTTTCCTTTGATCACATCCTTGTTTCCATTAACCAGTTGGGCAAGAAGTAACAGCTGTTCTTGCATCAGGTTGTGGTGTTTTCTTCTTTCTTTTTTCCCCTTTTTTCATTTGCATTTATTCCTATCAGCCAGTGATTATCTACCTGTTATTAAAGGCGGTTTATATGGCTATCCACTAATTTGTTTTTGCGAAGCATACATGCAAGAGGCTGACATAAGCTGAACATATACTTGTTTAATTAGTGACACTTATCCTGCATTTTAAAATCTTTATTTCAATGTGGCAATTACAATTTTTCTTTTTAAACCTTTATTTGAATACGGCAACATAATAGTGTGCCTACCATAGTCCATGGAATACATCTCTGACGAGACAATCACCAATCATTGTGTGCATAGTAGCATCCCTGCATCAGCCAGAGCCCGAGTCAACCCGCCCCCTTACTCTTAGCTTAAGACTTCTCTCTATTCCTTAGTAAAAGTTTGTCTCAGCAGCTTTGTGGTTTTAAGAGAAAACTCTTAGCTAAAAACTTTTACTGCTATTTAGGAGAACTCTTAGTGGTAAGATAAAATGTTTTGTGAATACGGGCCTTGATCTCTATGTATTTTCCCACTTAAAATCTAAGTGCTGATTTCTTAGATATTAACCTATCCATCCTTCATTCATCCATCCATCCATCCATCCATCCATCCATCTATCCATACACACAAACAAAACTCTTTCAATTAGATATTTAACTGAAAGTGAAAAGGTATTTCTCTCTCTCATTTTTTATTTATTTTTACTGTTGGGACTGCAAAGGGCCCAAAGTTACCATAGTGGATACTGGATATTTAGAGGACTCACCTCAGTCCAGCAGTTGTGAAACGGATCATAGGCTTCAACACTGTTCAATCTCTGGGTTCCATCAAAGCCACCCAAAACATACACTTTTCCTCCAACAACTGCCATCTTGTGTCTCCAGCGACCTGTGTTGAGATACTCTATCTGGATCCATTTGTTTAGTGATGCATTATACTTCCACACATCATGCAATGTTTCCTTGCCACCTGTTTTAAATGTAAAAAAGTGAGTTTTACACATTTCTTTGATCTTGCACATCAGCGTCCATGCGAATAAACAAACTACATAGTTACTGTCACTTTATCGCTATCTCAGTGTGATGTACTGATGCTCACCCGATATGTAGACTTCATTTCTGAAGGTGACACATGCAAACTCCACCCACTTCTTATTTTCATTCTCAGATTCCATGTCTGTGTTCGGCAGTTTTGCGACCTCTAAGCGACTCCTGCGTAGTGGGTCCAGACAGGTCACCTCAGATACAAACTTCTCATCCTTTGTGCATCCTCCAATGATCATAAACACCTCAGACTGAAACTCCTGCACTCTAGGTTTGGTGCGCTCTGAGATCACCTATAAACCAGTTCACCCAAAAATTAAAATTCTGTCATCATTTACTCGCCCTCAAGTTGTTCCAAACATGTATACATTTCTTTGTTCTGTTGAACACAAATGAAAATATCTTGAAGAATGTTGGTAACCAAACAGTTGATGGTAGCCATTGACTTCCACAGTCTGGGGGGAAAAAAATACTATGGAAGTCAGTGGCTACCATCAACAGTTTGGTTACCAACATTCAAAGTCAGAATTCTTTGTTAACCTCTCGAAATTCAGATTTGGGAGAAATTAATTCAGAATTGTGAGATATAAGCTATGATTGTGAGAAAAGTCGGAATTACCGACTTTTATTATTATTTATTCTGTGCCAAAAATTAGCTCCCATATTTTAATCACTGAAGTGTTGTGAATTTATATCTTTTTTTAAAAACATTTTGTAAATATTTTTACACGTTGTTATCATATCATCTTTCCAAAATGTATTAATTTTAAAGTTTACTTCAACTGCTATCTATGAAGTTTTGGTAATAAATTGATTATTTTTACCTAGAATAATATCATTGTTGAAACTGCCTATTTGTGCCCTGTTAAATATTATTAATAATAATATAATTATTACATATTTATTTGCAATGTTCAAAGTTAGAAGGTTCCCTGTATAATTTACAGCAATCCCTAACAGACAGTTTCTTTCATATGTAAGTGGACATTATGAATTAATACACTTCCTCCAAACAGAAAGCTTGCCATGTCATTATGACGCACAGTCATAATTCCTAAGCTTGGATTTCACTTCCTGTATTTGAATGTCTTGTGACCACTTCAACATGACATCAAGCATTTAGAAAGGTCACCTTTGTAAAACTGACCTCTTTGCCTGAGAGGTGATAAACCCGGGCCTCCTGCAGAAGTGGGAACACCTCGGCACACTGGCGGATCAGAGGGTCTCCTTCCACCCTTTCTACAAAGTACCATGGGTCCAACAAGGGCAGCCTCACGTGTGTGAGGACACAGGGCAGCTGAGCTAATCTTTCATCCTGTCGGGCCCTCAGCCAACGCATAAGCACCTCAAACACCTGCTCCTCTTCTGTTACCCCCAAGTCATCATGCTGGAGCACACTGACCAACACATCTGCAGGAAGCTCAAGGATCTCATCATGATCCACCACTTGAGAGAAGTTTTGGATAATGTAGGAGTAGACTTGGGCTTTCAAAGACTCCAGCGAATGCACATCAGCTAGATGCAGGATTCCCACACAGTTTTCCGGGTGAAGGGCTTCTGCTAAGTAACTGGCACAGGCGTCCACTATACGTGGAAACTGCAAACATAGATTAGATTTGAGATCATAACAGAGCATTACATTATTGCTTAGCATTTAGACATTTAGGGACTTTTAAAAAAGAAATGTATACTTTTATGCAGCAAAAATTCATTACATTGATCAAAAGTTGACAGTATTATAATATTACAATCCTAAAAAAATGTATTATGGTTTTTTCCCACAAAAATATTAAGCAGCACAAGTGTCTTTAACACTGATTATAATAAATGTTTTTGAGTGCCAAATCAGCATATTAAAAAGAGTTTCTGAAGGATAATGTGGCACGGAAGACTGGAGTAATGTATGCTGAAAATTCATCTTTGCATCACAGGAATAAATTATATTTTAAAATATATTACATCAAGTCATTTTAAATTGCAATAATATTTTACAATATTACTGTTTTTACTGTATTTTGCTCAAATAAATCAGCCTTGGTGAGCATAAAAGAGGTCCTCTTGAAAACTATCAATAAAAATCTCACCGACCCCAAACTTTTAGAGTAGTGTTTTTATACAGTATATATCTACTGTTAAATTGTTTTAAAAGGTGCTATATATGCTTTAATAATGTGAAATAGCCTGATAACAGATTTGGCCTTTGGCAAAAATGTAATTATGATTATACTTTATGATTTGATATATAAGCGACATCAACTGTGTTTAGTAAACACATGACCCCACCCAGCTAAAGTACCTTAACCCAGATGTGACTACTAAAACTCACTGTAATGGAAAATATCCCCTCTGGAAATAATGTACAGTTTCACTTCCCTGTTTTTTTAGGTGATTTTGATGTCTTCACTTCCAACAAAAAGAAACAAACATAGCAAAATACAACAGATGTGGCAGTGGGGAAGTAAAAAGTGAAATAGCTGTCATGTGTACCCAGCAAAAACATACTGCTGAACAATAAAACGGTCATACTCGACAGAGACCGTGTTACATATAGGCTATTCTGTCATACTAGACGTGCTGCTGGTAAAAAAGTAAAACGTATTGCCCATAAAGGAAACATTTGATATAAAGCTGATAGTACAAACCTGAAATAGACTGGCTGCCTCAAGCATTCTCTGAACATTGTCCTTGGTTATGATGACCTTGCTGGTGTAAGTGTATTCTAACAGGATTCCCATGGTGTCAGCATCAATGCCTTTAATATTTACATTTTCTTCATGTTTTTCTCTCAAGTCATTACAAAACATTGCTCTGTAAAATATATATGAATAAAAATTCAACTTACGTGATAACTTAAAATGGTATATCTAAAGTAGAATCACTGCTCTCTTACTATTTGTTTTTAAATAAAAATAAAAGTTACATGAAACAAGCAAACTCATTTCTTTAGATGTGAATGTGCCACTGGCTTACCTGAAATAATGACTGGCTGCAGCAAGGACCACTCGATGGCACTGGAAGCTCTGACCCTGTACGTGGAGGCTGACGTCGGTTAAGTTGTCCTCCAGCCGGAGGCTGTGCAGTCCATCCTGCAAACAACCAGCAAACACAGAGTCTTCAAACACAACCTGCCCATCTCGTCGGTTCTCCTGCACCGAGCTCTCCAGCATGCTCAGACCACCTGCTGAAGCTTCACTCTTGGCAGATGGAGGGCACTCAGTGTTATTCTCTAAAGTGTCAGCCATGATCTGGAGTCCCAAAAAGTTAGATTTCTACTTTGAATCAAGTTCAACACCATGTGATGTCTAGATATTGGCGAAACACTAGAGGTGAAAGCTGAACTGTTCTTCCTAACACTCAAGCTTCCTGTTTTCATAACGGACTACAAAGAGGAAGTGCTGAGGCCTCTCAAATTTGGCTCTGCAACTTCTCAAGTCATTTAATTTATGGCTATTCCTCTGTGCTATCTGTAAACTAAAAACTGTATTTTTAGGGGAAACATAATTTCACATGCTCAGGCTATACGTCAGACATCACAGCTTCATCAAAAATGAAACAAATGTCTAAATTATACCTTCTGATAAAAAAAAAAAAAAGAAGAATGAAGGGACATCCGTTTCAAGTACAGAGATTATTAAACACTACAGTCGCACCAAATAGGATTCACACCAGTATTAACATGAATTTAATTTAGATTTCACCAAGTACTGTAGTCAACTATATCTTTTAAGAGTCATAACCGAATGATGCAAGCTCTAGAAATGTACCAGTCGATGTTACAGGTTCAACCAGCTTTGCTCCAAGTCTGTTTTAATAATAATTTACAAAGCATATTTTTAAGATGTTTCATCATTAACAAAAACTTTGTATCTTGTAGGAAACGAGCAGAAAACAGACAGAAAGTGTATTTACTCAATTGGAATGTCTGAAAATGTTTCTCATTGAAATGTAATGTTAAAAACAAGTTAGATTTAACATGCAAAGAACATAGCAAATTATAATTTCTATGACAACCTCTGGAGATGCATTAAGGTCTGGCATTCTGTCAGATTGTTAGTTAAAATATAAAATACTGTGTACATACACATAAATACAAAACATGTAAAAATGTCCTGATTTCTGAACTGTTTACATTAAACAAATACAATGAGAGACATCAGTAGAAAACAAGAGAGGTCTACAGTCAGTGGCTCCTCTGGTTTTGTAGCCTTTTTAAGGCACATTAAAGGAGAGTTTGGTGTGAGGAGGCAAGACATGGTGATTGTGCAAGTTAGTCGCCCAGGTGGAGATGACTAGGGTCCTCAGGGCTGAATAGCAAAGGTCCTTTGCGGGACTAGAAGGGAGACTCTGCTGGAGTGATGGAGGTTCTCACAAGACTCGGTCGTGAGAAGGAATTTGGGTATTGGCACATAGTGACAAACGGCTAGCGGTTACTCTTCATTGCCTCTTTGGCAGCAAGTATAAGGGGAGTGAGGCTGGAAAGAGGCTTTGCCAGCTTCAGGAAGGGGTGCTGCAAGAGACAGAAGGACATTTTACAGAAAATTAAATAGATTCACAGTCTATTCCAGAGGTTCCCAAACCTTTTTGTTCAGCAAAACCCCTTAGATGTAAAATATTTACTTTAAGTACCCCCTAAATGTTAATATTTAAATAATTTAACAACACATTCACATGTTCACGGTTCTCTGATGTTGGTTTAGCACAAGAGTGCAAATAACAAATCACATATGTTTTTAAACTGTCCTTTTTATTAAATGAATAAAATTCTTAATTTTATGAATATCAATTATATTATTCATTTAAATACAAAAATTAAGGCAAATGTACTTTAACTGTACTTCAAACTTTACTTCAAAGTAAAAAAAAATTACACTACAAGTTGCAACTACTATTTTACACTACAAGTTGCAACTACTAATAATAAGGTTTGTGTCTTAAATTCTTCATTTTCAAATGTCTAACCCTCAACACATATAACATTCCAAACCTTAAGATTTTATTTTGGCAGAATACTGTTGAAATGCTGTAAACGTTTGTCCACAAAAATGTTGGAAATTATGTGAATGTAAATAAAGTGAACTTAGTGCACATTGCATTCCCAAATGCACTCATCTAAATAGTGATTACCATTTTATTTTTATTAATCTTGCTGCCCTATTTATCTATTTTAATTTTACATAAAATTGTATTAATTATTCGCTTTTCATCACCTCACAAAGCCATTGCTAATTCCCTCACGAACCCCCGTTTGGGAAACCCTGACATATTCAAACAGAGATTTTTGAACTGACAAAACTCATTTGTTGAGGCATTTTTGGGATTCAGTTTTGCTCCTTACCTGCAAGAGTTCTTTTCCTCCACCTCTCTTCTCCACATCCATCTCGAGGCAGCGGTTTAGGAAGTCTCTAAAAATGGGTGACAGCTTCTCTGGGTTCTGGAGCTCTGGGGTGCCATTAGTAGCGATGAGGTACAGCGCCTGGAGATGATCATCAAGCATTAATGCCATAAATCTTTTCTTTAAAGTTAAACAGATCACTTGAACCACCGTCATTAATTACAAAAAGACTTAACAAATGAATCCGTGACAGAGTCAGGAAAGGCTCACCCTCAGAGGATTCTCATTGAGATAAGGAGGTTCGCCCTCTACCATCTCAATGGCCATGATACCCAGGGACCATATGTCCACTTTGGGCCCGTAGGCTTTACGTGTGACCACTTCAGGGGCCATCCAGTAGGGTGTTCCTACCATGGTGCTTCTCTTACTTTGCTCAGGCGTGATTTGAGCACAGAACCCAAAATCAGCTGAAAAGAGAAGAGCAGACAATTCATTCAAACTGTTCTGAAATAATGAAGCCAGGACTTGACAGTGGGATCATGGACTCACTTAGTTTAACAGATCCATCCATTCCTAATAGAACATTGTCACTTTTGATGTCTCGATGAATGACCTGGTTTAAATGCAGGAACTCTAGAGCTTGTAAACACTGTAGAGAAACCACAATGTTCAGGTGATGATGGGAAAAACAAATGGCTCTGAGCTCACAACTACTATGCCAGAAATACTGTACCTCTCTGCAGACAGCAGCGATTTGTGCCTCATCCATGCAGGTTTCTGTAACCACATCAGTCAGAGAGCCTCCAGCAAGATACTCCATTACCACAAAGAGCTCATCTCCTACCAAGAAGCTGCACATACAAAACAAAAACAAAAAAATCCAAGGTAGATGTTACAGTAGAAGGCTGAAAACATTATGGGATACAATGCACAAAATAATCAAGTTTAAATAGCTTTAAGGGATGTAAAGTAACTACCTGTCTACGTAGTTGACAATGTTTGGGTTCTTCAGCTCCTTCATCACCAGGATCTCATTGATGATCAGCTCCTTCTTGGGCTGCTTCTGTAGGTTAATCTGCTTGATAGCTACCTACAGAAACACATCACTGTCAGTTAGCTTAGCCTATGTCAACTAACTGTGAAAAGACAAAATGAAACTCAAACAATTAAATTATGGCAGTCCATTTAATGTTAATTTAGTGTAATTAAAAGCTTGGGGTCTGTAATATTTCTTTTTAAAGTCGTCTCTTATGCTCAGTGAGGCTGAATTTATTTGATCAAAAATACAGCACAAACAGTAATATTATGAAATATTCTTGCAATTTAAAATTCAGTTTTAATATATTTTAAAATGTGTCACATGATTTGCTGATGTGGTGCTCAAGAAACATTTCTTTTTCATGTAGAAAATGGTTGTGCTGCTAGAAATGTGCATTTATTTGAAATAGAAATCCTATGAATGATTTACTATTATTTTTTATTTATTGCATGAACAGTAGTGTACATCAATCAATTGTCTTAGACCCATAGGTTAATTACATTTTTATTCAAGGATTTTTCTCAGGAAACATTGATTAAAATTAGATTAAGAACCGAATAGAGAAAATACCTCTTGGCCAGTAGCAACATCAATGGCTGTATACACCGTACCAGAAGCACTGTAAAAAGACAACATTCAATTGAAGCAATCTTAGATTATAGTTAATATAAATTCAGCTACTGGCTAACTGTTTTTGTGATACTGACTGACATATTGAAAAAATAACCAAGAATCATAGAATATATTTACCCTTGTCCAATTTTTTCGTATCTTGTGTATTTTTTCTTGGGGTCTCCAATACTGACAATAGTTCCTGAGATCAATCACCACAACACAGTTAGGATTCTGTCATACAGAATCACTTTCACATGCTGCAGTGCATATAATAATAGTATTGTTATAGTGAGCATCTCTAATGTTGAGTAACCACAAAAGACTTACTAAGTTTCTCCATAATCTCCTCATCTGTCATCTTGCCCTTGCCCTTCTTCTGTTTATCTGCAGCTTTGCAACCATCTGTGTCTGCAATGGCAGCAGGTGCCGGAATAGGATCGATGACAGAACGAGTGTATACCTATCCAGACAACAAAGACACCAACAATATGGTGTTCACTCAAAAAATTAAGTAATATACCTATTTGACATGATATACAGTGGGTACGGAAAGTATTCAGACCCCCTTAAATTTTTCACTCTTTGTTATATTGCAGCCATTTGCTAAAATCATTTAAGTTAATTTTTTTTCCCTCATTAATGTACACACAGCACCCCATATTGACAGAAAAACACAGAATTGTTGACATTTTTGCAGATTTATTAAAAAAGAAAAACTGAAATATCACATGGTCCTAAGTATTCAGACCCTTTGCTGTGACACTCATATATTTGACTCAGGTTTTGTCCATTTCTTCTGATCATCCTTGAGGTGTTTCTACACCTTCATTTGAGTCCAGCTGTTTTTGATTATACTGATTGGACTTGATTAGGAAAGCCACACACCTGTCTATATAAGACCTTACAGCTCACAGTGCATGTCAGAGCAAATGAGAATCATGAGGTCAAAGGAACTGCCTGAAGCGCTCAGAGACAGAAATTGTGGCAATGCACAGATCTGGCCAAGGTTACAAAAAAAAAAAATTCTGCTGCACTTAAGGTTCCCAAGAGCACAGTGGCCTCCATTCCTTAAATGGAAGACGTTTGGGATGACCAGAACCCTTCCTAGAGCTGGCCGTCTGGCCAAACTGAGCTATCGGGGGAGAAGAGCCTTGGTGAGAGAGGTAAAGAAGAACCCAAAGATAATTGTGGCTGAGCTCCAGAGATGCAGTCTTGAGATGGGAGAAAGTTGTAGAAAGTCCACCATCACTGCAGCCCTCCACCAGTCGGGTCTTTCTGGCAGGGTGGCCCGACGGAAGCCTCTCCTTAGTGCCAGACACATGAAAAAACACCTGAAGGAATCCAAGATGGTGACAAATAAGATTCTCTAGTCTGATGAGAACAAGATAGAACTTTATGGCCTTAATTCTAAGCGGTATGTGTAGAGAAAACCAGTCACTGCTCATCTCCTGTCCGATACAGTCCCAACTGTGAAGCATGGTGGTGGCAGCATCATGCTGTGTTGGTGTTTTTCAGCTGCAGGGACAGGAGGATTGGTTGCAATCGAGGGAAAGATGAATTAGTACAGGGATATCCTGGACGAAAACTTCTCCAGAGTGCTCAGGACCTCAGACTGTGCTGAAGGTTTACCTTCCAACAAGACAATGAATGACCCTAAGCACACAGCTAAAATACCGAAGGAGTGGCTTCACAAAAACTCTGTGACTTTTCTTGAATGGCCCAGCCAGAGCCCTGACTTAAACCCAGTTGAGCATCTCTGGATAGACCTAAAAATGGCTGTCCACCAACTTTACCATCCAACCTGACAGAACTGGAGAGGATCTGCAAAGGAGGAATGGCAGAGGATCCCCAAAAAAAACTTGTTGCATCTTTCCCAAAAAGACTCATGGCTGTATTAGAACAAAAGGGTGCTTCTACTAAATACTGAAAAAAGGGTCTGAATACTTAGGACCATTGTGATATTTCAGTTTTTCTTTTTTATAAATCTGCAAAAATGTCAAAAATTCTGTGTTTTTCTGTCAATATGGGGTGCTGTGTGTACATTAATGAGAAAAAAATTAACTTAAATGATTTTAGCAAATGGCTGCCATATAAAAAAGAGTGAAAAATGTAAGGGAGTCTGAATACTTTCCATACCCACTGTATATGACAAGAATCTTCACTCACAGATATGGTATGCTGTGGACGTGGTGCTACAATAGGGGGCGGGGCTTCATCGTCATCATCATCAGGATCCTTGACTGGTGATTGCTCTGAGCCTTTTTTTGCTGGTGGTGCGTCTTTATCTGAAATCAAGAGGAGGAACATAGACATTAGAGGATGAATTCAAATACAGTTGCAGTATGTATATGTACCCATTTACCTGTAAAACTGAGGTATTTCTGCCTGCTGTTGCCTGTGGAGTCGTAGAATTTGAGCACATCCAGCACAGCCTGAGGGTTTTTCTTCTGCTCAGATTTCGTGATGTTGGAGGTCTGCAGCAGCCGAGCCCACTGCTCTGGCATGCCCTGAGACACAGATAAAGATAGAGAAATGGGAATGAAAATAAGAAAGTGAGTTAGGGCCCATCTGATAATTTGATTAATTAAACTTCAGCAAATTAAATTAGTGCACCATGACAGACAGGAGACAAATGGTCACAGAAATCAATCTTGGCAATTCTTTCTAGCATCTGATGGATTAGGACAGATCAGGGGCAGCATGGGTAAATTGCACCAGAGGAAAGTAGGAAAGTATGTCTAACTCACAGTGAACTCCCCCGTGACAGAATCGAAGCCCACGTGTATGGTGTGCTCGAAGTCAGAAGGATTTGAAATCTCCGGACGCTCCTTATCCTTGTCTTTTTTTCTTCCTTCAACAGAAAGAAGGATTGTGGTTACATGCTTCTGGTCACTGGCAAAATGACAGATTCCAGTTGACAATTTTACAATCAATGATCCCAAGTCTGAGATGAGCCTCTGTGTCCAAAAACGTGATCAATTACAGCATACTACAGAAGGGTCAGTTAAAGGAATGTGTTGAGTTCAATACAAGTTGAGCCTTATTGTCACCATTTGTGGTATTATGTGGCAAAAAAAAAGCAAAAATCTGGGTTATAGCAAGTCATAAACAATGAACGTAAACAGGACAACTCAAATGTTGAAAAAACAATTTAAATTGAACATCACATTTTTGTGTTGTTGTTTTTTTTATAGTGAAGAACAAATTATTTTTTGCTAGGTTCTGTTTTTTTTAGGGACATTAATTGATTATAAAGTGAATCAAATTAAATATTAAGGCAATATTTAATCAAATTAATTGCATTAATATTTTTTACAGAAAATTAGCCCCTAAAAATCTTTATAATTGGGAATTTACATACAAAAATTACACATTTTTAACTAAAAAGCTACATTGAAACCTATAAAGCTAAACTGAAACCTCATGACTTGCATATGGTTAAACTTTCTGACAGAAAAATGAATACACATGATGTTGTTAACAAATTACAAGTTCATCTGCTTAAAACCACAATCCTACTTCAAAAACTTGCAGCTCAAATAACAATATAATCAAGAAATACATAATTTAAGTGAAAATGTTTGTGCCTTAAAGAAAACCTAATTTGAGTCAAAAGTATTTTTCTGTGGTATTCAACACAAATGCTGTTTTGTATTGTCCCAAAATACTGATTTGAATGCACCCCCTGGGTCCTCCGGTCTTACCTTTCTCTGCTGAGAAGATGGATATGATCTTGTTGCGTGGTTTGTCCCTCTTCTCCTCTGGGACGGAGGGGAGGGGTTTAGAACTGGGGTTTGTTGACATACTGTCCTTGATGCTAAAGTTGCTGCTCATTCTGACTGGGGGGGCAGGGGGTTTGTCCTCCAGCTCTCCGTTGTCAGACATGACAGGGAAACACACTCAGAGGGGTAATAGGGTTTCAGAGATCAACCTGCAGAAGGCGGCAGAGAAACAAACAACTTAGCTGATAAATTAATTGCTGCACTAAAGACAATTAAGATGATGACAGATAGCAGGCCATTTTAGCAAGAGACTTTATCAGGGCATATCAGAGCCATCACTAGAAGAATACAAGCAAAACAAACAAGGTTATTCATCCACTAATGCGTTGTTTGAAATGCCCATAATAACAATGTAACTATTTCAGTAAAATCTCAGAGGAGCAATTTCAGAATTTTATTGTACAGACCTTTTATGAAAGCTTTCCAACCACCACAACAGCCACGCCAAGAGTCTGCTAAAACAGTGCAAAACTTACTAACCGCTAGCCAACAGCTGCTACTGTGCTACAAAACAGCCAGTCAACAAGTTAGCATGGACAGAGAGACTCTGTCTCATGTTCTGCTAGCTGCCAACTCTTTTTTGAGATACGCCAACAATGTCCACCCCTGTGCAAAAGCAACTGATACTTTTTGGAGTATTCACTGCCTATCTGTAACACAGAAAGCTGTCAGTTAGCTTAGCATTGCAGTCCTCTGAGAGTAACCGTTCTAGCAGGTCATCAATTCAACTGAAAGTGCTGAGGTTTTCAGGTCAGAGTGCAAGTCTGCACAACAGGATGTCTTGCTAAAGATGGCTGTATGACATCAGCACACTTAGAGCTTTGCTACCTTGCTTTCTAGCGGCTATGATGGCATTTGAACCAAAATAGAACCTAATACGTAACTGATTTGATGCACTCTATATAGGCAGCAACTACAAAAAGACCTCTCCTCATGTGAAATATTTAAGAAGCTCGACACATAAAAATACAAGGCACATGGAAACAATTGATACTTTTCAGTTCTGAATGACATGTATATATATTTCTCTGTACATTTTTCTTGGATAAGAAAATGGACTATGGGATTACCCTCTTTGTAACAGGTACATGCAATGCTGATTAGATCTTCAGTGGAGCCACAAAACGGTTCTTAGGGAAAATTTGAGAGTATTTTTTTTTTGTTATTGTTATGTATTTTAAGAGCTGTCATATTTTACTGTAAAACGGCACTGGAACAATATTAAACTGAAAATGCTATACTAGTATATCTGAATGGAATTGCAAATTATTCTCTTAGTAATTAAACTAAATTTCAGCAACGCAAACGTGCAGTTTTGGCCAATACAGTTTTGAAGGGCCAAAAGATTTTTCAATAATGTGTTTTGAATACACAGAGCGCAGATAAGCTACAACAGGTAAACATGTCAACAATGTGGACACATTTCACCATGAGCAAAAATTATGATAGAACAGCAACAAGAAATTGACCACAACTGGTTCATCATGAGGTCCTCAACAGCATATGTAGTTCAATTACCGAAACTTTATTTCGGTTTTGGCTAAAAACTATTTACTGATTGTTTGTTGGAAGCACATTTATAATGCTTTAAAATTCTATCTAAAACGTCTTTTTTTTTTTTGATTTTGGAATATAGGTTAATTTAACAATGTGTCCTCAATCTTTTTCTTTTCAAATTTCTACTAGTAAGAAAAATACATTTATTCAGTAGCTTAATAGAAAACCTTATCAGGTGCATGTGGCCTAAGATGGTACAAAGGTGTTTTCGCCAACAGTCTATCAAGTCTGGTTAGAAATCAGTGCCATCATGCGGCTGTCTGCATCCTCTGTCTCCGCCCATCATTAACATGTCCAAATAAGGTGAAATCCTGTCTTAACTTCAACTTCAGCAAATCATGTGCAACTCAACCTCGACGTGACCACAATCTCTTCCTGTTTGACAGCACAGTTCAACTGTGCATTGTATTCAAACAACAAAGATGTGATGCAAAGGTGATGCAACATTAAATATTTAGCCTAGTTTAATTGTGCCTTTCACTACATGATTTAACTTCTATAACAGAGACAAATAAATCCAGAAGAAGTGCTTTCATCATGAAAGCTTAAACAGATCCTTAAAAAGACAAGAAAGTCATGTTTTACCAGAGCTATAACAAAGATATTTCTGAAGAGTTGAGAAACGATCAATAAAAGATTAACTATTGCACAAGTCTTGCATGATCTTAGACTAACACTCGTGAGCCAGTTCCTGTTTCCCTATAGAGAAAAAAACATGGGCAGAATAAAGATCAGAGGACTTGCTGCAAGAACATTCTCAGAAGCTAGTCTGGTTAGGAAACAGAAATAAAACTCCAATACACATCACATGCAATCCAATGAAAAAACCTACACAAAAAAAACACTTGTATCTTCTTTCATTAAGTAGTCAAACTGTATAAATGAATACAATTAATTTCTTTTGAAGCACAATCAGTTTAAACAGCTTTTTTCCAGCCACCACCACTTACACTTCAGCTTGTAAAAAGGCACAGTCAACACTAAAGAAATCAAGGAAAAAGGATGCCAGTACCACCACTAACGCCACCTCACCCTGAAGAACCCTGATGGAAGATCCAGTTAAGGTCCCTGGCCCAGATCTGCCACACTCCTGGGACATTGAGGGTCTTCGCTATGGTGTGTCCACAGTCTCTTTCTCCCTGTGCTTCCACTGAAGAGAGCCGAGATAAAGGCGTGTTGATACAGGCATACTTCATTCCACAGCAGGATAAAAAGCTGCGAGTGCAGTCATGCCTCTGTGCTGCGCATTGCTATAGTGATGTACCAGCCCTCAGGCTTGATGTAAGGCCCTACAGCGGAGGAGACATTAGACTGGACATACCTTTACACATCACTGACTCTCGCTCTGAGGAACCACCACCGTTACACAACAAATCGCACTACTAGGAATGAATCAGGATTATGGGAGGTGTTTTAAGAGCTTGATTAGAGAGCACTTTCACCCCTACAAATCTATAAAAGAGGATTTGAAAATAAACTCTTTAAAGCATGGTTTCATTCAGTATTGAATACCACTACACAGACTGCCGGATCAGAGAATTTCAGTAAAAAAACAAATTTTTGTGAGGAATTTATTGGGCGCATCAAGTCTAACTTGCTTTTCCGTAATGACGTGATTTGGAGGTGGGCTCTCTCCAAGCACATGGTGGTTATAGGCCCCAAAACACACTTCTGCACGCGTCATTTAATTGAGTTTTTTCCAATCACAGCAGGTTTCAGGTTTCCCCTTTATGAAAATGTTAGTCTAGCGTGTAGGGGTTTTCAAAGTCTAAGGACAGTGGGCCCCTTTTGACATACTTACCCAGTGCGACAACCCTCCCCCCCAAACACACCACACACCCCACACACACACACAAAGATAAACACAGAACAATGTCAGACTGTTAACTCACTTTTATCATTATTTCTGTTAACATGAAAAGTACAGTTATTTTCAGAGTAATAACAAGTAAGTTAATATAAAGCTTTTAAAACTAAGAATAATGAAACAAAAACAATGATGGTTCAATATGAAAAGAACAGAATTTTTTGTAGCAATTTAAATTTGTAAGAGCTGTCCATCCCAGTCAAAACAGTCAGATGATCTGTAACAGAGAGTGGGGAAATAACTTTAAACAACGCCAAAATTTAAATATCTCTACTATTGATTAATATGCTTACATAATTATATCCCTACCTTAGTGAGCGGTATGCATTTGTTTCCTCGCTGCGCAGAGAAGACTAATTCGTGGTTGCAGTGACGTCAGAAACAGACGAAGGTCATCCTCCACTTGAAGACGTGAACGATATTTGTTCTTGATGAATGTCATAGCAGAAAATCCTGATTCGCACAAATACGTTGAAACAAATGGTAAAAGTTTCCTCAGTGCTCTTTGTGTGAGTTCAGGAAATTCATTTTGAACAGAGAGCCAGAAATGTCCAATGGAAGAGTGTAATCATTTGCTCCAGTTCATGATTACTAGTCAGATCAATCAAAGCCTCTTCGTCTTGTATAGACAGTGCGTCACTTTCTGCTGGCTTGAACTTGAATGGATTGCGAATCCACTCATCCTGGATTGTCTCGTTGGAAAAATAGTGTGTGAATTGCTGACACAGACCCCTTAGGTGTTCAGCGACCAAAGGCTGAATAGGAACCACTGTCAGCCCTGCCTCTTGCATGAAGTCAGCCAGCGTAGGGAACATGTCCACACATCCTTTCTCCACACGAGTGGCCCATAGATCCAGCTTTCTCCGGAACGAGGACACTTGCTCAAATGCCGAAAACACATCGCAGTCTCTGCCCTGCAATGATGTATTAAGCGTGTTGAGGCGTTCAAATATGTCCAACAAATAAGCTAACCTTGCGATCCAGCTCGAATCACTCATGTGATGCGCCAGTGGGGATTTAACATTTGACAGAAAAAGTAGTACTTCCTCACACAAATCAAAAAGTCGTGATAGAACTCACCGAGACAGCCAGCGGACTTCGGTGTGCAGAAGCAGCTGTTTTTAATGTGCTCCCAATTCATCGCATAAAATGTGGAAAAGACGAGCATATAGAGGTCGTGCTTTTATCAGGTTGACAATTTTCACAGCTTCGTCGAGGACACTCCGAAGATCATTTGGCTTCTTCTTGGCAGCTAAAGCTTGTCTATGGATTGTGCAGTGGGTCCACACGGCTCTCGGAGCTACCTCTTTAACCCTCGATATGAGACCACTGTGGCGGCCCGTCATTGATTTTGCCCCATCTTTTTTTGTTTTTTTGATTGTTTAATTCGTGGAAATGCATAATAATATGCCACAGCAGCGTTCCCAGTCTATATCGTTCTTTCTCACAAATTCATTAAATTTGTTGAAAATGTGTTCACCTGTTGTGTGGGTGGGCAAAGGACTACTAAATAGAAACTCTTCTTGAATGTCCATGTTTTTCACGTACCGCACATATGTTAACAGCTGAGCGCAGCTGGCCACATCGGTGGATTTGTCGATCTGGAGTGCAAAAAATGGGCTGTGTCTGACGCTGTCTAAAACTTGCTCCTTCACATCCTGTGCCATGTCTGAGATGCGCCGACTTATTGTGTTGTCAGAGAGTGGAACAGAATCGATCTTAGAAGCTGCTGCCTCTCCTAGCATCACGGAACATAGGTCTTTTGCTGCCGGCATAATTAACGTCTCTCCAATGGTATGTGCTTTGCCTGCCTTGGCAATACACAATGCAACGCGATATGAAGCTTCAGTGGCCTTTCCATTTAATTTGACAAAATCTTCCACAAATTTTTTCTGACCTTGAAAGGTTTGAAGTTTTCTCTGGAAAAATTCTGGAGGTTTTCCTGCAACCTCAACATGCTTGGTTTCAAGGTGTCGCCGAAGTTTTGCGGGCCTCATGCTGTCATTAGCCAAAATATCTTGACAAACCACACATAAAGGTCGTAGTTCATCAGCTGGTCCTGTCCACGTAAACCCTAAACTCAAATACTGATCATCATATCGTCTTCTTTTGGGTTTAAGCCCTAAAGTTGAAGGCTTTGAATCGGGGGCTCTCAGAAACCGCTCCATTGTATTATTAGGCATATACATTTTGGCGGGCTTGTCAAACAGCAGCGAATTCACAGCTACGGCCTTCTGGGTGAAAAATGTTTCTCATATTTTTGACTTATTTTTTTAGTATCGTTTAAATAAAAACATTTATATATAATAAAAAATACATATAATAATTTAACTCAATAATTATATATTTAATTTATTATAATTTCCCCGCGCCTCCCCTGACATGCTCTGGCGCCCCCTGGGGAGGCGCGCCCCACACTTTGAAAACCCCTGGTCTAGCGCAGTGTTTCTCAACCCTGGTCCTGGGCGCCCCCCAACACTGCACATTTTGTATGACTGAGCTCAGTTTTAAAATGTTCCAAGAATCTTTTCACTAAGAACTGGTTTGTAAAAACCATTTGTCTGTGAATCAGACATCAAGGCCTGTGATGAGTTCACTGTTACATGCAAGAAAAACTGGCATGCACTCTGAAGATGTACTTAACCAATGAGTCACATGACAAAATGGATACACAAAGTTTGAGTTTTCCACAAAAGTCAAAAGTTGATCAGATTTTAAATAGTCACAAATTATTTTTTAGCATATTTGTGACCATTTCAGTTGTAATTTCTAGAGCCCTGCTGAGGAACAATTATTCTTCTGTCAATCACCATTGTTCTTATACAGTTGCTGATAATGTGAGGAATAGGCCTGGGCGATTAAAACGGTATCGATATTTGTCGACGGTACACCTCTTCGATAACGATAGAAAAACTGTTCGATATAGCGCACGATATAGGCACGTCCTATGAGTGACACAGACAGCACACACAAACAAAAACACATGCTGAAATGAGTGCTGTGCCTGCCTGTGATGAGGAGATTGTGAATAAAGAATGAATATTAGTCAAATTTAAAATAAACATTTGCATTTGAATGTTAGGTGTGCGTCAGGGAGCATCATCAAAGGCGCGCGAGATGCGGTAATAATGATGTAAGTGATGTTGTTGCATTTTAATGTTTTGTTAGTCTCTAGAACAGTGGTTCCCAACCCTGGTACTGGAGGCACCCCAACACTGCATGTTTTGCATGTGCATTTTCTGACCACAATTTCAGGTCTTGGAGTCTATACTAATGAGCTGATGATCTGAATTAGGTGTGTTTGATTAAGGAGGCATGCAAAACATGCAGTGTTGGGGTGACTCCAGGACCAGGGTTGGGAACCACTGCTCTAGAACACAAGACACGCCGCTGCTGCGTTATTCATTCTAAATATTAAAGAAACACAGAAGCTCAATGCGGAGAAGATCTTGATTAGGTTAAAACCGAAACCAAGCCATTCACACAGAACGCAACATTTTTTAGACAGACAGCTGCACTCGCGTCTCGTACAAGAGATGTATAGAAAGCCATGCAAAGTTAAAACAGTTTAAACTTTTAGAAAATACGTCACGAATATGTGGAGGTTTATTCCTTTTCACTGCATCTCACATGTTTTTAAATGCAATCTGTGTGAATGGCGCTTCGGCTCTTAAGCAATGCATAAATACATGATGCTGTTTTGTTCATAATGCAATTTACGAAATTATATTAGATTTTTATAAGTTAATTTAGACGTTTTTGCACGTTTTTTTTTATAGAGTTACTTTCTTTCGTTGACAATTTAAATGCGCTGCATTATTTTACTCATTGCGCCCTCCTGTGGCCTCGGGAGACAAGACAAAAGTTTTCTTTAGACCTATTTAATCTGCATATAAAACTTTAGAAATTAGATATTTAATTTTTATTTTGTTTTTGACTGTCAAAACAAAAAAATATTTGTTGTTTGTCACAATAAAATGTGTTCATTAAAAAATACAGTGGTTAAATAAAAAAAAAAAAATCTATTGCTCTTTGTTTTAAAAAAGGTTATAAAAAATGTCAATAATTATCGATACTGAACAATATGAAACATTATATCGTTGATACATTTTTTTTAGCTATATCGCCCAGCCCTATGCGAGGATGTAAAACAGGGTTCCTCAAACCAGTTCCCTGCTAATTTTAGCTCCAGCCCAAACACACATGAGCAAACTAATCAAGGTCTTCAGGATCACTAGAAAATCAAAGGTTGACCAAGATTTGAGTTAAACTCTGCAGGGCAGCAGCCCTCCAAGACCAGGTGTGAAGAACCCTGCTTTAAAAGAAGATAACTATACGGTAGGGCTGGGCAATATGGCCAAAAAATTATGCTAACATTTTTCATAGTCAATAGCAAAATTTATCACAAATTTCAAATCTTTTATTACTTAATTTTTATATGGTAAAATGTAACTATTATTTTGACTGAGTTTTATTAAAATTAATTGCTGGTCTTTCATAGTAGAAGGGGTGTAACGATTCACTCGTTTTATCGATGCATCGATTACAAACTCTGACGATGCATATGCATCGATCTTGAAACATTGTGAATCGCTGATTTCAGACAGTAATAGATTTAAAACGCTAAGAATCGAATGAATAGCGATTTCTATAGTGATTCAATGCATTCAAAATAGATACACATTAAATTACTACAAGTACGAATGAATGGAGACATTGAACAGTGTTCGTACCCTCGCAGCTCTCCTTCACGCGCTCCACTATTCACCGCCTGAGACTGTCACAGGATTGCGCTCGCACTCCGTTCGTCTCACGGACACATTTTTTGAGCTGATGTGTGATCTCATTTCTTCTTAGGACTCGTGGCCAGTAATGCTAAAGTGAAGTAGTTTTACTTTTCTGTAGCTTTTCAATTGGACTCGGTCATACCGACGACATTACCTGAGCAGTCGAAGGCTGCGCATTTATTGCATGGACGGAGCATAAATGTAAGTGTCTAAAGCATACACGGTTCCATTGAATGATAAATGTGTTTAACAATGTCGTTCAACCGAATGTACAAAGAAAACTGTTAAAATAACCACAGCATTAACAAAAAACTTGAAATAAGAGCGCAAGGTTTATCAGATGCATGAAGTAGCGTTCGTTGCTATAGCAAACAAACATCGGGTGCGATTTCTTTCAAAATCATAATTCGTCGATGGAGAGGAAAAGTTAAATACTAAATCGCATTTTATTTTATGAAAATGAGATAAAGAAGTTTTCGCACTGAAAGAGAAGTGATCTCGTGCTCAAAGAACTTAAGACGTGCCAGGCTATATCTGCAGCTAATCTTAATAAAAAGCAGAATGAACTGATGAAATGTTAAGACAATAAACACAATGAATAAATACAATTTATGAATGATGCATTGCTAATTGACATATTTATTACAGTGCAGAAACTATAAAGTATATTTTCTACTTTATTCTGTGCAGAAAATTGATTGTTTGTAGTATATAAAATAATCATAAAATTGTCATTAGGAAAATATAGGAAAAATGTTATAGAATACAAATGATTGGTTATTGGCCAGCAGTGTATTTGATTTCTTAGCCAATTAACGAAATAGATAAGAAAATAATTCCTTGTAAAAAAAAATCATAATAATACATGCATACAATGATTGTATTTGACATTTCTGTCACTTCTGAAATATTAAAAAACTATTTTTTTAAATCTTGGCTTACATAAATTTTTACGTATGCCGTGTCATGCCATAGCATCATTAAACTAACATCTAACAATGGACAAAAGTGTTTTATTCTCTCTAACCTACGGTTCTGTAACCATAAAGGCTGCTGTGTAATTTGCCCCTTGACTAAGCATTTAAAGAATTTAGGGGAAGCATTTAAATAATCCTGTGATTGTACTTAAAGAATGCAGAATCGTTCTAAATTTGCAAAAATCGTTCTTAAATCGAATCGAAAACCTATGAATCGTGAATCAAATCGAATCGCTGTCTACCCAAAGATTCACAGCCCTACATAGTAGCATAGGCATCAAAAGCCTTCTGACTGTATTGTTGCGCACAGTGTTTCTCCTTTTTGTCAGCGCTGTATCATCTGGCTGTAAACAGAGTAATTTGTGTTCCTCGCTGAATTCAAGAGCTTCACACTGGATCTCACAGCGCTGTTTTAAAAGAGCTGCCGTTTGAACTTTGATCAGAGTGGATAAACTGTCCGTGTGGGGTGTTCAAATGAGTAGTGCGGCTGTCATTATGCTTTTGGGAAGTAAACATTATATAGCACATTTATCAAACTTAAGATCAATTTTATCATGGAAACTTAGCTCATAGAAGTAAAGATGAGAACTAAGTGAGTCGAGTGATGGGTTCGATTAAGCGTATATAAAAAAATCTTAATGAAACGCTCATACTTATAAAGACCTGAGAGAATATATTCAGTATGCGGACAAAAATGTTTTCTAAATTAAAAAGATGCAGTGCAAATAAATAGATGCACTGTTAAATGAAGCATGCCCTGATCTATGCTTGACAACAACTACTGGCTTTTCACTTGCCACTGTTGTGACGAGATTAAAACTCATGCATATTTAACAGCAATGGTGAGTCAACTTAGTTTTTTTCTTTGTGTTTACTTTTACTTTTCATTTATGCATTATCAACACACAGCGACAGACTAATCTAAGACATGAATTCAAGACTAAAAGAAGAGCATGACACTAGTAAGATGTCTTGATTTCCAGGGAGCACATGAATCGAAAAACAAAAATAAAAAAACCAAAAATAAATGCAAACCTTGAATGCAATATAAGTTCATTAGATAAAAGCATCTGCCAAATGCATAAATGCACAGTAAGGCAAGGCAAGGCAAGTATGACTTCAGCCAAAAGCTACAAGCTGTCCTCTCAGTTTGTGTGAACGAACAGGGGAAGTAAGATGAAAATGCCACAGAAAGCTCATGGGAAGCGGGACTCAGTCTGGACATTCCCGTCTGCTCCCCTGAGCCTCTTTGATACGAGCTGCGCCAGGCCTTAACTAACCAGCATGTATTTGTTTTTCACAGTTATAGACTGGTGGGTCAAAGTAAACATAAGGTGAGAGTGACTATGCATGCAATGTGGGCCCTCCATATGAATGCAAGAACATCACTATTCACTAATCAGCATTCAACCAACAGGCATGATACACTGACACAAGTCCTGTGGACTGAATCTATCAAACATTTTTGGTCAAAACATTTTTAGCTGTTACTTCTAATAGTGCTGATTACAATCTTCAAGCAACCACTAGAGAGACCGTGAAGAAAAGAAATCATCAGTAGAGTGCTTCCACTTCCTATTACACACATCCCCTCCTCTTCTGATTGGTGGACGGATAACAGAAGCATTTCCTGATCCTACCAGCCAGACCACTATAGGTCACACACTTGCACTTAATCTGACCAACTGGACTAAAACAAAGATATCAGATCACGCCTCTCTTTTACAGATGTGTGGTTGTGTAGAGGAACTGTTTACAGGAAGACAGACCAGGGGCCTTTTGTATTTGCAGCTTCTATAAAAGGAAATACTGAGCAAGGCTTCCTGAACTAAGCCTAACTGTCGTCCTCCTTCCATGCTATTGGAGAATGAAGGCATGTGCTTGTCCAGCAAAGCAGCAGCCAACTTTCTAACTGCCAAATCTTTGCTTATTGTCAAAGAAATGAAAATGTTGTCATCATTTACTCACCCTCATGACTACTTCATTTCTTCTGTGGAACACAAAATGAGATGTTAGACAGAATGCTATGAGAACTAGCAGTCAGTCACCATTTATTTACTGCATTGTTTTCATACAAAGGTGAATGGTGACTTAAATTGTGATTAATGCCAAACATCTACTTTGTTTTCCAAGAAGAAAACATAATTGTCACAAGACATAACAGCATGATATGAAACATGAAAGAAATGCACCAAAAAAATGGGACTTTGATTTACTGTATTTTTTGTTTCTCACACAAGTACACTTTAACAAACACTAATAAAAAACAACAGTTGATGTAAAAAAAATTAAGCTTAATGTAAACTAAGATTTTCTTCGCCTTGGGATTTGTTGACTACGATCTACTTGAGCAGATTCATATTCTTGTGGAGAAAAAAACAACCCTGAAAACAAATCGAAGTAGCAAACAACTCTGCATTATCAAAACAAGGCTGTCCAAGTATTTAAAATAAAAGTAAAAAGCTCAGTAATAAATCAAGAGATCTGCGCACTGCTGGCCGAGCAGACTTTGCATTTTCAACTCACCAGAACTCCCGCAAATCTCCTCAAAGTTTTGCCTCCGCCTTTTTCACTCTCATAAACTGATTTTGCTGCAAGTATAATGAGAATATTTCCCTTGATATTATGATTTGCGACGCCGTGTCGACGTGCTTGTAAGTTTTTTTAGTTAACTTCTTCTTGGACCCAGGATCTGTCTGATATGGCGGAGGGGAAGCGGAACTGTCGACCCAGCCCAGTGTTTGGACACTAAACGTAGGTTTCACTAAAAGTAGCTTTTTAGGTTGGACAGTGTGTAATCTAATCTATTATTCATAAAAATCTGAATTAATATTCTTAAACTGCGCGAAAAACGAACGGTGATTAGACGTTTTCTGCAACCTCAAACTACTATTTGCAAATGGGTTCCGTCCATGAATGCTGACGGCTCTGTTGCATGACGGGACATGTAGTCTACATTTGATTGCACTGCACTGAAGTGGAGTACTCTAAAAAACTACATTTCCCTACACTGATCTGATTCGAACTTTGCCAAATGATTTCATTCTACGATTCACCGGTATGCCAAAGTAAGTGTTTCAGTCCTATGAGAGCCAGGCGTTTAGATAAACATAAATACTTAATTTATATATTATAGATAGTAAGATGCAAGCTATTTAAACAAGGCATAAAAGTAACAACATAAAAAAAAACTTTATTCTAAGGCAAAATAAAAGGAGATCCAAGCCCTCTGCTGGCACCAACTGGAAAATACATTTAATATTATTCCTTATTGTTACATTCATGGTCGTCTCCATAGGAAAGGCACATTTACAAAAAGGTAATTGATTTCCACTGAATAGGCTGTAATAACTGGACATTTGATTTAGGATGCATTGTAGAAGTAGACTATTTTTTTCTCATCTCTTGGGTGCATCGTGGGCAGTACCTGTAAATGGAGAACACAATACTTTAAAACTGCAATATTAAGTACATGGAGAAGTCAGTCAGTATGTGAAGTGTGCTAATAAAATAAATATGAAGCATAGAATTTGGCTCACCATTTTCCTTTTGGTTTGGTTGTTAGGCCAACACAAGCAAAGTGAAACCATTCTATTGGACACTGTTAAAAGAGAACAAACCTTCCTTTTCATTCTTTTACATATAAACTTTTTTTCCATTATTTTATTATGTAGACGGTACTTGTTTCTGTGTGGCAATTGTATTTTCTCAAACAATGGCTTAACAAAAAAAAAGGATTTATATTAAATAACTATTACTCACATCAGAATTGTCACATCCAATCATTTCTCCATATGATACTTGACTACATAAACAGTATGTGGGTTCATTAGGGTCCACAGGCATATCCAGGACATCTGATGGGTGCATGGCGAGCAGAGATTCACTTACATTTGCACTAGTGTTTGAGAGACAAAACACACACCCACACACACACACACACACACACACACACACACACACACACACACACACACAAAAGTTGAATACAAAGCCTTAAAGGGGTATAGACGTTGCTAAAAAAGAACATATTTTGCTGTATTTGGTTGTAAGAAAAAGAAAGAGTTTAGTGCGTTTAAGGTAAAAAAAACAAACTATAAATTTTCCACATACTGTACAATAGGTTTCTCCTCTATGCCCCCCTTTCTGAAACGTGTCGAATTTTACAAAGCTCATCCAATTCTGAAAAGCGAGGTGTACGTTGATTGGCAGCTAAGGACTGTGTATGTGTGGGCTGAAGCCTCAAGCGTGTGACGGAAATGGTACGCCCCTACCATACTGTGATGCCCAGTCCGGCCGGAGCAACGAGACAAAAAAAAATTAAAACCGCATGGGGAAGTTGTTGCATTCAGTGGGGACATAATTACGGATTAGAATGACTAATATTGTCTTTTTACGCGTTGCGTTGCATCGATCCGCATAAACGTAAAACCATGTGTGCATTTTTGATCGGAGAAACAACAAACAACAAGCTTACTCTACACTGCCTTCAAAACTCGCATGTGAATCATCAGTGGCAAGTATTAAATATGAAAACGTACTTACAGACTGTGAGTCAGCAATATTTGTCAGAACACCGGCATTGTAGGCTACTCTCCCAGGAAACAGTACTCGTCCTCCATAAAATGTGCTGCACACAAATTAATATTTGGGTTGAAATGTTCTGGAACAGTGCTGTAAATACAACTTAACCACTGATTTCTAGTTGTGTCCTCTTTTGTGAAGACCAAACAAAGGAGTTTCGCTTTCACAACAAAAAACACAGCGTCTTCACGACACGGCGGCGGCAAATTCCTGGCCACATGGCGGCAACAATACTACAGCGAGAATCATAGTTACGCCTTCTTTCTTTGCGTGAACATTTGGGTGGCGTTATGCAAATCTTCCCACACAGTGACATAGACATGTGGGGGCGTGTTTAAACGAGGCATTTTAGGAGGGTCTGGACGAGTCTTAACTTTTATAATAATAATAATTTATGCATTTAGCAGACGCTTTTATCCAAAGCGACTTGCAGTGCATTCAGGCTATACACATTTTTTTTTTACCCAGTATCTCTTTGGGTTTGAGACTTTAGTCTTTACAACTTTAGGGATCTTATCTATTCATGAACAGCTTGTAACACTCCAAAGAGTTTAAAATAATATACACATGCATCGATCAAATGTATCCTTTTAATATGACAGTTACCCATTTTTCAGTTTTTTCTGCTTGGGTGAGTCTTGATCTGATCCTTTCTTGTCTGATCCATGGGATGCCCTCTTTTCTTTTATATTCTTATCTTCTGAAACAACAAATGAGTCACCCCAAATTACAACAAAAGGGATACACTGGGCATTGATTGTATTGATACATACATGAAGATAAGCTCTGAACAATAAGACTTACTTCGAGATTGCTTTTCATCTGAGCTCTCCAGACTGGCTGAGTCCAGTTTCTCCTGCAGATCATTCTCAAAGCGTGCAAGATCAGCATCTAATCTCCGAATGTGTTTATCCACCTGGAAATGCAAGGAGACTTGTTTATGCTTGATGCATCAAATGGTACATGTAAATATAAAACTGAGGACTCTGCATCTCACCATTTCATATATCTGCATTGCAAGCTGAACTTTGTCATCGCTGTACTCTTTGCATTTGTTGTAGGCATTTTCAATCTTCTTTAAATGCTGGACACGCTCCTCGGATGCCAGATTTCTAACTTTTGCAATATACTCAGAAGCTAGTTCACTTATCTCTGCTTTTTTCTCTGTGAGCAACAGTAAGAATATAATTGTTCATTAGTCAAAATTTAAAAAAAGTTAACTGTAATGGCCTCTGATACAAAGTGGTCCAAACATTCATACCTTCAGTTCTATTATCTAAATCCTCCATTAATGAGAAGTTTCTCTGCAACTCGCAGGGAAGTCCCTCGATGCCTGGAACCAATGATTATAATTAAAAATCGTGCAAACTGTATTTACATGGCAGGAAAATAAACAGCATGCATACGCTACAGGAAGTTAACTTTACATACTGAGCAAGGGTATTATAAGATACAAAACATTACTTAGGCACCACTCAGTCATGTACAGTTCAGCATTTTATCGTAACATAACACATAAGACTGACAAACTTGTATATCTGAAACACAACAACTCCTCAACGCTCAAGTGGGGTACTCAAGAGGAACTCATTTCATTTCATACAACTTGACAGCATTTAAAATGTGGCAACGAGTTTTTGAAGAACGCCGTTAAAAAACGTACTGTCTAAATAATGTTCTAAGTACATTCCTTTCGCCATTCTGGTTTGTGTTGGCTTTGTACTGCAGGCGTGTACGATGGTTTATTTAGCGCGCGCTGAATTTCCCTTTCTGGAGTCGCTAGGTAGGTTATTCGATTTTTATATGAAAAAAAAGATCAACTGTGTAATACTACTATTAAGTAAACACATAAGACTGCCCACGTGGTTTATATATCAGGTATTGTAGCGTAACATCTTTATCTGTAGTGCATCAAGTCACAACTTGCTCTACATCGCCATCTACTGCAGTGGAGTAGCAGCCCGCTGCTTCGCTCTCTGTGAAAAAGCAAGACAATGCAGGGAATGTCGGTTGGTATTATACATTTTTATATATGTCGTATACTCGGTCGTAGGTTTATTTAATATTAACTGCAACCGTATGTCGTTTTTGATAATGTTTAAAAAGTGAGGAACAAGGCAACGTGATACAGTCTATGGATGATACATACTGTAAAATGTTCAGAATTTACCATAAGGTGGCGGTGTCGTCTTAGGTATTAAAGTGACAGGTTGCGTATGGGATGATATTAGACTCAAAATGATTAATAGATGCACGCACAATTATACATGTACTGCATACATTTTATGCATGTATCTTACTAACCACAAACAAATGCTTTTCAAATTCGAAATTAAATGATTGTGCAGCAATTTGAACAAATACAGACATGTTTGCGAATAAAAATGTTCTGTTCGGCATAAATATATCTATAATTATACTAAGATATCTCTATATTATATATTATATATCATAAATTGCTCATGCAAAATCTGTGCATATGTGGATCAGGTGACACGTGTGCATTAATTGACGTCTAGTTCGAGTCTATCTTTTTCGGTTCATTTGGATTTTGAGACTTTATTTTCGCAGTTTACAGCATTTCACGACAATCACACACACAACTACCAATGAACAAGGTCCAGTGCAATTCATTAACATGTACACCATTTGAAAAATTTGCAAATGTGCATCACAACACTGAAACAAATGCTTTTCAACCGATGTCTGCAGAGTTAAGAATTACATTCATGTGCAGCATTTTGTTCAAATAGAGACAATTTTTATTCCGGCCAGCAGGGGGTGCTCATTCCCTGACTTGTATGGGTCCAAAAGTCTTACTATAACAATACAGACTTCAGACTGTAAAAAGAAGCAACCTTTTAATAAAGCGTTAGACCGGCACCTGTAAAAATGATGAGCCATTATTAAGATTGAGGCCTTAAATGGCCTCCTGAATTCTGTTGTCATTAATTACACACTTAATCATGAATTTGACCTCATGTTTAAGGGGTGGTAGACATCAGATGGCTGATTGAGCTTATCAGGATGCGCACCCCTCTGTAAGAGAAGCTTTTTAAGGGGCAGAGTACAAATGCAGTTGTTGTATGCAGTAGGCTGAGTCTGGTTCCTCAATAAAGCTAAGCAGGCCAGAGCCTGGTCGGTACACTGGTGGGAGACCCTTTGTGAAAAACTAGCTAGCTGCTGCAACTAGTTTTAGTCCAGCAGAGGGGGTAAACCATGTACCTGGATTCAATTGGTGCAAAAGTCCTAATATAATGACTAGACTTTTAGACTGTGAAAGGAGCATCCTTCAGATGCGGAATATTAAATGGCATCATGACCATTCTGTTTTTCAGAATTCCATCCTCAATATGAATTTGAAGTTTGGTGTTTCTTTTTGAAGGCGGGTAGACATTGCTGATGGACGGTGGGGGGGGTCGGACTGGTGCGTGAAAAAAGCTTAACTCCATGCGAGTAGTTTTAGTCCGGCCAGCAGGTTGTGCTCATTCCTTGGCCTGGATAAAGCAAACTATTGTTGTTTTCATATATTTCTGGGGTAAGTAACATTTTTGTGAGTAATTCTTTTCAGTACTCTTACAAGTAATTTTGAATGCTTATGATTTTTTTTTTCTGATGTTGTTCATGATTTGATTCTACAGGAATAGAATTACAGGACAGTGTTGAGCAGAAAACAAGAGTTTAAACTGCTTATGAAGGTGGAACTGTAATAATTAATTGTACATATCAAACTTCATACTCTCCGACTCTCTTTTGGTACCAGCGAAAAGTAAACAAAGACCCTAAATATATGCTCAACAGAGTTGGTAAGACTGGAGATGAAGATAAAGAGTTTAAAGACAGATTTAATGCACATATCAACACATCTTCCAAATCAGTTCCTCTGACAATCAAGAATCTGCGTGTGCATGTCTGACTCTGCTGTGTACTACTGTGCTCTGAAGCCCACAGTGACTGACTTGTGACTCACACAAAAACCTTCATCATTCTGTCAGTTCTGACTGTTGTAGCTTTTTCTAAATGTAAATGAATGGATTATTATATCTTAACTGGTTGTTCAATCATCCATTTATTTGTTGTTGTTTTTTGATAGTTATTTCTCTGTTTCTCTGATCTGGAAATGTCTGTAACTTTTCAAATGTGATCAGAATGTAAATATTCCTCAGTGATATTTAATCTCCCACAGAACTGAATGTGTTAGCTTAACCATCAAAAACCACTGTGACTTCAAAGAATAAAAACTCACTGATCTGCTACTAAGGAAACTTTAAGACAGATATAACTGCCATTATGCAGTAGCTATAGGGAGCCAGTAGAGGGAGATCAGTTTGATCTGCTGATTATGTGGTGCTGAAATCTCACTCTGTCAGGGACTCTGACCAGGATTCACAGTAAATGGCATTCAGTGGTAAGCAGATATCTATGTGTGATGATTGATAGGACAGAATGATCAGGCTCCCCAAAACGTACATTTACAACTTAATTTGCATATGCTGCTCAGTCAGTCAGTCAGTATCAGCTTTGTCTTCAAAACCTATTGTGACATGAAAAATTTTCTCAGGTAAACAGAGGTGTGCGTTAAACAGTTTTCTCTTTATTAGTCACACATGAAAATAGATTTTAAATTTCTAAGAAAAATAAGAAATTACCTTGAATTTTATAGATTTTTATTTAAAATCTAAATTCTGTGGTTAAAATTCAAACTCATGAAATGGAGCCAGTCTTTAAATTCAGAGTTTTGACCAAGGCTGTAACATGTTTTATTATTTAAAAACAACATTATGGTATGGGTTAGACATCATATTGGGGTGAAAAAAAAAGAATAACCTGTTTGGAAAATTAACATTTAATTTAATACAACTAATATTCAGAACAAATGTGTATTTTTTTTTTATATATCAAAAAGTGTTCAGATTCTCAAATGCAATGGAAAATTAGAGAAAATATGAGATGTATCTAACAGCATGAATTCCCCCCCCCCCCCCCCCCCCACCCCCCAGGACTTACAGGGTAAGTTACATTAATGAGTGTAATTTTCTCTTTTACCCAGGTGTGAATAAAATGGCTCAGAGAGAAGGGACTCAGTGTTCACAGATCTGACATGATAATGTGTCTAACAGAGAGTCTGCTTGAGATGATTCAGTCTGACTCTTCTCAGAGTAAACACATACAATGGATCTTCATTCAGTTATTCTGTTCTGTGCCTCAGCAGGTGTGTATTTCTGTTCAGTGATTGATTGTTTTATTTGACTGATTAGATTAAATGTCTCTAAAATGTTTCCCATTTCTCTTCTGTTTCAGCTGTTGTCTTTGGAAATACTATCAGTCCAGATAGAACAGATGTTGGTGCTGATGAGGGCCAAAAAGCTACATTGTCCTGCAGTTATTCCTGCTCTGGGAGTACAGATGATCTCTTCTGGTACCGTCAATATGGAAGACCAAAACCAGAATTTCTTGTAGCCACATACAGTAGCTACTGCAAAAGAGACTGGGGTATCTGCTGCAGATCCAAGATTCTCTGTTAAAGTTGAAAAAAGGGAGAAAAAGCATGTGGATCTGGAGATCTCCTCTGCTGCTGTATCAGACTCTGCTCTGTACTACTGTGCTCTGCAGCCCACAGTGACAGGAAACACATCAGTCCTCTACAAAAACCTGTTACAATGAGAGACAAGAAAGAAACACAGAGACAGAGATGAAGACAGAGAGAAAGAAGCTGTAAGTGTTTTATACTGTGTGTACTATATACAGTATTATGTATGTCAGAAAAATAATAGAACCAATGAAAATAAATCACAGGTAGCTACCAAAATCTAAAGGTAGACAAATCATTTAACTAGTATATGAAAAAACAAAATACAAACAAAATGTAACATTTTAAAGTCAACGAATCTTCGGCAATATAAAAAAGTAGTATGTTAAAATCCTACAGGTCTGTCTTACAATCATATTTGACAAATCAATTTACAACATGGTGTAATAAAAAATTAAATAAGCAGTCAATGTAACAAATGTTAAAATATCTCGCAGGATTCTCATGTGTAATATATAGTGTATCTTTTGCTTGTTCCAAATTATAGTTATATATAAACATAGCTAGACTATAATTAGAAAGTCATTATTCTTCTCATTTCCATCGGTTAATATTTCCATGTTCATGAGAAATGAGAGGAAACTACAGTGAAAAACGCAAGAACATCAAGAATTTAAGCCATGCCTTTATAAAGCAGGAAGTTCCTGTGTGTGTTTCTGACTGATCTGCAGTGACTTACAGCTGAAAGCACTGAGAGCCTCAACAGAGAACTGAACTGAACTGAACTGATTGAACATGGACCGTTCAATCAGCTTTATACTGATTCTTATTGTGGGAACAGGTACATTATTTACTGAGCAACTGATGAAACTGAACATTTTTAAAACATAAAACCCCAAATGCTAAATTATTTAATTGACTGATTGTTTTTTTCCCATAAAAAAGTAAATTGTATTTGCAAAATTGTTTATTTTTTTTATTATGTGCTTATTATTATTTTGGTGGTATGTGCTTATTGTTGACAGGTTTGGTGGCTGGAGACAACATTGCGCCAGATAAAGGGACAGAAAAAACTTGTAAAGAAACAGAAACTGTCAAGCTGAGCTGCTCATATAGTTCAAATAGTGAATATGTTTGGCTTTACTGGTACAGACAGTATCCCAACAGAGAACCACAATTCTTATTATACAAAAATGCACGGTCAGCGAGTGGTGAACACACATCTGATCGTCAGTTTCAGTCGACTACATCACGCACATCCACTGAACTCACTATTACTGATGTACGTCTGTCAGATTTAGCTCTCTATTATTGTGCTCTAAGAGTAGCAGCCCAGTGATACAAAACATGAGACATGTCATACAAAAACCTGAAGCTCTTTTCACTTTGAACCAGTCAAGTGAAAACCACAATCAAAACCACAATCTATCCAGCCCCAAATGTAATAAAATATGTGGTCACACCTGTGTAAGTCAGAATTATATATTTGTTGCAAGTCATAAATTGTAAATTAGAAACTTAAGAAAAGTAGCATTAACATGTCCAGATGTCATGTTCCACATGTAAACCACTTTTATATGGTCACGTAATCTCCATTCTCTGGCAGAAACAGAATCACTTTTTTATTAATCTTTTGAATGTAAAACCACTTTAAATTCTTTAAAAATGAATAAACTAACTTTCATTATATGGATTTTCATTACATTCCTGATATTCTGATTCAAATTCCAATTCAGCTTCCAGTGAGTTGTGACCAATTTAATTAAGATTCATGAATGGGAGCCAGTTTTTAAATTCTGAATTGTGCCCAAAGCTGCTTGATTTAATTTTATTTAACACAGTGTCATGATCTGACTCATGTTCCCCTGTCTTGTGTTTGGACTTGTGTTGTGTTACTTCCTGTCTAGAGTGCCTTTTGTAGTCATTTTGTAGTTCTTTTGTTTCATTGGTCCTCTTGATTACTTTCCCAGGTGTGTCTTGTTACCTTGTCATCTTGTTAGTGTCTCTGTGTATAATAGTTCTGTGTTTTAGTCAGTCTGAGTCAGTCGTTGTCTTTGCGAAGTTGTGGCATGTTGTTTCTGTTTCCTGGTTCTGTGTTTGGTTCTATGTTTCTGGATTTGGATTACCTTTTGTTTTATTAAATGTTCCACCGATTGCATTTGGATCCTACCTTGACTCTTTCTTGCATTGACATGTTACAGAACGACTGACCAATATGGATCCAGCAGCAGTGAAGATAATGTGTCTTCGTCAAGGTGATCGGTCAATTGAGGAGTATGTCATGGACTTCATTGAGCTCATTCATCAAACCAGAATGTCTGAGGTATCCCTTATGATCTTTTTTTCGAGGGGGACTGTCTGAGTCACTTGGCTTAATCATGCCATTGCATGACCCAAGCTGGACCCTGGAATTTTATATTGACTTGTCATTGCAGCTGAGTGGCTCTGCTTTTACTGTGGGAGTTGCGGAGGAGCAGTGCAGCGTTCCTGCAGTAACCTCCACTCCAGAGCCTTGTCATAAGTTGGCCGCCAGCCCAGAGTCTCCGCTGATCTCCCTGAGTCAGGTCAAGTCTCCGCTGATCTCCCTGAGTCAGGTCAAGTCTCCGCTGATCTCCCTGAGTCAGGTCAAGTCTCCGCTGATCTCCCTGAGTCAAGTCAAGTTACAGCTGATCGTCCAGAGCCTCGTTGCATCACAGCTGTCATCCCAGAGTCATGTCAGGTCACAGCTGTCCTGTCTGTTGCACCCATATCTTCAAGGTCCGCTCTTCAGTATCTCAGACTGGCATCGAGTGTGGAGGATCCACCGCTGGTGTCAGCACGCGCAGCTGAGATTCCCAAACCAACTCACTCTAGCCCTCCTCTTCCAGAACTGATTCCCCTGTCTGCAGCGCTTCCCATAATGGGGGTTGCTTTATGGTGTGTTTGGGCTGCACATACCACCACAGAACCTCCCGAGGTGGCAGCATCCACTATGGTGTCTCCAGAGGTGGCATCCAGTAATGCACTTTCTGCCTGTCCTGTCACGGCTATGGAGGCCGTATGTGAACTCTCTTCCTGTCCTGTCACGGCTATGGAGGCCGTATGTGAACTCTCTGCCTGTCCTGTCACGGCTATGGAGGCCATTAATAAACATTCAGTCCTGTCTATCACAGCCGAGGAGATTACCAATGAATTCACGGTGCCTTCTGCCTCGGTCTTTGGGGCCATAAGTAAACTGTCTGTTTCCTATGTTTCAGTTCCTCTGATGTCTCCGTCTCAGCCCTGGTTTCCTCATCTGTCTGCTCTGCCATGGTGGTCTTCTGCTCTGTCTGCTCTGCCAGGGTGGTCTTCTCTGCTCTGGTGGTCTTCTGCTCCGCTGTGGGGATCTTCGGACCCGTCTGCTCTGTTGTTGTGGCCGTCCTCTCTACCCTGGTGGTCCTCAGTTCTGATGGCTCTGCCCTGGCTCTCTGCCCCACCGGCTCCGCCCTAGTGCTCTTCAGCTCTGCTCTGGTGGTCTTCAGCTCCCCATGCTCCGCACTGGCTCCCTGTTCTGCCGGCTCTGCCTCAGTCCCCAGGTTCTCTTCCTGCACATGGACCTGGCCCTCCATCCCTCCCACTGTTCCACCTCCGCTCCACCACCCTCCTGGACTTAACAGTGTTTATTTTGGAGCGTCTGGAATCTGCTCCTGAAGGGGGGGGGGCTCTGTCATGATCTGACTCATGTTCCCCTGTCTTGTGTTTGGACTTGTGTTGTTACTTCCTGTCTAGAGTGCCTTTTGTAGTTCTTTTGTTTCATTGGTCCTCTTGATTACTTTCCCAGGTGTGTCTTGTTACCTTGTCATCTTGTTAGTGTCTCTGTGTATAATAGTTCTGTGTTTTAGTCCGTCGTTGTCTTTGCGAAGTTGTGGCATGTTGTTTCTGTTTCCTGGTTCTCTCCGTGTTTGGTTCTATGTTTCTGGATTTGGATTACCTTTTGTTTTATTAAATGTTCCACTGATTGCATTTGGATCCTACCTTGACTCTTTCTTGCATTTACATGTTACACACAAAGTTAACTAAATACCTAATATCATGTTGGGAATGTAAAATTAAATAACCAAAGTGCAAATGTACATTTCTTGAACTTTTCAAACAGTATTTATTTTATTAAATGCAGTGGAAACTGAAAGGCAATTAAAAAAAACATTTCCAGGGTGAACAGATTTACTAAACAAAACACATTAATAGCACCGAGAAAACAAGAGAAGACATTAATAAGCCCTTTCGTTTGGTACACAGGTGTGAAATGTAGCTATGACATGGCTCAGAGAGCAGGGACTCAGTGTTAACAGATCTGACATGATCTAATGTGTCTGACAGAGACTTAGAAACCATTCAGTCTGACTCTTCTTAGAGTGAATACTTGTACAATGGATCTTCATTCAATTATTCTGCTCTGTGCCTCAATATGTACATTTTTATTTATCTGTTTAAAAAAAAAGAAAAGAAAAATCACTAAAGCACTAAATGTACATTTTCTCTTTCAGCTGCTGTCTTTGGAAATGTCATCACACCAAAATAAATGGTTATGTGCTGAGGAGAATTCAGATGTTACGTTGTCTTGTAATTATGCCTCTGCAAATTATCTCTACTGGTATCGTTAGTATGGAAGATCAAAACCTGAATTTTTTTACTCATATGGGACAAAAGAGACACGGAAGTCTAATGTAGATTTAAGACTCAATCAAAATCTCCAACAGTGAACAAAACCATGTGATTCTGGAGATCTCCTCTGCTGCTGTATCAGACTCTGCTCTGTACTACTGTGCTCTGCAGTCCACAGTGACAGGAAACTCTGGACACTGTACAAAAACCTTGTGTCAACTTACACAGTAAGAGACAACATGGAAAGAGACACAATCAAAGACTGATAGAGAAACTGTAAGCTCTAGCTGTTAAATCTTAATATGCAAAGAGGAACAAGGGAATCAATCGTACCAAAAAAATATCTATATAGAGATATAATGTAATATTTACAATGTAAATTTTTGGGTAATGCTAAATTACAGATAAAATGTTAAACATATAAATCAATATAACTAATGAAAACTGAAAGCAGCATAATAATATTGTTAATTCCATCAGATTCATACACAAGTAGAGTATGGTTTACGTTTAAATCACAATGCGCCATAAGGCGGCAGTGTTCTCAAACTTTCATTAGGAACTGAAGTGATGGATAACATTTTTAATACTTCTACAACGTTTTTATATGTTCAACATTTTAGCATTTTGTTATAGAGATGAACACTTTGATTTATTTAAAAAAAGCTTCCAGAATAATATCATTCCTCTAAATTTCCCTGAGCAAAAAAAAATCACATGATAAACAATTAACATTAAAGGGGTCATATGATGCTTTTTTAAAGATCATTATTTTGTGTATTTGGTGTAACATAATATGTTGACATGCTTTAATGTTCAAAAAACACATTATTTTTCAAATACTGTACATTACTGTAGGTCCTCTATGCCCCACCTCTCAAACGCTTCGTTTTCTACAAAGCCCCCTCCTTCCGACAAGCGGAGTCTGCTCTGATTGGCCAGCTGACCCAGTGCATTGTGATTGGCTGAACACCGCAAGCACGCGTCGGAAATGTAACGCCCCTTACCATAATCGCAAGCTTCATCTTTCAAAATAATGTAAAGACAGTAAACTAATGTAATTAGTTTTACCATCAGTTCAAGCCCGAAAGGGGAAGTTATGACACAGTAATGATGCAGTACACAAGCCGCGGTTAAGACAGCTGACTCTACTGTGATGTGACGCTGTCTCTCTCTCTCTCACACACACACACACGATGCGCAAAACTCCGCATTTGAACAGTCATCAGCAAATACTTAAACTAGTAACAAAACATACTTACAGTCGCTGATTCAGAAGCGCCAGATTGTCATAGCAAAGTCAGAATTACCTCCTCTCCTGGTTCACGAAACGGTCGTCCATAAAATGCATTGATGTTCTGTTGTAAGTAATATTAAAGATTCCTAAATCTACTTTTGGAAGGCCAAATAAAGAGCTTTTGCTTTCACCTAGAAACACACAGCATCTCCCTGACATGGCTGCATCAACACTAACTGCGGTTACTGAAACCACACCTTCTTTCTTTGCGTGCACATTTGGGCGCATTAATATTCCCACATAGTGACCTAGATATGTGGGGGCGTGTTAGAACGAGCTGTTGTAGGGGGGTGTGGCAGAGTCTTTACTTTGATAAAGAATATCTCTTTGGATTTGAGATTTAGTCTTTGCAACTTCAGGGATCTTATCTATTGACGAACAGCTTGTAACACTCCAAAGAGAAAAGAAAACTTGAAATCGCATCATACGACCCCTTTAAATAAATTTTTGGGTCACCCTATTAAATAAAATGTATCAGTATAAATCTTGTTCCTATTGTCTGAAACATTTATCACACATTATATAATAATTTTATGTAATTTCCCAAAACAATTAACAATGTTACAAAGCCTTCACGCTTTGTTGGTTTCACACTCACAGAGATCAGGAAGTTCCTGAATGTCTTGATAACTGAACAGCAGAAAGCATCAGTAACACAGTCAGAGCACAGACAGCATTAACACACAACTGATCTGATCATATTCACCATGAACAAATACATGCTGCTGTTTTTCATTATGGCATCAGGTGTGCCATTTACTTCAGATCTTTTAGTAACAGCTTTAAAGACCCTATAAAACACTGGATGGCATTTTACTGGTTTCCTTTTTCACAGTAACTTTATTATTAGAATGTTTAACATGAGAAACAATGAGTTAATATTGTGCTTAATGTTTGCAGATGTTTTGGCTGTGGACAAAATTGAGCCAAATAGAAGGACCAATATCATCAAAACAGAAGGAGAGCCTGTAACGCTGAGCTGCTCTTATGAGTCAGACAGTGAATATATACGTCTGTACTGGTACAGACAGTATCACAATGGAGAACCTCAATATTTATTGCATCAAGGTGCTCGATCAAGCCTTGCAAGGCACAGCTCCGAACCTCGATTTATGTCAAGTACTTCTCGCATTTTCACTGAACTCATTATATATAGTGTGACTGTGTCAGATTCAGCTCTCTATTACTGTGCTTTAAGAGTTGAAGCCCAGTGATACAAAACATGCAACAAGTCGTACTAAAACGACAAGCCATTTTCACTTTGAAGCTCTTATTATGAAAACCAAATCAAAACCTCAATGTTAGATAATAACTGCAAACACCTGCATGAGGTTGAGGGAAGAAATGTTTTACCAAAGGAATAAAATGGCAAACAAAAAGGAAGAATGATTGTAACTGTAATGAATGTACTTTCACTTGCTTTATGACTAACACATTTAACATCATGTGGCTTTATATTTCAGCTGTGTAACACTTGCAAGAAACCAAAAGTGGTTATATATATCTCTCAGTATCACACAAACAGAGTGGTTTCCTTTAACTGGTTCAGGAATGTATTTCTATTTGCACTATTCATTCTTGGTATGTATTTCTACACATTTTAAGCAGTTAGATCACTCTTTAAAAATGTATAGACTGTTTGTTGATATGGTTTTTATGATATACATCAAAAATCATAACTACATCAAATATTCTTAAATCCATACAGAGTGCAGATCAGAAGACAAAGTTGATCAGCCAGAGGAATATGTGACTGCAGTTGAAGGAAAATCAGTGACATTAGAGTGTACATATACAACAAACACAACACAACCATACCTCTTCTGGTACATTCAGAGAGCAAATGACCTTCCTTAAATACATCCTGAGGAGAAACAAATATGGAGGAGCAGATAATGATGCTCAGTTTCAGGAGAGATTTCACTTTCAACAGAATCAGTTCCACTGACAATCCAGGATGTGCGTGTGTCTGACTCTGCTGTGTACTACTGTGCTCTGAGGCCCACAGTGACTGAAACACATTCAACACTCACACAAAAACTATGAATCAGCATAAATTACATGATTATGCAATTAAATTTTTTCATTTATTCTCTATAAAACCCTTTTTATCCATAAATATATTGTAGTTGTATACTTGTAGAGGGAACCAGAAGAGGGGGGGCTGTAGGGAAATATTACATTGACATACAGCAGCTGTCATTGGTTTCCTAAGGTCTCCTTGGATCATTAGCATACCAAAAGCAAAACTCAAGTCAAACCACATACAAAAACACTTGAGATGCTCCTGTTTAGAATGTGAATGTTGCATACATACATAAGAACATGTATGTTTGTATGTATACACACACACACACCACAAACACACACACACACACACACACACACACACCACCAAACACACAAATATACATAGTATACGTCACCATATGGATGAAAGTGAAAATCAGCAGGAAGTTCCTGTGTGTTTCTGACTGATCTGCAGTGACTTACAGCTGAGAGCACTGAGAGACTCAACAGAGAACTGAACTGATCTGATTGAACATGGACAGATGCTTTATACTGATTCTCTCTTTATACTGAAAAACTAATACAAATTACTCTACCTAATTTGACCAAATCTTTTCATTTAATGATGTTACACCCTCTCAAATGCAGAAACATATCATTACAATAGTCCCATTATTATAAGGTCAAATTCTTAAATGAGGATGGCAGATTCAATTTGGTTTATTTGTTCTGTAATCATAAAGTTGTAACATTAGTTCATGTGACTGGATCTGATGTCAAATTCAGGTATAATGTGGCTCAGAGAGGAGGGACTCAGTGTTCATATGATCTTAGTGTCTGACAGAGACTGCGGTTGAAAGGATTCAGAGGATTCTTCTCAGAGTGAACACAATCAATGGATCTTCATTCAGTTATTCTGTTCTGTGCCTCAGCAGGTGTGTATTTATTTGGTTAATTATTATTACATAAATGTATATTTTTATTGTTAAAAATAAGTACTATTAAAAACATCTCACAAAAATGTTCCTCTCCTTTTTCAGTGGCTGTCTTTGGGAATTTCATTAAACCAAACAAAACAGATGTTTTTGCTGAGGAAGGTTCAGGTGTTACATTATCCTGTAGTTTTTCTGCATCTGGAGGTTCAGATTATCTCCACTGGTACCGTCAGAATGGAAGATCAAAACCAGTATTTCTTGTACTTATCTACAGCAATGCAAAAGAAGCTCAGCAGTCTGATGTAGATCCAAGATTCTCTGTTAAAGTTGAAAAAAGGGAGAAAAACCATGTGGATCTGGAGATCTCCTCTGGTGCTGTATCAGACTCTGCTCTGTACTACTGTGCTCTGAAGCCCACAGTGACAGGAAACATATCAGCTCTCTACAAAAACCTGTTACAAGGAGAGACAAGAGAGAAACACAATATTAATCTAATGCAATGAATGTGTATGAGATTGCAGAATTTCAGTAATGCCATACTTGCAGTGAACCAGAAGAGGGCAGTATAGGTGTTCAATATTTTATTTGACAGTACAGCAGCTTTTATAGGTCTCCACAAGCTCCTCCTTGGATCGTCATTATAACACCAGAAGCAAGACTCTTATATTTACAGATTTTTCTTCAACAGACAGTCATGTCACACAGGTTGAGGAATATATTTCTCTTCACTATATTCATTCTTGGTATGAATTCTCATTTAATACAGCTGTATATTCATGCAAGTTGATTATATGTTGCATTGTATTGTTCATCAAATATTCTTAAACCTTTACAGAGTGCAGATCAGATGACACAGTTGATCAGCCAGACAAACATGTGACTGAAGCTGAAGGAAGATCAGTAACATTACAGTGTAAATATAAAACAGATTCAGCACAAGAAGATTTATTCTGGTACATCCAGAGAGCAAAAGACTTTCCTAAATACATCCTGAGGAGAAGCAAATATGGAGGAGAAAATGGCACTGAGTATCAGGAGAGATTTCACTCTAAACTTTCATCAAATTCAGTTCCACTGACAATCCAGAATCTGCGTGTGTCTGACTCTGCTGTGTACTACTGTGCTCTGAGGCCCACAGTGAGAAAACTCAAGTCAAACCACATACAAAAACACAGAGACAACCATTTATGCTACTGTTTCTTTATGATAAACATATTTGTAGTTTAAAAACTATATTAAAATCAAAATGAATTTAGCAGTCAATCATGAACTACAATGAACTACAATATTGATCATGCAATCATTATTATGTTGATTGCATGATTTAATGAAATTGAATGATTTCAGTATAATTTTGTAATAGTGTTTTCTTGATTTAAGGCTGTGTGAAGTAGAACTGTCTTCCAACATGAAAAACTGGATAACATATTATTTATGCTTAGGCAGATAAACTGTTTCAAATGATGGTACACTGTTGTGCGTCAAGCCCAAAATAACATTCAAGATGCGACTGTAATGGAAGAAATGCAGGAAAAGATTACAATAATCACATTCTCATAAGGTCATATTCCTAAATAAGGATGACAGATCAAATTTGGTTAATTAATTTACTTATTTATTTGTAATCATACACTTTTAACATTAGTTCATGTGACTGGATCTGATGTCAAGTTCAGGTATAATGTGGCTCAGAGAGGAGGGACTCAGTGTTCATATGATCTTAGCGTCTGACAGAGACTGCGGTTGAAAGGATTCAGAGGATTCTTCTCAGAGTGAACACTTGTACAATGGATCTTCATTCAGTTATTCTGTTCTGTGCCTCAGCTGGTATGTTATTTGGTTATTAAATATATTTGTTGTTGTTGAAAATTAGTTATATTAAAAACATCTCTCATAAAAATTTACAACTTCTTTTTCAGCTGCTGTCTTTGGGAATGTCATTAAACCAAACAAAACAGATGTTTTTGCTGAGGAGGATTCAAGTGTTACATTATCCTGTAGTTTTTCTGTATCTGGAGGTACAGATTATCTCCACTGGTATCGTCAGTATGGAAGATCAAAACCTGAATTTCTTGTTCTCACCTACAGCAATGCCAAAGATGCTGAGGTGTCTAAGATAGATCCAAGATTCTCTGTTAACATTCCAAAAAGAGAACACGTTGATCTGGAGATCTCCTCTGCATCGATATCAGACTCTGCTCTGTACTACTGCGCTCTGGTGCCCACAGTGACAGGAAACACATCAGCTCTCTACAAAAACCTGTTACAATGAGAGACAGGAGAGAAACACAAAGATAGTGAAAGGTAGCCAGAATACAAATACGTAATTAATCTAATGCAAAAATAATCAAAGCAGAAAACAAAAATTCGAATGTAAATTTGTTTGGCAGCATGAAAGATGAATTACATCAAGTCCCTATAGAGCCCTTATTAGTCACTTTAGAATATCCTGTCATTCAGAAAACAAATATTTTCAATTGCAATAAAATGTATGAGAAGGAAATGTTTCGGTTATGTAGTACTTGCAGTGAACCAGAAGAGAGCAGTAGGTGCTCAATATTACATTTGATAATACAGCAGCTTTTATAGGTCTCCACAAGCTCCTCCTTTGATTATCATTAAAATACCAAAAGCAAAACTCACATATTCACTGATTTATCTAGACTCCAACATAGATACAGTCATGTCACACAAGTTGAGGAATATATTTCTCTTCACACTATTCATTCTTGGTTTGAATTTGCATTTAATACAGCTCCATATTTGTGTAAGTTGTTTATATTTTGTATTGTATTTTAAATATTTTTATATCTTTACAGAGTGCAGATCAGAGTAGGCTACACAGTTGATCAGCCAGACAAACATGTGATTGAAGTTGAAGGACGAGCAGTAGAACTAAAGTGTAAATCTAAAGCATATTCAGCACAAGATGATTCATTCTGGTACATCCAGCGAGATAATGAAATTCTTAAATACATCCTGAGGAGAAGCAAATAGGGAGGAGAAGATGATGCTCAGTTTCAGGAGAGATTTCACTCTGAAGTATCATCAGATTCAGTTCCACTGACAATCCAGAATCTGTGTGTGTCTGACTCTGCTGTGTACTACTGTGCTCTGAGAACACTCAAGTCAAACCACATACAAAAAACACATGAGCTGAATCTCAGTCAAGAAATTATAACATGCTTCTCCTGTTTAGAATATGAAATGTTGCCTTTGCTTCGTAATACTTATTTTATACACATTCTATTATATAAAAAAGTATAATTATCTTACAGCTCAATAAAAATAAATATATTATACAGTATAGGACAAGAAATAAATGAATGTGAACAGCATCCGGAAGTTTAGAGAGGAAGAAGTTCCTTTGTGTGTTTCTGACTGATCTGCAGTGACTTACAGCTGAGAGCACTGAGAGACTCAACAGAGAAGTGAACTGATCTGATTGAACATGGACAGATGCTTTATACTGATTCTCACTGTGGGAACAGGTACATTATTTATTGAACAATTAATGAAACTGTAAATAATTATTTTAGTGTGTTTTAAATATTCTTTTTTTTTTGTAAAAGTGCTGTGAAATGTGTTTGCAATAGGATTTTGTCAACATTGCTTTCACAGATCAAAAATGTGCTTTTTGTTGACAGGTTTGGTGGCAGGAGACAGCATTGAGCCAGATAAAGGGATAGAAAAAAACCTCTAGAGAAACAGAAACTGTCAAGTGGAGCTGCTCATATAGTACAAACAGTGAATATGTTTGGCTTTTCTGGTACAGACAGTATCCCAACAGAGAGCACAATATTTATTACTCAGAGGTGCCCGATCAAATTCTGGTGAACACACCTCTGATGATCGGTTTCAGTCGACTACATCACGCACATCCACTGAACTCACTATTACTGATGCACGTCTGTCAGATTCAGATCTCTATTATTGTGCTCTAAGAGTAGTAGCCCAGTGATAAAAAACATGAGACATGTCATACAAAAACCTGAAGCTCTTTTAACTTTGAAACTATCTACTGAAAACCACAATTAAAACCACAATCTATCCAGCCCTGAATGTAATAAAATATGTGGTTACAGCTGTGCAAGACAGAATTAAGCCTTTGTTATAAGTCATAAATGTAAATGACAAACTTAAGAAAAGAAGCATTAACAGTATGTCCAGATATAATGTATGTAATTGTTTACTTAACAATTAATTTTTTTTTAGATATTTAAAAACTGTAATAACATAATGAAGGTAACAGTCAATAATACACTAAAATGAACGATAACAGTGATCATGCAATCATTATTATATTAATATAATTTAGTAATAGTGTTTTCTTGATTTAAGGCTGTGTGAAGTAGAATTGTCCTCCAACATGAAAACTTATTATTTATGCTTAACAATGATAGGCAGATAAATTCAAATGATGGTACGCTGTTTTAAGTAAAGCCCAAAATAACATTCAAAACGTGACTATAATGGAAGAAAAACTAATACAAATTACTCTACCTAATTTGACAAAATCTTTTCATTTAATGATGTTACACCCTCTCAAATGCAGAAGCATATCATTACAATAGTCCCATTATTATAAGGTCAAATTCTTAAATAAGGATGGCAGATTCAATTTGGTTTATTTGTTCTGTAATCATAAAGTTGTAACATTAGTTCATGTGACTGGATCTGATGTCAAATTCAGGTATAATGTGGCTCAGAGAGGAGGGACTCAGTGTTCATATGATCTTAGTGTCTGACAGAGACTGCGGTTGAAAGGATTCAGAGGATTCTTCTCAGAGTGAACACAATCAATGGATCTTCGTTCAGTTATTCTGTTCTGTGCCTCAGCAGGTGTGCATTTATTTGGTTAATTATTATTACATAAATGTATATTTTTATTGTTAAAAATAAGTACTATTAAAAACATCTCACAAAAATGTTCCTCTCCTTTTTCAGTGGCTGTCTTTGGGAATTTCATTAAACCAAACAAAACAGATGTTTTTGCGGAATTTCTGAACTCCAGTGTTAAATTTCTTCTGGCTCTCTGACTTACCACACCTTCTAGGTTCAGTTTTTCGGCTATTCTGGCAGGTCAGATGATCTCCAATGAGTACGATCCAGAATGGGAAGATCAAACCAGTACTCCTTGTAATTATCTACAGCAATTCTTCTGCTTCCACAAACTGTACGCTCTTACGCCCGTAGTGCATCCCCTTTGTAGATCCCAGATTCTCTGTCAAGTGACAAAAGGTCCGACCTACAGACTCCTTCCCCCCCCCCCCCTCCCTCTTCTCTCTCCCCCTCGGACCAAACCTTCTTTCCCTGTTGGTACATTCCGGCCAGAGCCACTCTGCTCGGTCCCCTTGGATCAGACCTCAGCTGATCGTATCTACTGGCCGTTCGCAATGACCACCCTCAGCTAAGCAGGAAACATATCAGCTCTCTACAAAAACCTGTTACAATGAGAGACAGCCCTCCAACCACTTTCGAGAGTACATCACCACTATTAATCCTAAGTCACCTAAACATGCGCTGGACCTCCCGATTTCTGACAGTACACATTTCTGAAATGTACAAGCTATAATAAAATAATACTAAATGTAATAGTCAAATAATAATCATGAAATCAATGTAATATTATCCGTCCATTCTCCAAACTGTTCCTCTGTGGTAATCACAGCATGTCATATTATATGAATAATTAATTTAAGACTTCTAATTAGTATGAATTTGATAACTAATTCTTATTAACCCGTTTTTTTTACAGAGTGCATGCTGCCCAGGTAATGTCTTCCCCCTGCACAAAACCAACTCCCCGGTGATCCCCTACTAATACATGGACCTCGTGCATCAGGCTCCAAGGCACCTTTTGAATTCTCACTTTCCTACATTGTAGTTATACCCAAAATTAATATGCTATTTCTTCGATCTTGACAACGACCATTCACCCCCACATTAGAATTTATCTATAATTTAACACTGATGGAGAGATAAATGTGTTTCACATGATGCTACACTGTTGTGAGTGAGGCCCAAAATGACATTCAAAATGTTTTTGAATCTGATGGAGAAAAACTCTAAAACAGTAAACCACTCACAGCAGAATCCCCAGAGTTCAATCAACTTTGCTCAGAGTATATATTGTCCCAATCTACAGAGTGTTAAAGTAACACTGAGGCAGAGTTAAAGGTAATGGGACAATTAAGCGATTAATTAAGTATTGATTGAGCATTAGTAAAGAAAACCCACTGTTAACAATGTTGAAGATGAACAACTACTGCTCAGGCTTTTAGACATGAAAACATATCACATAATCCTCAACAGTGGTAACTCTGCTTCAGTGTTACTTTAACACTCTGTAGATTAGGACAATATGCACTCTGAGCAGAGTTGATTTAACTCGGGGGATTTTGCTGTGTTCCCTCATTACTGTCAAATTTCATTTTAAGTAAAGCTGCTACACAATTTTCAATTTTTACAATAATTATTACAATAAGTTTTTTCAATCATATTCCTAAATAAGGTTCACAGATTAATAATACAGTTGTAACAATTGTTCATGTGATTAGATCTTTCTTCTCTCCTGCACTTCTCAATTGAGTTATAAATAATATGAGGGAGGAGGGACTCAGTGTTCATATCGTGTCTGACAGAGACTGTGGCTGAATCGATTCAGTCTGACTCTTCTCAGAGTGAACACTTGTACAATGGATCTTCATTCAGTTATTCTGCTCTGTGTCTCAGCTGGTATGTGTATTTATTTGCATTTATTTTATTTATTTATTGTTAACAATTTTACTCAAACGTTTCACTAAAAAGTTACCAAGGAACATTTTTTCATTTTTAGCTGTTGCCCTTGGAAATGTCATCAAACCAGACCAAACATATGTTGTTCATGAGGAGGATTCAAGTGTTACATTATCCTGTAGTTTTTCTGCTTCAGGACGTACAGATTATCTCCACTGGTACCGTCAGTATGGAAGATCAAAACCTGAATTTCTTGTACTCACCTATGACACTGCAAAAGGAGCTCAGCGCTCTGATGTAGATCCAAGATTCTCTGTTAACATTCCAAAAAGAGAACATGTGGATCTGAAGATCTCCTCTGCTGCTGTATCAGACTCTGCTCTGTACTACTGTGCTCTGAGGCCCACAGTGACAGGAAACACATCAGCTCTCTACAAAAACCTGTTACAGTAAGAGACAAGAGAGAAACACAGAGACAGAGATGAATGAAGTTTGTGTGCAATGTGAAAGGTATTCATTATATTAAATCACTATGAAGCTGCTCTTGATCTCAAATGATTCTCATGTGCAATAAATAGTGCAGGTTCATGTATGCCACAGGAGGGCAGAGCTCACATATTTTCACACGGAGTTACTGCTATGTTTCAAATCCTATATAATAAGAAAAAACATACATTTATATTGTGAAAATTATACTGAAAATTGAAACTTATACATTAAAAAAATAATATAACAAAAAATTTAACTCTAAATGACATATTATTCAGATTTTCATTACTTAATATATCCATGCTCATAATAAAGTGAAAAACATAGGCATCAAATATTTTAAAGCGACTATAGCCTTAAATTAATTAATTTAAATTATAAATACATTAAAATACCTTAATTAAAACTTGGTGCTAAAGGTCAGTGTAAGGTGTACAGCATACAGTATTTCTGATAATTGACTTTATACTGGCCCTTATTGCATTGATTTTTTTAATTTATATTAATGCTTTTTGTAGAAATACTACATGGCATATGCACCATCATCACCACTGTAATGTTTTGTGCAGAGTGAGGAAGCTAAACTGCATCGAAATGATTTAAATATCATGCTTCTCGTGGTGCTTTTGAGGTAAAAGCTCATGCAAATCTTTTTATATACAACATTCTTGTATTGTCTAATAAAATAATATAGTTATCTAACACAGGAAGCAGGAAGTTCCTGTGCGTGTTTCTGACTGATCTGCAGTGACTTACAGCTCAGAGCACTGAGAGACTCAACAGAGAACTGAACTGATCTGATTGAACATGGACAGATGCTTTATACTGATTCTCATTGTGGGAACAGGTACATTATTTATTAATTAATGAAACTCTGTTCATAAATATTTATGATGATTTAAAATCTCAAACCACAAAGGCTATTTATATTACTTTAGTCATTTGTATTTTTGTAAAACATGGCTAGAAATGTGTTTGCAGTTCATATGTACAGTACTTATTGTTGACAGGTTTGGTGGCTGGAGACAACATTGAGCCAAATAAAGGGATGGAAAAAACCTCTAAAGAAAGAGAAACTGTCAAGTTGAGCTGCTCGTATAGTACAAATAGTGAAAATGTTCGGCTTTACTGGTACAGACAGTTTCCCAAAAGAGAACCACAGTATTTATCATACAGAAATCCACGGACAGATTATGAAGACACCTCTGATGATCGGTTTCATTCAGCTACATCACGCACATCCACTGAACTCACTATTACTGATGCACGTCTGTCAGATTCAAATCTCTATTATTGTGCTCTAAGAGTAGGAGCCCAGTGATACAAAACATGAGACATGTCATACAAAAACCTGAAGCTCTTTTCACTTTGAAAATATCTAGTGAAAACCACAATCAAACCCCAATCTATCCAGCTCTTGATGTAATAAAATATGTGGTCACACCTGCGTGAGTCTGAATCAGGTCTGTTAAAAATTCCAAGAGGCATTAATTGAAATGTATTAAAATAACAAGTTCTTTGTGGCTCCTTGTATAGCCTATACAAATACATTCTCAAAACAATTTCTTAATGCTTGTGATAATGCATTAAAAACAGGGAGATCAGTTAAGTATGATTTGTTGAATGGTGCTGACATTCTCACTCTTATTCAATATTAGCACTTAGTTCAAATTAAGTGTTTTTCAGTATCACTCCTGTTGAGTTCACGGCTCTTCTGACTCTCCAACAGCATCCCGCATCCATTTGATATTATCGCTCAGTCTTCTGGGTTTATTTTCATGGCTTTGCCAGTGACTTTTGAGTTTCTTTTTACATCTCAAATCAAGTCCTTAAAAAAAAAGATACACAGAGACAAAGACTAAGAGAGCAACTATAAACTGTAGTTGTGATTAATATTTATAATAGATTTAATAGGTAAATAATCTGATAAAAAAGCTACTGAATCCAAGTCTACATGTGCAAAACTATAAATAAGTAAACATTTAAATAAATATGAAATTCAAAAGTGTATTAAGAAAGCCAGTATTGTTAATTACATCAAATCCATACAAAAGTAGCCTATAGTTTAAGTTCTAAAGCATTATCATGTGTAACACATAGTGTAGGTATAATGTGCCACAAGCTGGCAGTGTTCTCAGACATTCATTAGGAACTGCAGCAGTGAACAACAGAATTGCATTTACAAAACTGAACTTATACAGGTATAATGTGGCTCAGAGAGGAGGGACTCTGTGTTCACAGATCTGACATGATCTAATGTGTTTGACAGAGACTGTGGTTGAAAGGATTTAATCTGACTCTTCTCAGAGTGAACACAATCAATGGATCTTCATTCAGTTATTCTGTTCTGTGCCTCAGCAGGTGTGTATTTATTTGGTTAATTATAATTTTTTTATAATCTCACAAAAAGTGAGATTTACAAACATACTCTTACAAGTGTTTACTTTTTCAGCTGCTGTCTTTGGAAATACCATCAAACCGAACAAAACCGATGTTGTTAATGAAGAGGGTTCGAATGTTATATTGTCCTGTAGTCATTCACCTGCAGCTACAGATTATATCCACTGGTACCGTCAGTATGAAAGATCAAAACCTGAATTTCTTGTACTCACCTACGGGAGTGCAAAAGAAGTTAAGGTGTCTGATATAGACCCAAGATTCTCTGTTAAAGTTGAAAAAAGGAAAGAAATTGTAGCGAATCAGCTCATGGGGAAATATGAATAATTAACCATAACTAGTTATAATTAATTATGAATATTTAGATTCGCTGTAGATATTTACTTGACCTCTCTGGGTCAACTGTCTGTCAATTCTAAGATCGTTAATTTCCTGGTTAAAGGAAATAAACTTCTTACTGTACAATTCTATAAGTTCGTAACGTAAATCTGCATGATTATTGACTCCGTTTTATGAGCAAACACTGAACACGTCAAGCGTGATACAAGTAAGGTTTTATTAACTACATAAAACTTAAAGCTATCAACATATTCCATAATACATTAAGCCGGTCTCACTCACATAATACACACACACACACACACACACTACGTTGGTATTTGGAAAGCGGTTAAAGTTCACTTCACTCAGCAGAGAAAGAGGCATAAAGAATGGATTTTATGGAACCCTTTGCATGTATATTCAACAGATCAAGCCTTCAGGGATACGTCGAATTCTGAGTTCAAACACACTTTTGTAAAAAGGTGTAACTGATACTTATTGTATCAATTAATAAGACTAAGTTTGAAAACTTGCAAGTCTCATCTGTCTGAAAGAGATTCCCGATGCAATCTTAAGGCCCCAAGATCTTTGCTGAATTCGGGTCGATGAAAGAACCAGTTTGAGTCAGTGTCACTTTATGAATGGAAAGGACTAGGCCGAAGAGAGGCCTGGCACAGATGCTTTTGGTATCCTGAAGCGTTTTTCTCACATTTTCTTAGCTTCTGATCGAACCACCGACTGGGGCGGGTCCCTTGAGCCGGGCCTTTAAGGTCGGAGAAGTTCTCCGCCTTTCAAGATGGGCTTGTCCTATGAGCAAAATGGAATTTCCGAGCGGAGGTGGCAATTGCTGGAGGGTTTACGACCCTTTCTTCTCTAAGCATGGTAATTTTCAAATGGACTTAAATCGAAATTATTAACGATTCTCAGGGTCCTAATATATATTGCCTTTTACCTACCATATATATACACGCTTGTTTCGATCATAAGAAGGCAAATTCATAGATACTAAACAAGGTAAGATTACATATAGTGAAAAGGGAGGATCAGGAATGGGTCCCCTCACAAGCATACTAAAATAGTCTAAGAATATCAAAGAAAAAATACACAATGACAATAATATACACAATGACCTGAAAGATATGTGTGTTCATTCAAAGAAAGGTTTTTCTATTAATTAATTAGTAGAAAAGTCCATTTCTGCTCTGCCTATTCTATGGGGACAAAGTGTGGGTTATCCTACTCACATTCCTGGGGGTGTCATAAAACCAGTGATATCATGATTAGTTGTCATGGTGACCAGAGGGCCTGGTGTTCAGCAGACATCCTGGCATCCAGTTTATTGAGTGAGGGGACTGTGACGATTTGTTAACCTAATGAATAATTGATTTGTTAAATCAAATTAAAATTAGTGTGTCAGATTGGTCGAGACGCTACAAAATTCATGTGGATCTGGAGATCTCCTCTGCTGCTGTATCAGACTCTGCTCTGTACTACTGTGCCCTGCAGCCCACAGTGACAGGAAACATATCAGCTCTCTACAAAAACCTGTTACAATGAGAGACAGGAGAAAAAAGACAGCAAGAAATAAAGCAAATAAAAATTAAATGATCTCAAATAATTCTCATGTGTAATACAGTATATAGTACATACTGTACATTCACGTGGAATTCCTGCTTGTTCCAAATTCTCATTACATTTTATATAAAAATAGCTAGACTATAAACAATAAACATTCTTCAAATTTTCATCAGTCAAAACTGAAAATGATAAATGCAAGTATTTAAGCCATGCCTTTATAAAGCAGGACGTTTCTGTGTATGTTTTTGACTGATCTGGATGACTTACAGTTCAGAGCACTGAGAGCCTCAACAGATATTTATTTATTTATTTATTATTATTATTGTTATTATTACTATTATTTGTAAAAAGTGCAGAAATAATCACTAAAGAAAGGGCAATGGTCAAATTGAGCTGCTCATATTGTACAATTATATGGCTTTTCTGATACAGACACACAGTATCTGAAAAATATTTACTGTAGTACAAAAAGGTGTATTTATTACAAAAAGGTGCACAATCATATAGCTATGAACACACCGCTGATCCATGGTTTCAGTCGACTACATTACGCACATCCACATTCACATCCACATCCACGCTCACTATTAAAAATGTAGCTCTTTCAGATTCAGCTCTCTATTATTGTGCTCTATTAGTAGAAGCCCAGTGATACAAAACATGAGACATGTCGTACAAAAACCTGAAGCTCTTTTAACTTTGCATATCTAGTTAACAACTATAATCAAAATAATCAAAACTGCTATAATATTGCAATAATTTTAGCTTTTTTCTCAGAGGAAAACACTTTTTAATCTAGTGAAAACAATGTAAGATTGCATAATCTATGATGTTCAACTATTCAGTTAAGATCCTACAGAGTGCAGACCAGAGGACACAGTTGATCAGCCAGACAAACATGTGACTGAAATTGAAGGAAGATCAGTAACATTACATTGTAAATATGAAACAGATTCAGCACAAGATAATTTATTCTGGTACATCCACACTGAGATAAAAAAGATTAATTAAATGTACTAATTGCTTTTAAGGTAAGTGGTTGCAATCAATTTATTTTAGCTACATTCAAATAAACTAATTTAGTTGACTAACTTTCGACTTTCAACATTTAAAAAAAAAAATGTAGCTAAAATAAAATGTTTGCAACCACTTACCTTAAAAAAATGTAGTATAATTTTTTTTCAGTGCAGAGAGTGAATGACTTTCCTAAATACATCCTGAGGAGAAGCAAATATGGAGGAGACAATGGCACTGAGTTTCAGGAGAGATTTCACTCTAAACTTTCATCAAATTCAGTTCCACTGACAATCCAGAATCTGTGTGTGTCTGACTCTGCTGTGTACTACTGTGCTCTGAGGCCCGCAGTGAGAAAACTCAAGTCAAACCACATAAAAACACAGAGACATAAACACACATGTGATTATTTCTTTACAATAGGCATTTCTGAAATGTAAAAGGTATATTAAAGTCATACTGAAGGTAACATAGTTAAATAAACTACAATAATAATCATGCAATCAATTTTAAATTATCCACCCATCCGTTCCTAATTCTGATTATTTAACATAATTGTCTTTACTATGTCTTTATAATTTCTGTCATACAATAACATTCTAGGGAACTGTGCTTTTAGCCTCACTGCAGCAGTTCAGGAAGTTCTTTACTATTTCAGCATGACAACAACCCTGTGCACAAAGAAAAGTCCATAAAGAATGACAACATTTAAAAAAATATTTGTTTTCACTCTTGTACAGAAAAAAAAGTCAGATAGGGAGTTCTAAAATTATTTCAGCTTTTGACTCTGAGTAGAACACTATTATTTAATTAAAACTATGTAATTTCAGAAGGTGGCCACTGTGTGGCATAATCTATGATGTTGGTGGAAACTACTCATTTAAGTTCCTGCTGTATGTATGTAATGTCTGCAAACAATCGCGTGCTGGTAAACTTCAGACTAATATTGCCTACTGCACATATTGTAACTATATGTTAATCTGGCTGAGGAATTTACTTCTAATGGCTGCAGTTCTTGGTAAATAACTTAACTGTTAAATGTAACACATTTTTATTATCCTTAGATAAGAACATATGAAAATTATTTATTTCATACACAAGATTCTGTCAATCAGCCAACAAGAGTTCAAACAGCTTCTGAACATGAGATGGCTAAACTTCACTGCACTTACAGTACCAGTGATTCACACCCTTATCTTTACTGGTACCAACATAAAACCAATGGATTCCCAGTTTACATGCTCCGTAAACTCTCAACCGGATCATGCAGCAGTGGAAAAGAATTTGAGGAAAGATTTCATGCAGATCTCAACAAATCCTCAAGTTCAGTTTCTCTGTCAATCCAGGATGTGCGTGTGTCTGACTCTGCTGTTTACTACTGTGCTCTGCAGCCCACTGTGACCGAAACACATATACATCCTGACAGGAACTAAGGGCTCTGAAACAGCATGAGCATGTTTTAAGTAGAATAAACACACTCCAGCAGAGGGTGGAGCTTATTGTTGAGAGTGTGAGGAGTGAAACAGCTACAGTACAGTTATAAAGATTATATTGTTGTCATCACTGTCTCTGTAAAGATATCATGTTTCTTTTCACCTGTATAATAATCCAATTTTGCATGGGTAAGAGATATTCATTCAATCAATATGCTTATTATGAAAAAAAAATCCTTAAATAAAATCCATTTAGCTTTATACAGTGTATACATGTGTTTTATTGTTTAATTAATTAGGGTCCTTTTCTTTTGCACAGGAAATTCTTTTGGTGACACAATACAACCATGGTTTCCAGAAAAACATGATTTTGATGGTGAAAATGTGACGCTGTCCTGTAACTACAGTCTCACTAGCGGTACTAGTGTTACTATCCAGTGGTATCGCCAGTATCCCGGAGCAAAACCAGAGTTTTTACTTCTTGTCACTGAATATTCTAGCAAATCTGAGCCTGAACTACGTCTATATTCAGAAGCTAAAAAAGAAATCAAACGTGTGGATCTGGTGATCTTCTCTGCTGCTGTATCAGACTCTGCTTTGTACTACTGTGCCCTGAGGCCCACAGTGACAGGAAACTCAATAAACACTGTACAAAATCCTTCCCTTTTATCTAGTAAAATTAAAACACACACACACACACACACACACACACACACACACACACACACACACACACACACACACACACACACGCACACATACAGAGACAAAGACTAAGAGAGCAACTGTATGTATTAATGAGTATTAATAGGTCTGATAAAATAATCTGATAAAAAAATAAAATAAAAAAAATCCTAATCAACAGGTGCAAAACTGCAAATAAAAATATTAAATCAACTTTACATTTAAAGCTAATATTCTTAATTACATCAAATCCATAGAAAAGTATAGCCTATAAGTTTCATGGATCATCATGTGTAACACATTGTGCCACAAGCTGGCAGTGTTCTCAGACATTCAATAGAAACTGCAGCAGTGAACAACAGAATTGAATTTACAGAACAGAAGTTATATAGGTATTATGTTGCTCAGAGAGGAGGGACTCAGTGTTCACAGATCTGACATGATCTAATCGTGTTTGACAGAGACTGTGCAACTATTCAGTCTGACTCTTCTCAGAGTGAACACTTGTACAATGGATCTTCATTCAGTTATTCTGTTCTGTGCCTCAACTGGTAAGTATTAATTTGGTTAATTATAATTTTTTTATAATCTCACAAAAAGTGAGATTTACAAACATACTCTTACAAGTGTTTTCTTTTTCAGCTGCTGTCTTTGGAAATGTAATTAAACCAAACAAAACCAATGTTGTTTATGAGGAGAGTTCAAATGTTACATTATTCTGTAGTCTTTACCCTGGAGCTACAGATAATCTCCACTGGTATCGTCAGTATGAAAGATCAAAACCTGAATTTCTTGTACTCACCTTTGGTAGTGCAAAAGAACCTCAGTGGTCTGATGTTGATCCAAGATTCTCTGCTAAAGTTGAAAAAAGGGAAAAAAACCATGTGGATCTGAAGATCTCCTCTGCTGCTGTATCAGACTCTGCTCTGTACTACTGTGCTCTGCAGCCCACAGTGACAGGAAACACATCAGGTCTCTACAAAAACCTGTTACAATGAGAGACAGGAGACAAACACAGAGACAGAGATGAAGACAAAGAGAAAGAAGCTGTAACTGACCATTACAATATTATGCGTGTCAGAAAAATAATAGGATAGAAAAATCTGAGGTATCTACCAAAATCAAAAGGTAGACCATTTAATCAGTCTATTGGAAAAACTAAATATAATCAAAATGTAACATTCTAATGTGAGCCAATATTTGGCAATATACAGATGAAGTAATTCCTAGTTGACAAATAAATTTAGAATATCTTCTTTAAAAAAAAAATCAAATGTAACAAATGTTAAAATATCTCAAATGATTCTCATGTGTAATATACAGCACAGACAATCACATGGTGCTCTTGCTTGTTCCAAATTCTGATTATAAAAATAGCTAGACTATAAATAATAAATATTGTTCATATTTTCATGTCAATATTTCCATGTTTGTTATAAATTAAAAGAAATTAGACAGAGTGAAAAACGCAAAGACATCGAGAATTTAAGCCAAAACAAAACAAAACCTGAAGCTCTTATCACTTTGAACCGATAGTGAAAACCACAATCAAAACCAATATCTATTATCCCAGAACGTAATAAAACATGTGGCCACACCTGTCAGAGGTTAAATTAGGCCTGTTATAAAACTTCAAAGAAACATTAAAACACATACAGGATATCATGTTCCATGTGGTTACGTCAGTACACTAATGCATGTCTTAGGAATAGTTCACCCAAAAATGAAAATTTTGTCATCATTTACTCACCCTCATATCGTTCCAAACCTGTATGAGTTCCTTTCTTATGTTGAACATTAAAGAAGATTTTTTGGGGAGGTTTCATTCTATTCCAGCATCACAATACCCCTGTAATTTCAGATGCTGGCCACTGTGTGGCATAATGATGTTTGTGGCAACTGTTTATTTAAGATCCTGCTGTGTGTAACTTCTGAAACTGTTGTGAGTGAAAAACTTATTAGACTAATATTGCCTGCTGTACATAAACTATGTTAATTTGAATAAGGAATTTACTTTTAATGGCTGAATTCCTTGGTAACAAATTTGTATTAGGCCTATAGGAGTTTATTTTATAATTTTATCTGCAACTGAAAATCCATGACAACATACAGAAAGAGAAGAACACTGCAACAATTTAACAGTAATATTAATGCTGAAGTCATCTGAGATCATTTTCAAGAACATTCATGACTGAGACGCATGATAGTTCCAGTTGCCTTTTCTTCAAACAAGAGAGTCCGCTCTGGTTTCAGTTACTGTGATGAGCAGACCGATAGGACTATACAGCATTGCTATGGAAATATTAGGAAATATAAGATTGACACATTTGACCAATCAGTCAAATAATTCAGAGCAGTCTAATAACATACTGTACAGTGTGTTTCAGTGAATAAAGTTAGATAAGCTAATCAAATACATGGAAGCTATGTTGTAAGATTAATCATTGTACATATAAACACAATTAAGTCATATTGTATATAGCCTATATATATATAACACAGTCTTCACTGACACTCACTGTAGCACAGGCTCCTCCCAGCAGTCAGAAAGTGATTTGAATTTATTGCTGCTTTAACAGATGTAGAAAGAAGAAGAGGATCACAACATCTCTGTATATTTTTAAAGAGTTGGTGATTTCAATTGTAGATAATGGCACTGTGGAAAAGTGTCATTGTGGTTATAGTTTAATATTTCTGGGGTGAGTAGAACAATTGAATAATGGTTATTTTTCATTATGTGTGAATGTGCATATTTTTTTGCAGCCAATGAGAACATTTTTATTCATAATGTTTTTATTCAATTTCAGGATGTAATTCTCAAGACAAAGTTGATCAGCACACAAGGATTGAGTTTGCTTTTGAAGGTGATACTGTAATGATCGACTGTACATATGAGGCTACTTATACAGGCCCGACTCTCTTCTGGTACCAGCAGAAAGACAATGGAATCCTCAAGCATATGCTAAATAAATTCTCTAAATCTGGAAACAGTGAGGAAGAATTCAAGGGGATATTTCATGCGTCTCTCAACAAAACTGCAGTTCCACTGACAATCCATGATGTGCGTGTGTCTGACTCTGCTGTGTACTTCTGTGCTCTGAAGCCCACAATGACTGAAACACACTCAACTCACACAAAAACTTTGACAATGCAACAGCATAAATTACATCATTATGCAATTTAATTTTTTCGTCTTAGTCTATGAATTCATTTATAAAACCCCTTTCATCTATAAATATATTCTATTTTAGTAGGTTTCTTTCACTTAAAATTTACATTCAGTTTACATGATCTAATTTGACTGTTTATATTTATATTTTTATTAATTTGAACTTACTGTTGGTTTCGGGTGATTTTATACTGTTTATGCGACTAAAATAATCACTATAATTATGGCTAAAATCTATCTTTTGAATGTATACGCATGTACAAAAATGTGATTGTAGTGTGATTTACTGAGGTTTGCGGTAGTCAATTTCCTGATATTTGAACCATTAAGGGCCCCCCAAAAAATATGTCTTAACCAATTTTGAATTTGACATGGCTGCGATAGTTGCTCATTTGTGCTGGTCTTGGTTGCATTGGCCATTATGGAAATGCACTGGCTGTGTTTGTGTTCTTCAATTTGCACATTGTCAGTAGATCACCCGCTGAACTTTCAAGACCCATTTGTGCTTTTATGGGATTGCAGTCTCATGCCCTGTTATATCTTTTACCCTGTTTAGTATATCTGGCCCAAAATATTCCTCATATTTGCATTATATTTCCTGCTTATAGTAAAGCTCTTTACTAATCAATGCGGTAAGGAATGATGAGTCAGAGACAAATTTGGCTCATAATCTAACAGACAAACAAAAAATAGTGCAGATCTTTTATTACATTAAAAGACATGTTTACTTGTACATACACTACAGTCTGTCTATTATGTCAAATTGCCTTTATGCCATCTTGAACTCTCTCCATTTGCACTGTTTTCCCTAAATATCTCTTTTTGCACTGTCCTTCCACACAACTGCACAGTGTTATGGATTGTATTTGTTTAAAGTATAAGTATATAGATTACTTCTTTTAATAGTTGAGCTATGTGTAAGTTTATATAAGTTTATAAATCTTGCACCTTGGTCCTGTGAGGCACAACATTTAGTTCCTGGGGAATTACAATAAACTTGACTTGAATTAAGCTTGTAATCCCAATTACACAATATACTTGTAGTTAACCAGAAGAGAGCAGTAGGTACTCAATATTACATTTGACAGTACAGCAGCTTTTATAGGTCTCCACAAGCTCCTCCTTGGATCATCATTATAGCACCAAAAGCAAAACTCTCATATCAGTGTTCATTGTCACTGACTGTAGCACAGGCTCCTCCCAGCAGTCAGTCAAAGTGATCTGAATTTAATGCTGCTTTAACAGATGCAGAAAGAGGAAGGGAATCATCACATGCATCACACTCTGCATATTTTTTAAGAGTCTGCAATTTCAACTGTATATAATGGCACTGTGGAAAAGTGCCATTGTGATCATAGTTTTATATATCTGGGGTGAGTAGCAAAATCCATGATTCATTTCAAATATATTTCAAATGAATTTTCCTTATATGTGTAATGTGCATATTTATTCCTATTTTTTTAATTCTGTTTCAGGTTGTAATTCTCAAGACAAAGTTGATCAGCATACAAAGATTCAATCTGCTTTTGAAGGTGATACTGTAACGATCGACTGTACATATCAGACTGCTTATACAGGCCCGACTCTCTTCTGGTACCAGCAGAAAGACAATGGAAATCCCAAGTACATGTTAAATAAATATTCCAAGTCTGGAAACAGTGAGGAAGAATTCAAGGAGAGATTTAATGTGAATCTCAACAAAACTGCAGTTCCTCTGACAATCCAGGATGTGAGTGTGTCTGACTCTGCTGTGTACTACTGTGCTCTGAAGCCCACTGTGACTGAAACACATTCAACACTCATACAAAAACTATGAATCAGCATAAATTACATGATTATGCAATGTAATTTTTTCATTTATTCTTTATAAAACCCTTTTTATCCATAAATATATTGTAGTTGTATACTTGTAGAGGGAACCAGAAGAGGGCAGTAGGTGCTCAATATTACATTTGACAATACAGCAGATGTCACTGGTATCCATAAGGTCCTCCTTGGATCATTAGAATACCAAAAGCAAAACTCAAGTCAAACCACATACAAAAGCACTTGAGATGCTCCTGTTTAGAATGTGAATGTTGCATACATACATAAGAACATGTATGTTTGTATGTATACACACACACATACACAAATATACATAGTATACGTCACCATATGGATGAAAGTGAAAATCAGCAGGAAGTTCCTGTGTGTTTCTGACTGATCTGCAGTGACTTACAGCTGAGAGCACTGAGAGACTCAACAGAGAACTGAACTGATCTGATTGAACATGGACAGATGCTTTATACTGATTCTCACTGTGGGAACAGGTACATTAGTTATTGAACAGCCTAATTAATGAAAATCTGTGCAAAAATATTTCCATGGTTTTAAAGTCTCAAACTCCAAATCTTTTAATGGTTTGATTTGACTGATTGCTTTTTTCCTCAAAAAGTAAAGTGTGTTGTGATATAATTTTTTTCTACCTTGATTTCATAAATCAAAATCGTATAGGTTAATTTGGTGGATGCAGACAACATTCATCCAGATAAAGGGATGGAAAAATTCTCTAAGAAAAAAGAAACTGACAAGCTGAGCTGCTCATATAGTACAAGTAGAGAATATGTGTGGCTTTACATGGTACAGACAGTATCCCAACAGAGAACCACAATTCTTATCATACAAAAAATGCACGGTCATCGGGTGATTATGAAGATACCGCTGATGATCGGTTTAATTCGGCTACATCATGTTCATCCACTGAACTCACTATTACTGATGTACATCTATCTGATTCTGACATGAAACATGTCATACAAAAACTTTAAAGGGGTCATCGGATGCAAAATGCACTTTTACATGTTGTTTGAACATAAATGATAAAAATCCACCCAGTGGTTTTTTTTATAATCTCCTAAAATCATTACCCCTTTCTCAAATCAAGCCGTTCTCAGATTTCTGCCAGTGTGACGTCACACTGACCAAGGCTGCTCTCACAGTTGTTGATTGACAGTGGTGTCAGTCTTTGATTTTATCACAGCTCCGTCCTGAGTGAGCTATCATCAGTCCGCCATTGATTCAATGCCTTTGTTTCCAGAACGGTTGTAGACAAGAACGTCTCCTAAGCGATTGAGATGTTTTGTTGTTGGAGGTAATAATGAACATAGCAGCAGGGCCGGCGCTAGCTATAGGAGCAGGCCATTGCCTAGGGCCTCGGGCTTTGAGGAGGGGCCTCCATAACCGTAGCATCTCCTATATGCTAGTCCACCAGTCAAGACGGGCAGAAATACTAGCCTCATTGTTCATTGGATATAATTGAATTGTCACTCATCTGCAATTAAACGAATTAATGTTGCAGTTTCAAAGCGGGTCCCGCCTTCTGAATGTCTGCATAACGAACGCATCCTTCAGGTGCTGCGAACTGTGCGATGCAAATGGCTAAATAGGCACAAAAAGAAGTACAGCTTCTAATGCAGGTGTGTGAGTTGTTGTAATCTATTTTAGAGTGATTGCAATGTATTCTAAATATAAACTTGTTCTGTCAATCAGCGTCATTTCTGAAAAGATCATTCACCGCTTTATTACGAGTTTTAAAAAGCGCGAGCTTTTAAAAATGTAATCAAGCTTTACATCAATCCATGACATGTTCAGTGCCGGCTAGTAAACAAAAAGATCTCTACTGTTAATTTTGATCATGTATTAAAAAAACAAAAAAGAAGGAAAAAACAAAGACGATGTGTGTGGAGCAAGTGGTAGTTTTTGTAGTCGCACTAACGACATCATAAGGTTCTGTGCTCTTAAAAGGGATAGTTCACCCAAAAATGAAAATTCTGTCATAATTTACTCTCACCCTCAAGTTGTTCCAAACTTGCATGATTATCTTTCTTCTGTTGAGCAAAGAAAACATTTTGAAGAATGTTGGTAACCAAACTGTTGACGGTAACATTTTGAAGCTCTTATTATGAAAACCAAATCAAAACTTCAATGTGAGATTATAACTGCAAACATCTGTGTGAGGTTAATTGGAAAAATGTTTTATGAAAGGAAAAAAGAACAACGACAACAAAAAAGGTAAATAGGGGTTGCAACTGTGTGTTACAAAACTTTACTACAGTTGTGCAACACTTCATTCATGTTACATTTGCAAAAAACAAAGCTTCCCCATATTATACAAGAATATGTTTCATGTATTTTATTTTTTATTTTTTAATCTTGCTGTGACAGACTGTCTGACATTAAAATATGACTAAAGTTAATTTTAACTTATGTAACAAAATCTACTATGCACCCAATTATTACTATTTAGAATTTATCTTTAACAATAATGGACAGGAAATTTGTTTCACATAATGGTAGAAGCAATGAGTCAGGCCCTAAGAAAAACCATTCCTACAAAATAAAGCTTCTCCTTTGCCGTAAAGTGTCAAAAGAGGAGGGACTTAGATCTGGCATAATGTAGTTATGTCTGACAGAGACTGTGGTAGAAATTCAGTCTGACTCTTCTCAAAGTGAACACTTGTACAATGGATCTTCATTCACTTATTCTGTTCTGTGTCTCAACCGGTATGTATATTTATTTGGCTGATTATTTGGTTGATTATTAAAAGAAGAAAATAATAAAACAAATGTACCTCTTCTTTTTCAGCTGCTGTCTTTGGAAATATCATCCAACCAAACAAAGTCAATGTTTTTGCTGAGGAGGGTTCAAGTGTTACATTATCCTGTAATTTTACAGACTCTAGCACTACAGATTATCTCCACTGGTACCGTCAGTATGGAAGATCAAAACCTGAATTTATTGTACTCACCTATGACAATGCAAAAGATGCTCAGCGCTCTGTTGTTGATCCAAGATTCACTGTTAATGTGACAAAAAGAGAACACGTGGATCTGGAGATCTCCTCTGCTGCTGTATCAGACTCTGCTCTGTACTACTGTGCTCTGAGGCCCACAGTGACAGGAAACACATCAGCTCTCTACAAAAACCTGTTACAGTAAGAGACAAGAGAGTAACAGAGATTCTAAAAACAGCCACGTTTTATTATAGTATGTGAATTTGTCTGGCAGTATCAAAGACACATTACATTAAATCCCAACAAAACAATACTTTAGTTCACCAGTTAATTATAAGTTATCCTTATGAATATTCTTTAATTCAGAAAAAAGAATTATCTTTATTTACATTGAAATGCTACGGTTTCAGTTTACGCAATACTTGCAGTTAACCAGAAGAGGGCAGTAGGTACTCAATATTACATTCAACAATACAGCAGCTTTTATTGGTCTCCATAAGCTCCTCCTTGGATCATCTTTACAATACCAAAAGCTAATCTCTCATATTTACTGATTTATCTAGACTTCAACATATACACAGTCATGTTACACATTCTGAGGAATATATTTCTCTTCGCACTATTTGTTCTTGGTATGAATTCTTTTTTAATACAGCTCCACATTCATGTAAGTTATATTTTGTATTGGAATGTACATTAAATATTCTTAAACATTTACAGAGTGCAGATCAGAGGACACAGTTGATCAGCCAGACAAACATGTGATTGAAGTTGAAGGACAGTCAGTAACATTACAGTGTAAATATAAAACAGATTCAGCACAAGAAAATTTATTCTGGTACATCCAGAGAGCAAAAGACTTTCCTAAATACATCCTGAGGAGAAACAGATATGGAGGAGAAGATAATGACGCTCAGTTCCAGGGGAGATTTCACTCTGAAGTGTCATCAAATTCAGTTCCACTGACAATCCAGAATCTGTGTGCGTCTGACTCTGCTGTGTACTACTGTGCTCTGAGGCCCACAGAGAGAAAAGTCAAGTCAAACCACATACAAAAACACAGGAGCTGAAACTTAGTCAAGACAGTTAACATGTGCTTCTCCTGTTCAAAGTCAAATTCAACTTAATTGTCAATTCTGCGAGTATGTATAAGGATATACAGGGGACCTGGACAAATCGTTTCTCTCAAATCCACGGTGTAGACACCAACATGACACAGACAAGTTTTAAGAATAAATAAGATACAATACATACAATAAAGCCATCACGGCACACATGAGAGTTGGGGAATATACAGTGGTGTGAAAGAGTTTGTGCCCCCTTCCGTTTTTTTTAATTGTTTGCATATTTGTCACACTTAAAGATTCAGATCATCAAACAAATTTTAATATTACACAAAGATAACCAGAGTAAATACAAACTGCAGTTTTGAAATTATGATTTCATTTATTAAGGGAAAAAGCTGTCCAAACCTGCCTGGCACTACGTGAAAAAGTAATTGCCCCCTAAATCTAATAACTGGTTGTGCCACCCTTTGCAGCAACAACTGCAATCAAGCGTTTGCGATAAATGGCAATGAGTCTTTCACAGGAATTTTGGCCCACTCTTCTTTGCAGAATTTTTTAATTCAGCCACATTGGAGGGTTTTTTGAGCATGAATGGACTGTTTAAGGTCATGCCACAGCATCTCAATCAGATTTAAGTCTGGACTTTGACTTGGCCACTCCAAAACCTTAATTTTGTTTTTCTTGAGCCATTCAAAGGTGGACTTGCTGGTGTGTTTGGGATCATTGTCCTGCTGCATAAACCAAGTGCGCTTGAGCTTGAGGTCACAAACTGATGGCCGGACATTCTCCTTCAGGATTTTCTGATAGAGTGCAGAATTCATGGTTCCATCAATTATGGCAAGTCACCCAGGTCCTGAAGCAGCCTCAGATCATCACACTACCACCACCATGTTTGACTGTTGGTATGATGTTCTTTTTATGAAATGCTGTGTTGGTTTTACACCAGATGTAACGGGACACACACCTTCCAAAAAGTTCAACTTTTGTCTCATCAGTCCACAGAATATTTGCCCAAAAGTCTTGGGGATAAACAAGATATTTTTTGGCAAATGTGAGACGAGCCTTTCTGTTCTTTTTGGTCAGCAGTGGCTTTTGCCTTGGAACTCTCCCATGGATGCCGTTTTTGCCCAGTCTCTTTCTTATTGTTGAATCATGAACACTGACCTTAATTGAGGCAAGTGAGGCCTGCAGTTCTTTAGATGTTGTTCTGGGTTCTTTTATGACCTCCTGGATGAGTCGTCGTTGCGCTCTTGGAGTAATTTTGGTTGGCCGGCAACTCCTGGGAAGGTTCACCACTGTTCCAAGCTTTCTCCATTTGTGGATAATGGCTCTAACTGTGGTTCGCTGGAGTCCCAAAGCCTTAGAAATGGCTTCATAACCCTTTCCAGACTGATACATGTCAACTATTTTGTTTCTCATCTGTTCTTGAATTTCTTTAGATTGTGGCATGATGTGTTGCTCTTTAAGCATGCTTCACTTTGTCAGACAGGTTCTATTTAAGTGATTTCTTGATTAAACAGGTCTGGCAGTAATCAGGCCTGCGTGTGGCTAGTGAAATTTAACTCAGCTTTCTAAAATAATGTGGTTAATCACAGTTCTTTCATGATTTAAGAGGAGGGGCAAATACTTTTTCACGTAGGGCCAGGTAGGTTTGGACAGCTTTTTTCCCTTAATAAATAAAATTATCATTTAAAAACTGCATTTTCTATTTACTTAGACTATCTTTGTGTAATATTAAAATTGGTTTGATGATCTGAATCTTTTAAGTGTGACAAATATGCAAAAAATAAAAAAAAACAGGAAGGGAGCAAAAACCTTTTCACGGCACTGTATTTACATTGTAGTGCAAACAATAAGCAAAAGAGAGAGCAGCAGTTGTAAAAGTGGCTGGTGCATTCTGTGATTATGTATGTGTTTGGGGGTGGGGAGTTACAATTCAGTGCATCAGAGAGGGGAGAGAGTTTAATTTCCTAACAGCCTGGTGGCAGAAGCCTAAAGCAGCCGTGTGAGGGGTGGGTGGTGTCACCCACTATGCTGAGTGCTTTTTACGGGTTAGTCGGGTATTGTAGGTGTCCAGAAGGGTGGCACCAATGATCTTTCCTGCTGTATTCACTATATGCTGCAGGGCTTTCTGATTGTGGGTGGTGCAGTTATCAAACTACAATGTGATGCAGCTGGTCAGGATGCTTTCAATGGTGCCACAGTACAATTAGCACATGGGTGCTGGGGATTTAGCTCTCCTCATTTTGCGAAAGAAATAGAGATGCTGTTGTCCCTGTATTCAATTTGATGGTGCTGGATGTGTTGTTGCCGACACGAACTCAGTGAGCAAGTCCAGCAACCAGTTACACAGGGAGGTGTTGAGGCCAAGCAGGTCGAGTTTCTGTATTAACTGCTATGGATGGTGGTGTAAATGCTGAAGTGAAATCTATGAACAGCATTCTCACATAAAAGTCCTTTGTTTCCAAGTGGGAGAGGGCGAGTGGAGAGCAATAGAGACTGCATCACCAATAAACCGGTTGGCCTAATATGCAAACTGGAAGGGGAATGAATGTGAATGTTGCTTTTAATTACTCATTTTATACACAAAATTTATATATATCTATATACTATAGAATATATATATATATATATATATTATATTATATATATATAAATCAACTTTTATTTATACAATACAGATTGTCTCAAAGCAGCTTTACAGTGTTAAACAGGAAAAAAGTGTGTCGATAATGCAGTTAACAGTTAACGTCAGTTCATTGTTGATTCAGTGATGTCGTCATCCAGCTCAGTTTAGTTCTCTTCAAATAGTGGAAGAGAAAGAGAAAGAAATAAATGGAAAGCAAGTTAAACTGAAATATTTTTTTTTTTGCTGATCCGAAAAATGATCCGATCCGTTGGTCAAAAACCGTAATGTGAGATTTGTGACCCATTGAACCACTAGTAATTATGTTGCGTTTTTTGTGTATTTTATAGTTCTATTGTCAGTCACAGCATGTCGGAGAAAACGCCTTTTGTGGCCCATGGCAAACAAAGTAAACGTTACATGACAAGTAAAGGTTAAACGATTGCAGAAATGTAATTTATTTTAAGGTTTAAAGTGAAGTCTTGTTTAACATTATAGGCCTATTCTTGGAAACGAGCTGGCAGCAGAAATCACACAACAAAACTAAATGTTATTTCATATTAAGTAAACAATTTAATAATGCAATTGCAAACAAGGTAATTGATATGACAACTAAAAACAACTAATAATAAATTTAATGCCACGATTTCAATATTCATAAGGATTAACTTTTAGGTGTCGTCAATACGTCAGTTTTATACGTTTAGAGGTTGAAAATACGTCAGTATTGTAAGTTTTAGTGCCTGTAAAAACGTAAGTAAATGTATGTTTTATAGAACCACATTTTACGTAAAATACATACGAATTATCATGTGATCACGTTGGTCCGATTCAGCTATTATTGTGCTCTAAGAGTAGTAGCCCAGTGATACAAAACATGAGACATGTCATACAAAAACCTGAAGCTCCTTTCACTTTGAACTGATCTAGTGAAAACCACAATCTAACCAGCTACATTTTAATCTTTTTTTTTTTCAAGAAAATCATATGCAAATCAGTGTTAGAACTTAATTTACCTAGTCAACAGCACTATTCTTGTATATTCTTGAACACTGAGCTACACTGAACACTGACAAACTTTGTCCAGCTAAATCCTGCTAAAAATTAATCCAAACTTCTCTTCAGCAAATGCAAAGCCACATGCATTTGTGACATTAACAATATGTGGCCATGCTTTATAATTAAATGGTGTTGATATATCATTAATTTCTGTGATAAAAGAAATTTTACTGCCAATAAATGTTTGAATTTAAATAGTTATAATCTTACCTGTATATCTTATCATAAAGTCCATGACAACATAGAGAATACTGGCAACAAGAAAGAAACTAACAACTTAAAGGTCATTTTAATACTGAAGTCATCTGAGGTCTTTTTTAAGGCCATTAAATGCAAGATGGTGCCAGTTGTGTTTGGAACAAGAGAGTGCGAGTCTGCGTTTTGATATGAGAGACAAGAATATAGCACCAGTAGTGAGCAGTGTAATAAGTCTTAATAAAACTGTATGATTCAGTGAATAATGTAATATAGGCTAATCAAACACATGGAAGCATACTGTATGTACATTCTAAGATTAATCATTGCATATTTACACAGAATTAAGTTATATGGCATTATATGTACACAGTATTATATCATGTGCTGGTTACTCCACTGCACACCTCGGATCACTTCCTCCTCACTCTTAATCTCAAAATGGTTCCTGACACAACACATACCCCTACATATGTTACTTTTCTACGTAACCTACGCTCACTCTCACCCTCCCGACTATCTGCTATGATTTCATCTTTGCTTCCTTCCCCTTAACAGTTATCATCTCAGTTATGCCCCTTGTCTTCCAGGCCAGCTCGTACCACTCTTTCATCCCAACGTGGGCTGCGTAGCTGATGAATTCTCAGTGAGCATCGTTCTACGCTCAGAGCTGCGAAGGTATGGCACAATCACAAAAATCCTACGACCGTAATGTATACGAATTCACGCCTCTCTTCAGTTCTGCTAATGTCTCCAACTGCCTAAAAAAAGAGACATACTATTCACAACAAAAGTAACAATTCACCCTAATCTCGGCATGCTCTTAAAAACATGTTCTCCCTCCTTGGCCTCCTCCTCCCCCTCCTTCCTGCAACCTCTAACAGGCTGTACGACTTGCCCATTCTCATTAATAAAAGTACAAAACCTCAGTGGACAATTTGCAACCACCACCAAAATGTTCAAACAATCTTACCAGCAAAACATACCACTCATTTCATCCTTCTTTCCACTCTCTGAGGCAGAAGTCTCTAACCTCATCCTTTCCAATCATCCTACTACTTGTCCGCTTGATCTTATTCCATCTCATCTCCTTCAAGCCATTTCTCCTGCAGTTGTACATACACTCACTCACATCATTAACACATCACTTCACACTGGTGTTTTTCCCTCAACATCTAAACAGGCTCGTATAACCCCACTTCTTAAGAAACCCACTCTTAACCCAACTTTTAGAGAACTAGACCGGTTTCCCTTCTACCTTTCATTGCAAAAACACTTGAACGAGTTGTCTTCAACCAAGTATCAGCCTTTCTCACACAGAACAACCTCCTGGACAGCAACCAATCTGGCTTCAGAAGTGGACATTCGACCGAGACTGCCTTGCTTTCAGTTGTTGAAGCCCTAAGACTGGCAAGAGTTGCTTCCAAATCTTCTATACGTATTTTGCTGGATCTGTCTGCTGCATTTGATACGGTGAACCACCAGATTCTCCTGTCAACCCTATTAGAAAATGGCATCTCAGGAAACGCACGCCAGTGGTTTAAGTCTTACCTCTCAGATAAGTCCTTCAAAGTATCTTGGAGAGGTGAAGTGTCCAAGCCGCAACATCTAACTACTGGGGTGCCTCAGGGCTCAGTTCTTGGACCACTTCTCTTCTCTGTCTACATGGCATCACTAGGTTCTGTCATTCAGAAACATGGCTTTTCATATCACTGCTATGCTGATGACACTCAACTCTACCTCTCATTCCATCCTGATGATCCGACAATAGCTGCACGGATCTCAAGTTATTAACATAAAATTCTTGTTGGATTTAAGGAACATCACTTCAACTCAACGGATAATAAAGAAAAAAACGCTTGTGGTGTCAACAACCCATCAAATATCAAAATTTCACCATCCAGTTAGGAACATCAACCAAAATTCCTTTAAAAACAGCCAGAAACCGTGGAGTTATGATTGATGATAAGCTGAATTTCTCAGACCACATTGCTAAAACTGCCCGTTCCTGCAGATTTGCTTTATACAACATTAGGAAGATCAGGCCCTTTCTTTCAGAACATGCAACACAACTCCTTGTTCAAGCTCTTGTTCTATCCAGGCTGGACTATTGCAAGCATTGCAGGTCTTCCAGCCACTTCTATCAAAACTCTACAATTAATCCAAAATGCAGCTACAAGATTAATATTTAATGAGCCGAAAAGAAAACATGTCTCACACCTGTGCACTGGCGACCAGTAGCTGCTCGCAATTCAAATTCAAGGCATAATGTTGCCTGTAAAAAACCACCACGGCTCTGTACCCATTTACCTAAATCATGAATCAGAGTTATGTGCCCTCTAGAAGCTTGCGTTCTGCAAGTGAACGGCGTATTATTGTGCCATCTCAAAGAGGCACAAAATCACTTTCAAATACTTTTTCATTAACTGTTCCCTCCTGGTGGAATGACCTGCCCAAATCAATCCGAGGAGCTGAGTCCTTAGCCATCTTCAAGAAACTGCAAAAAACACATCTCCTTCCATCTTCATTTGACCCTCTAACTCTAACACTCTCTATTCTATTTTAATTCTACTTCATCTACATTTATCTTCTTTTTTTATTTTTCTATCTATTTTTTCTATCTATCTACTGTTTTCTTTGTGGGTGTGTGTGTGTATATATATATATATTATAGATAATATATATATATATATACCTTGCTACGTGTACTGCATTAGGCTAAACGAGACTTGTCACAGCACTTACATATTGTTGCTTTTTTGTTAGTTTTGAACTGTTTTATTGTCCTCATTTGTAAGTTGCTTTGGATAAAAGAGTCTGCAAAATGAATAAATGTAAATGTAATTTGTATTCAGTGTTTTCACTGACACTGACTGTAGCACAGGCTCCTCCCAGCAGTCAGACAAAGTGATCTGAATTTATTGCTGCTTTAACAGATGTAGAAAGAGGAAGGGAATCATCACATGCATCACATTCTGCATATTTTTTTTTAAAAAGTCAGCAATTTCAACTGTATATAATGGCACTGTGGAAAAGTGCCATTGTGATCATAGTTTTATATATCTGGGGTGAGTAGCAAAATCAACGATTCTTTTCAAATATATTTAAAATGAATTTTGCTTGTGTGTGTAATGTGTATATTTAGTCATACTGTTTTCATTCAATTTCAGGATGTAATTCTCAAGACAAAGTTGATCAGCACACAAGGATTCAATCTGCTTTTGAAGGTGATACTGTAACGATCGACTGTACATATCAGACTGCTTATACAGGCCCGACTCTCTTCTGGTACCAGCAGAAAGACAATGGAAATCCCAAGCACATGCTAAATAAATTATCTAAATCTGGAAACAGTGAGGAAGAATTCAAGGGGAGATTTCATGCGAATCTAAACAAAACTGCAGTTCCTCTGACAATCCAGGATGTGCGTGTGTCTGACTCTGCTGTGTACTACTGTGCTCTGAAGACCACAGTGACTGAAACACACGCAACGCTCATACAAAAACGATACAGCAGCCTAAATTACACCAATATGCAATTTATTTATTTTTTCGCTATAAAATCACTTTTACCAATAAATATATTATATTTTAGTAGGTTTCTTTCACTTGAAAGTTTACATTCAGTTATCTAATTTTCCAGTGTAATTTGCACATTGTGAGTAGATCACTCACTGAATTTTCATCACCCATCTGTGCTTTTATGGGATAGCAGTTTCACGCTAATTTACCGTTTAGTAAATCTGGCTCAAAATATTCTTCATATTTGCATCATATTTTCATGCTTATGAAAACTCTTTAAAGCTCAATGCTATAAGGAATGATGAGTCATTTCAAAGACAAATTTGGCTCATTTACAGAGGAACAAAAAATTAAATAGTGTGGATCTTTCATTACATTACAATATATTTAATTACATTAACAGATCTGAGTAGCATACTTGCTGTCTCATCTGAGAAACACGTGTTTACATACACTACAGTCTGTCTATTATGTCCCTGTGCCTTTGTCATCTTGAACTCTCTCCATTTGCACTGTTTGCCATGATTGTCTTTTTGCACTGTCCTTCTATACCACTGCACAGTGTTGTTATATGTGTAAATTCAAAGTATATGTTTAATGTATATCATATGTAAAGTATCTATGTAAAGTATAGCTATAGTTAGATTACTTCTTTCAATATTTTAACTGTGTAGGTTTATATATGTTTATATATCTAGCACTGTGGTCCTTTGAGGCACAACATTTCGTTTTCTTTTTATGTTTCCACACATAGCAGACTGACAGTAAAGTTAACTTGACTTAAACTTGAGATGCCACTTATGCAGCATACTTGCAGTTAACCAGAAGAGGGCAGGAGGTGCTCAATATAACATGTGATAATACAACAGCTGTCAATGGTATACACAAGCTCCTCATTGGATCATCATAAGGATACCAAAAGCAAAACTTGAACCACATACAAAAACACTTGAGCTGCTCGTGCACCAGGAAAAAGTGATATGTTGAATACAGATATAGTAGGCTAATATGGAAAACATGTATGTTTGTATGTATGTATGTGTGTGTATTAAGAACAGCAGCAGGAAGTTCAGAGAGAAGGAAGTTCCTGTGTGTGTTTCTGACTGATCTGCAGTGACTTACTGCTCAGAGCACTGAGAGACTCAACAGAGAACTGAACTGATCTGATTGTAACGTACAGTGGGGAAAAAAGTATTTAGTCAGACACCAATTGTGCAAGTTCTCCCAATTTAAAAAGATGAGAGAGGCCTGTAATTTATCATAGGTATACCTCAACTATGAGAGACAAAATGAGAAAAAAAAATCCAGAAAATCACATTGTAGGATTTTTAAAGAATTTATTGCAAATTATGGTGGAAAATAAGTAATTTGGTCAATAACAAAATTTCATCTAAATACTTTGATATATACCCTTTGATGGCAATGACAGAGGTCAAACATTTTCTATAAGTCTTCACAAGGTTTTCACACACAATGTTGCTGGTATTTTGGCCCATTCCTACATGCAGATCTCCTCTAGAGCAGTAATGTTTTGGGGCTGTCGCTGGGCAACACGATTTTCAACTCCCTCCAAAGATTTTCTATGGGGGTGAGATCTGGAGACTGGCTAGGCCACAACAGGACCTTGAAATGCTTCTTACGAAGCACTCCTTCGTTGCCCGGGCGGTGTGTTTGGGATCATTTTCATGCTGAAAGACCCAGCCACGTTTCTTCAATGCCCTTGCTGATGGAAGGGGTTTTCACTCAAAATCTCACGATACAATGGCCCCATTCATTCTTTCGTTTACACGGTTCAGTCGTCCTGGTCCCTTTGCAGAAAAACAGCCCCAAGCATGATGTTTCCACCCCCATGCTAAACAGTAGGTATGGTGTTCTTTGGATGAAACTCAGCATTCTTTCTCCTCCAAACAAAGTTGAGTTTTTACCAAAAAGTTCTAAATTGGTTTCATCTGACCATATGACATTCTACCAATCCTCTTCTGGATCATCCAAATGCTCTCTAGCAAACTTCAGACGGGCCTGGGCATGTACTGGCTTAAGCAGGGGGACACATCTGGCACTGCCGGATTTGAGTCCCTGGCGGCGCAGTTTGTTACTGATGGTAGCCTTTGTTACTTGGTCCCAGCTCTCTGCAGGTCATTTACTAGGTCCCCTCGTGTGGTTCTGGGATTTTTGCTCACAGGTCTTGTGATCATTTTGACCCCACAGGATGAGATCTTGCGTGGAGCCCCAGATCAAAGGAGATTATCAGTGGTCTTGTATGTCATCCATTTTCTAATAATTGCTCCCACAATTGATTTCTTCACACCAAGCTGCTTACCTATTGCAGATTCAGTCTTCCCAGCCTGGGGCAGGTCTACAATTTTGTTTCTGGTGCCTTTGACAGCTCTTTGGTCTTGGCCATGGTAGAGTTTGGAGTGTGACTATTTGAGGTTGTGGACAAGTGTCTTTTATACTGACAACAAGTTCAAACAGATGCCATTAATAAAGGTAACCAGTGGAGGACAGAGGAGCATCTTAAAGAAGAAGTTACAGGTCTGTGAGAGCCAGAAATCTTGCTTTGTTTGTAGGTGACCAAATACTTATACTTTACCGAGGAATTTACCAATTAATTATTAAAAAATCCTACAATGTGATTTTCTGGATTTTTTTTTTTCTCATTTAGTCTCTCATAGTTAAGGTATACCTATGATGAAAAGCTGTACATTAAATATATCCATTGTTTTAAAGTCTCAAACTCCAAATCTTTTAATGGCTTGATTTGACTGATTACTCTTTTTCTCAAAAAGTAAAGTGTGTTTGCGATATTATTTTCTACCTTGATTTCATAAATCAAAATCATATTGTTGACAGGTTTGGTGGCTGGAGACAACATTGATCTAGATGAAGGGACAGAAAAATTCTCTAAAAAAGGAGAAACTGTCAAGCTGAGCTGCTCATATAGTATAAGTAGTGAATAAGTTTGGCTTTACTGGTACAGACAGTATCACAACAGAGAACCACAATTCTTATTATACAAAAATGCTCGGTCAGAGGGTGATTATGAATACACCTTTGATAATCGGTTTCAATCAGCTACAACACGTACATCCACTGAACTCACTATTACTGATGTTCATCTGTCAGATTCAGCTCACTATTATTGTGCTCTAAGAGTAGCAGCCCAGTGATACAAAACATGAAACATGTCATACAAAAACCTGAAGCTCTTTTCACTTTGAAAATATCTAGTGAAAACCACAATCTAGCCAGCTCTGAATGTAATAAAATATGTGGTCACACCTGTCCGAGGTTGAACTAGGTCTGTTAAAAAATTTCATCAAGTTTTACATCATCAATCTATGACATGTTCAGTGCCGGAGAGCTAGGAAACGAAAACTGTTAATTTTGATCATGGCTTGTATTTAAAGAAAAAAAAAAGAATAAACACAGTTGATGTGTGTGGAGAATGTTGTAGTCGCACTAACTGCATCACCAAGTTCTGTGCTCTTAAGGCTTCACCTCAAAATGAAAATTCTGTCATAATTTATTCTCACCCTTGAGTTGTTCCAAACCTGTAAAAGTTTCTTTCTTATGTTGAACACAAAAAAATATATTTTGAAAAATGTTGGTAACAATGGGATGGTAACATTTTCTTCTTAGTTTGTCAGCCAAAAAATAGTAGTGATGACTATGTAAATGAAGGTTATTTATGTTTTTTTAAGAAAATTATATGCAAGTCAGCATTAGAAATACAAAGTTCTGGCAGGAAAAATCAGATGACGGCGTCGATAGATCTAACTCAATATGACATAATAACATCATTATGACATGTCACAGCTGATTGGATCTCTCCTGTATTGGTAGCCAATGAGCTCGCTGCTCAACATTCAAATACTTGCAAATGTTTGCTGTAGCAGTAGCAGCACACTTCAGAAACCCTCCACCTTCCCCAGCTCCACCTGTATAGATCTGCTACAGGGTGATCATGTATGCTATGGGGGTTATTTCATATATGTTATATGTGCAGCAGCAGTATGTCGCACATGCTCACAGCAGCATGTTGAGGGGATGTAATTGCAGTAGCAATCTCGTGACGGCTCCTGCCACCGCAGCAGCAGCAGCAGCAGCATAGCAGATATATTCAGCCAAGACCAAATATATTAACATTGTCATAAACATTACCATGCCAATCCCTCTAAGGTTGTCAGACAGAACTTAGCAGGTTAACTCCACATCTGAGAGCGGGTCATCGGAAGCCTGGGTGTGCCAGAGTGAGGGGGTTCTGGGTCTCATTGGACCGCAACATAGAGTGATCTTGGCTTTAAAGCAGGGCCCCTCCGCATTCTTAACACACACTATGAGGGTCGTGCCACGAGACATTTACATGTCTGTAATGAACCGATTTGGTGATGAAGTTAGAAGCCCTCTGACTACAAATACCATTCATTGAAATTGTCAAAAAATTATGAAATTATCGTTTATTATGGGATTTTTTTCATTATTGATGGTACATCGTAAAGAGGTCAAAATTATCATACAAATACGAAAATTATCCTACGTCTGGCAACACTGACCTCAGCCGCCCCCTCATCAGTGCTGGGCTGGCGCCGGTGTTTTGACAAATAATGCTACCTATCAGATTATGCTACCAACACTGTATTTATCCTACTGTAAGTGTAGGTTTAGGGTTGGGGTAGGTGTACGTTTTAATAAAGCCTCACACCTTATTAATATTATGCTGGAAGCAATAATCTGATAGGTAGCACTTTTTGCTATCGAATTATGCTACCATCTGTTTTAATGTGAGGTAGCAAAATCTGACAGGGTTGCACAAATCGACAGAACACCGACTCTGGTCTGGAGAAACGTACACATTCACCAGAATGAAAGAAGAAAACTCCCGCAGTGTGGACGAGTTGTAGTAGAAAGGTTTACAGTTTATGAAGAGTGCCTCTAGGTTAGGACAGCATACATTTTAGCGTTGTTACATCTCACCACCTCTCGTTTTCCCCGTTAACTCCCCGATGCGATACGCTCTGAATAGCTGGTAGCCCGGCAAATGAAGCGCGTTGTCCGGAATGGCTTCACTCAGCCAGGTATCAGTGAAGCACAGTGCAGCAGAGTTTGAAAAGTCCGTGTTGGTGCGGGTGAGGAGAAGAAGTTCATCCGTTTTGTCAGGAAGGGACCTGTTGCAAATCAGCTCATGGAAAATATGAATAATTAACCATAACTAGTTATAATTAACTATTCATATTTTAGATCCACTGTAGATATTTAGCTGACCACTCAGGGTCAACCGTCTTGTCAATTCTAAGAACGTTAATTTCCTGGTTAAAGGAAATAACTTTCTTACTGTACAATTCTATAAGTTTGTAACGTAAATCTGCATGATTATTGACTCCGGTCATGAGTAAACAATGAACACGTCAAGTGTGATTCAAGTAAGGTTTTATTAACTACATAATCACTTAAACTAGTCTAACATACTACCTAAACACATTAAGCCGGTCTAACATAAACATACACACACACACACACACATACAGTTGGTATAGGAAAGGGTTAAAGTTTAGCACTAAAGAAAGAGACATAAGGAATGACATTTATGGAACCATTTTGCATATTCAGCAGATCTAAAACCTGAGGGAAAACGTCAGATTCTTAGTACAAACACACCTTCGTAAAAAGGTGTAACTGATACTTAATGCATCAATTAAATCGACTAAGTTTGATACTTGCAAGTCTCGTCTGTCTGAAGTAGATTCCTGATGCAATCTTAAGGCCAAGATCTTGCTGAAGGGGTTGATGAGAACGAGCTAGTTTGAGTCAGAATCACTTGATAAATGAAAAGGACTAGGCCGGAGCCTGGCACGAGCTTTGGTATCCTGGAGCGTTTCTCACATCTTCATCTTAGCATTCTCACTGAACCACCAACTGAGGCGGGTCACATGGAGTGTGGCCTTTAAAGCCTGCAGAGATTCACGCCTCTCAAGATGGGCTTGCCCAATGGGGAAGTCCGGAATCTCAAGTGGGAGTTCTGCGTTTTTATGGCCCTTTGTCTGTAAGCCTGGTATTTTGCATATGTAATTCGCTGGAGTGTTGAGGCACGAATTAGTACAGATTAGTAGAACATCAATTTTGCATAGGTATCAGCATATAATATACACACTTGTTTCGATCATAAGAAGGCGAATTCATAGATACTAGACATGAAATAGGTGAGGTTATATTAACTAGTGGTCTATGATAACATGAATAAAACAGCATACACTACAACAGACAATATACAAGACAGTAATGGTATACACAATGACCAAAGGATATGGGTATTCAATCAAAGAAAGGTTTTCCTATGAATTAATTAGAGAACAGTCCATTTCTCTGGGCATTGTGTGTCTTTCTCATGAGTAAAATGAGGGAGTTTCTCCCCTGCATTCCTTGTAGGCCATAAAACCAGTGATATCATGATTAGTTGTCATTGTGATCAAGGTGGGGGATGGTGTTCAGCCGCAGCCCTGGCATCAGTCTATGATGAGCGGACTGTGACGATTTGTTAATCTAATGAATAATTGATTTGTTAAATCAAATAAAAATTAGTGTGTCAGATTGGTCGAGACGCTACAGAACGGACATTCGCGTGATGAACTCTTGGGAGCGCAGTTCGAATGCCTCGCGCGCGGAGCTTAACCAGGGTGCCGGCGCGTTTCCCTCTTCTGCGTCTTCATGCGCGTTTGAACAACACGGCTGTACCTCCAACTAGAATGTCCAACAAAATGTCTGAATAATCAAAAACCGGAAAAATATTGTCTGGGATGTGTTGCTTAATGTTAAGGAGTTCGTCTCTGATAAAAACTTATAGAAGAAGAATGACAAAGCACACAACAAACAAACAAAAACATCAGAAGAATTGCGGCGCTCAGCCTCGTGGCTGACGTTTGGGGCGCCATCTTGTGATCTTGTATTTACTTTCAAAGACTGTAGTTCTTGGTAAAACTTAATTGTTAAATGTAACTTCATTGGAACATATCTATACACAAGATTCTGTTAAGATTCCCAGTTTACATGCTTCATAAACTCTCAATTGGATCAAACAACAGTGAAAAAAAATGTTTAAACAAAACCTTAAGCTCAGTTTTTCTGTCAGTCCTGGATGTGCATGTGTTTTACTGCTGTTGAGTGTGCTGTCTATATATATTTTTCTCTATTTTTACAAAATAAACACACTACAGCAGTGGGTGAAGCTTATTCACACTGAGAGTGTGAGAGTAAAAACAGTTATTCAGATACTACTGTTGCCATCACTCTCTCTGAAGACATCATGTTTCTCTTTACCTGGATAATAATTCAACTTTGCATGGGTAAGAGAAGAAGATGCATTCCCCCCAATCAATGTTATTATAAAACAAAAAAAATTATATTATTATAAAATATATTATAATGAAAAAAAAAATCAATTTGAGGCTTTTCATATATCTATTATTTAATTGCTTGATTGCCTTTATTTCATTTAATCCAATGAGAACAATCAATGGATACAGAGTCAAAGGTTAAAAGAAAACCCATAAATAAAGTTAGTAAGCTGAATGATACTATAAGTGAATGAAAAGAAATAAACTAGCCTAATACAAGTTAATGGACCCAAATTTACATATGTATAACTGAAATGGATTAATGTGAAATCATTGTGACATTAAAAATTGAACGAAGCATGGTAATATTGCTAATTACTTTAAAACCATACAAAAGTAGGTAAAGTTAAAGTTTCAATCTATTATCATGTGTAACACAATGTGCAGGTATAATGTGCCACAAGGTGGCAGTGTTCTCAGACATCTCATAGGAACTGCAATAACAGAATTTGTAAAATGTATATTACATTTTTAATATCATGTGAAAAGTGACCGAAAGGCATGCATATTTTTGGTGTACTTTTTTTCATATGTCACACCATTAAACATACTATTAAATAAAGGTTGAGAGCTTTCACTGATTTTACATTCACAGAGATCAGGAAGTTTCTGAATGTCTTGACACGTCAGTAGCACAGCCAGAGCACAGAGAGAAATAACACACAACTGATCTAAACATAGTCACCATGAACAAATACATGCTGCTGCTTTTCATTATGGCATCAGGTGTGGCATTTATGATTACTTCAGATCATTTAGCTGCTATTAGCTATTTTATTGATTTTCTTTCAACACACTTGTAATTTATATCTTTAGTGATATACAGTGTTTAAAATAAAACAAAACGAGTTAATATTGGGCTTAATGTTTGCAGATGTGACGGCTGTGGACAAAATTGAACCAAATAAAGGGATGAGCATCATCAAAACAGAAAAAGAGCCTGTTACCCTGAGCTGCTCATATGATTCAAACAGTGAATATGTACGTCTGTACTGGTACAGACAATATACTAATGGAGAACCTCAACATTTATTATATGAAGGAACACGATCAAGCTGTGCTAAGCACAGCTCTGATCCTCGATTCCAGTCAAGCACTTCTCGCATAATGACTGAAGTCATGTGACTGTGTCAGATTCAGCTTTCTATTACTGTGCTTTAAGAGTTGAAACCCAGTGATACAAAACATGCAACAAGTCGGACAAAAACTACAAGCCACTTTTTTTTTACGTTGAAGCTATTATTATGAAAACCAAATCAAAACCTCAATGTGAGAAAATAACTGCAAACACCTGCGTGAGGTTGAGGGAAGAAATGTTTTATAAAAGGAATATAAGGACAAAAAAGGTCAAAGGTAAAAATGCTTAAAAGGGCTTAGGGTTGCAACTGTGTGTTACAGAAATGTACTATAGTTGTGCAACACTTCATTCATGTTACATTTGCAAAAAACATAAAGCTTCCCCATATTATACATGAATATGTTTCATGTAGTTTTTAATTTTTTTATTTTTTTTTAAATCTTGCTGTGACAGACTGTCATTATCCTGTAGTTTTACCAACTCTAGTAAACACTTCATTCATGTTACATTTGCAAAAAACATAAAGCTCCATGTGTTTCATGTAGTTTTAAAAAAAAAAACTCCCTGTGACAGACTGTCTGACACTAAAATATGACTAATGTTAATTTCAACTTGTGTAACAAAATCTACTATGCACCCACTTAGATTATTTACAGTTATTACTACTTAGATTTGATCTGTATCTTAACAATAATGAACAGAAAATTGGTTTGACATATATAGCAATAATGAGCCAGGCCCTAAGAAAAAATATTCCAACAAACTAAAGCTTTTCTTTTGTCTTGAAGTGTCAAAAGAGGAGGGACTTAGATCTGACATGATGTAGTTATGTCTGACAGAGACTGTGGTAGAAAAGATTCAGTCTGATTCTTCTCAGAGTGAACACTTGTACAATGGATCTTCACTCAGTTATCCTGTTCTGTGTCTCAACCGGTATTTATATTTATTTGGCTGATTATTTGGTAGATTATTAAAAGAAGAAAATAACAAAATAAATATACCTCTTTTTTTCAGTTGCTGTCTTTGGAAAGGTCATCAAACCAAACAAAGTCAATATTTTTACTGAGGAGGGTTCAAGTGTTACATTATCCTGTAGTTTTACTGACTCTAGCATACAGATTATCTCCACTGGTACCGTCAGTATGGAAGATCAAAACCTGAATTTATTGTACTCACCTACGACACTGCAAAAGATGCTCAGCGCTCTGTTGTTGATCCAAGAATCACTATTAATGTGACAAAAAGGGAACATGATTCTGAAGATCTCCTCTGCTGCTGTATCAGACTCAGCTCTCTACAAAAACCTGTTACAATGAGAGGCATGAGAGAGAGAATTTAAGTAATCTAATGTAAAAAGGATCAAAACATAAAATAAAGCAACATTCTAAAATGAGTCAAATTCTTTTTAATCTGTTAAACAGCGAAACACAGGGCCGTTGTGGTCTAATGGTTAGAGAGTTGGACTTGTAACCTGAAGGTTGTTGTGGGTTTGAGTCTTGGTACCGGCTTGTACGTGACTGAGATGCCCTTGATCAAGGCACCTAACCTCCAATTCCTCCCTGGCTGCAGCAGCAAAGCTCACTATTATTGTGCTCCAAAAGTATTATTAGCCCAGTGATACAAAACATGAAACATGTCATACAAAAACCCGAAGCTCTTTTCCACTTTGATTTTTTCTAGTGAAAACCACATCAAAACCACTATCTATCCATTCCTGTTGAGGCCTGTCATAAAACTTCAAAGACACTTGTGTGGTTAGTTTTATACACATAGTCTTAAAGCACTGTAATTAACTAGCATTTTAATTTACATTATAATTAGTATTATTTTTTTTCCCAGAAAATGAAAATTAATTTTAATATGAAAAAAAATTACAAATACGTGAATAAAATGAATTGAGTTCATGAGCACAATAAAATAAACTTGTGCCTTTGTCCGCCACAGCAAAATTCAAAATAGACTATGATGAACAATGTGCTGAATATGTTTTGCATTTTCATGTATTTTTTTGGTCATTAACCTGGATTTCAGATGTTTTTGAATGTGCCAGAGGGAGGAGTCAAAGGAACCTCTTCAAACAAACTGTGTAGTGTAGATTAAGTGCACTTGCTCACTAGAGTATATACAGTCACTCTGTGACTAGATCAGGGGTGAGCATAAGATCTGGATTTATATTAGACTTAATTTTTAAAGCAAGAAAGATGACAGACTGGATAAAACAAACTATCATTGTTTTCATATATGTCTGGGGTAAGTAACATTTTTTGTGAGTAATTCTTTTTAATACTCTTAAATACTCTTTGTAATACTACAAAGTTATTTTGAATGTTTATGATATTTCTTTGCTGATGTTGTTCATGATTTGAATCTACAGGAATAGAATCACAGGACAGTGTTGAGCAGAAAACAAGAGTTCAGACTGTTTATGAAGGTGGAACTGTAATAATCAACTGCACATATCAAACACAGCTCACCCCGACTCTCTATTGGTACCAGCAAAAAGTAAACAGAGTTCCTAAATATATGCTTCAAAGAGTTGGTAAGTCTGGAGCTGAAGATGAAGAGTTCAAAGACAGATTTAATGCACATATCGACACATCTTCAAAATCAGTTCCTCTGACAATCCAGGATGTGTGTGTGTCTGACTCTGCTGTGTACTACTGTGCTCTGAAGCCCACAGTGAGAAAACTCAAGTCAAACCACATACAAAAACACAGATGTGTTCGTTTCTTTACAGTAAACATTTCTGAAATGTAAAATCTATAATAAAGTTATACTGAAGATAACACAGTCAAATGAACTATAATTCTCATTGTGCAATCAATGTAATATTATCCATCCATTCTCCAATCTGCTTATCCTCTGTAGGATGGCAGCAATTTAATGTTATTTTGATATAAATTTTATTTAATTGCATGATTTCAACTTTGAATTATGTAAATGTGTTTTCTTGATTTAAGGGATGTTCACAGCATAACTGTCTTGCTAACATGTGAACCATTGGCTTATGATGCATGATGTAAATATAAGTATGTGTTGCATTTGATTAAAGAATTACCAAATTAGAATGTATCTGTAATTTAACACTGATAGACACATAAATGTGTTTCACATGATGCTACACTGTTGTGAGATGGGCCCAAAATGACATTCAAAATGTTTCTGACTCTGATGGTGAAAAAAACTCTAAAACACTAAAACATCTGGTTATTCTGTATTTCTTTGGTGTGGTTTAATTTGCTATTCAGTTACTTGTCTTTCACTTCAGAATTTTTGTGTTATTTATTTATTTATTTTTATTATTGTACAGCACATTGGTCAATGGACTGTTGCTTTAATGCTGCTTTATAAATAGACTAAACCAAACTGAAAACTGTTATTCTTATAAGGACAATCATATTCCTAAATAAGGATCCAAGATTAACTTTGGTTTATTTGTTTGGTACAGTTGTAAAAATTATTCATGTGCTTAGATCTTTCTTCTCTTTTCAACGTCTGAATTGAGCTATACTATGAGGGAGGAGGGACTCAGTGTTCATATCGTGTCTGACAGAGACTGTGGCTGAATCGATTCAGTCTGACTCTTCTCAGAGTGAACACTTGTACAATGGATCTTCATTCAGTTATTCTGTTCTGTGTCTCAGCAGGTATTTATTTACATAATTATGTATTTAACCATTTTTATCCAAAACTGTCAGGACTAAACGAGATGTACTCCATAATTAACTGATCCTTTCAGCTGAAACAGATCGTTGGAGAGAAGGTCATCAAACCAGAACAACTAGATGTTTTTGCTGAGGAGGGTTCAAGTGTTATCCTGTACTTTTTCTGACTCTGGAGTTACAGATTATCTCCACTGGTATAGTCAGTATGGAAGATCACAACCAGAATTTCTTGCACTCTCCTACAGCAATGCAAAAGTTGCTCAGTGGTCTGATGTAGATCCAAGATTCTCTGTTAAAGCTGAAAAAAGTGAACAAATCCATGTGGATCTGAAGATCTCCTCTGCTGCTATATCAGACTCTGCTCTGTACTACTGTGCTCTGAGACCCACAGTGACAGGAAACACATCAGCTCTCTACAAAAACCTGTTACAGTAAGAGACAAGAGAGAAACACAGAGACAGAGATGAAGACAGAAAGAAGCTGTAACTGGCAATTGTGAACCAAAAAAAAAAAAACAGTACCAAAATCAAAAGGTACACACATGTCCCTATGATCCCTATGAAGCTGCTCTTTAACATATGTAATTCAGTCAACTGTCAAACTATAAAACATTTCATATATTCCGCACTTGCAATAAATAGTGCAGGTTGATGTATGCCACAGGATGGCAGTGTTCACACACTTTCACATGGAGATATTGTTCCTATCCTATATGAGAAATAGTCATACTACAAAATTATGTTAAACTTTTATATTGTACAAATTATAATTGAAAATAGTATGCATAACAGAAACTATGTAGAACAAGAAATCAATATTCTTATGTAAGCCCGTTTCCGCCACTAAATAAAAATTTTTTATTCTGTAAGTCATAATAATGAGAAACTTTCTCAAAATAATGACTTAGTATCTCGTTATAATGACTTAGTTTCTCATTATTATGACGTAGTTTCTCGAAATAATGACTTAGTTTATCATTATTATGACTTAGTTTCTCGAATAATGATGAAACTTTCTCCATAATCAATGACTTCTTAAATAATCCAAAAAAAAAAAAAAAAAAAAAAAAAAAATCTAAGACTTACTCGACGCCTGCGGAACGCAAGAGTGACAGCACGCTAGCGCCATCTGTTGGTCAAAACCATGCAGGAACACCGCTAACATTGCTTTATTCTGTAATCTAAAGTGTATAATGCTACAGTCTGTCATTAAATAACGATTTCAGATCAATTATCTGTATGTAGTCTTTTGTGTACTAGTTACTCTGCCAGATAGTTATGGCTTCAAACATTCCAGACCAATATTTCAGTTAGGAAATCCAGGCATTTTATGAAGAAATGAAAGCCATTACAAATATAAACTTAATTTATAGATGTGTAATTCGATGATTTATTAGTTTATTAGCTGTCCTTGCATGCATCACATGCACTGTTACGCGGTGTTCCTGCATGGCTTGGACCAACAGATGGCGCAGCGTGCTGTCATCTAGGCGTTCCGCAGCGTCGACGGAAGCTTTTTTTTTTTTTTTTGTTAAGTCATTATTATGAGAAACTAAGTAATTATTACGAGAAACTAAGTAATTATTATCTCATTAAGTTTCTCATTATTACGAGAAACTAGTCATTATTATGAGAAAGTTTCTCAATATAACGAGATACTAAGTCATAATTTTGAGAAAGTTTCTCATTATTATGACTTACAGAATTATATTTTTTTATTTAGTGGCGGAAACGGGCTTCCATATATTCTTCAGGTTACTTAACATTTCCATGCTAATAATAAAGAGTAAAAAAAAAAATGCAGGCAATATTAAAATATTTGTGCCTGTACAACCTTAATAAACTCAGAAATTGCATGTATATTGGTGTAATGTGTACAGTATATTTCACTGGCTTCTTCATACTGGCACTTATTGGGTTGATTTTTTTTTTTTATAATAATGCTCTTTTTAAAGAAATACTCCATTGCATACACTCTGTGCTCCATCATCACCATTATCATGGTTTGTGCACAGTGAGGAACCTGAAGTCCATCAAAAATGGTTTAATTAACATGCTTCTGATATTGATGTAGGCTAAACCCCCATGTAAAACTTTTTATATACAATGTTCTCTAAATCGCTTATACAATAGCGTAGTTATCTAACACAGTTAAATGACAGTCATAAACAGCAGAAGGAAGTTCAGAGAGGAGGAAGTCCTGTGTGTTTCTGACTGATCTGCAGTGACTTACAGCTGAGAGCACTGAGAGCCTCAACAGAGAACTGAACTGATCTGATTGAACATGGACAGATGCTTTATACTGATTCTCATTGTGGGACCAGGTATACTGTTTACTGAGCAACTGACAAAAATATTTATGTACATAAAAATGTATGATCGTTTAAAATCTTAAACCCAAAAGGCTATATTGATATTATTTTGGTTATTTATATTTTGTAAAACATGCTGTGACATGTGTTTCCAATATTATTTTGACAACTTTGCTTTCACAAATCAAAAATCAGTTATATATGTGCTTACTGTTGACAGGTTTGGTGGCTGGAGACAACATTGAGCCAGATAAAGGGACAGAAAAAAACTCTAGAGAAGGAGAAATGGTCAAGCTGAGCTGCTCATATAGTTCAAGTAGTGAATATGTTGTGCTTTACTGGTACAGACAGTATTCCAATGGAGAACCACAGTATTTATTACTTAAAGGTGCCCGATCACGTTCTGATACACACACCTCTGATGGTCGATTTAATTCGGATACAACACGTACATCCACTGAACTCACTATTACTGATGTACGTCTGTCAGATTCAGCTCTCTATTATTGTGCTCTAAGAGTAGGAGCCCAGTGATACAAAACACAAAACTTGTCGTACAAAAACCTGAAGCTCTTTTCACTTTGAAACTATCTACTGAAACCCACAATCAAAACCATGATCTATCCAGCCCTGAATGTAATAAAATATGCGGTAACACCTGTGTGAGTTTTAATTAGACATAAAAACTTCCAAAAAGCACTGACAATGCAGTATTACATTCTTTGCGGTTCCTTTTATACACAAACACATTCTAAAATATAATTTCTTAATCACTTGTCATGCAGTAAAACAGGGAGCCAGTAAAGGGAAGTCACTTAAGTGAGATTTGTTGAAAGGGTGTTGAGATTTCTGTCTTTTTAAATATTAGGACTCCTTCTACTTCTTCAAAAGACTGTCTCTCAGCACTACTCCTGTTGAGTTCATGGCCCTGGTGCCTCTCCAACAGCATCCAGCCTATACTGATATATTATCGTTCAGTCTTTTGGGTTTATTTTCATGGCTTTGGCAGTGACATCGGAGCTTCTTCTCCCACTGACACACAGACTATTGTCATGCTCAAATCTAGTCCTCAACAAACCAAAGGCATCTGCATTATATATTATTCATTTAGCAAATGCGTTTACTCAAAGGGTCTTTGTCATTTATGTAATACAACAACATTCTTTGTGCTTTTTAGTCTTGCTGCAAGAAAGAATGATACATTATAAAAACATTAGTTTTTTTTTATAGTACAGAAAGCACAAAAAAAAAGTCAGAAAGGGACTTGTTGCATTAAGATTATTTCAGTTTTTGTCTTTGATGAGAACCCTTTATAATTGAATGAAAACAATGTAATTTCAGAAGTTGGCCACTGTGTGGCATAATCTATGATGCTGATTTATGAAGTCCCTGCTATATGTGTATATCCTTAGATCAGAAGTTAGACTTCAGACTAATATTGCCTGCTGCACATAAACTATGCTAATCTGGCTGAGGAATTTACTTTTACTGGCAGTAGTTCTTGGTAAGTAACAATTCAATTAAATCTAACATAGTGCATGATCATTATATAAGAATATACAGTATATCTGTGTTTTTTTTCTTGACAGAGTGCAATACACAGGATTCTGTCAATCAGCCAACAAGAGTTCAAACAGCTTCTGAACATGAGATGGTTAAACTTCACTGCACTTACAGTACCAGTGATTCATACCCTTATCTTTACTGGTACCAACATAAAACCAATGGATTCCCAGTTTACATGCTCCGTAAACTCTCGACTGGATCAAGCAGCAGTGAAAAAGAATTTGAGGAAAGATTTCTTGCAGATCTCAACAAATCCTCAAGTTCAGTTTCTCTGTCAATCCAGGATGTGCGTGTGTCTGACTCTGCTGTTTACTACTGTGCTCTGCAGCCCACTGTGACTGAAACACATAAACATCCTGACAAGATCTAAGGGCTTTGAAACATACAGTTTTAACATGAGCATATTTTTTCAAACGCTGTTAGCAGTGGGTGGAGTTTATTAACACTGTTGAGAGTGTGTGACAGAGACAAACAGTTGTTCAAATACTATATTTGCCATCACTGTCTCTCTGAAGACATCATGTTTCTCTTTAACTGGATAATAATTCAACTTTGCATGGGTAAGATATCTTTTTTTAAGCAATATGCTTATTATAAATGTCCCTTAAAATCCATTTAGTGTTGCATAGTAAGTGCATAAATGTTTTTTTTTTTGCACAGGAAATTCTTTTGGTGACACAATACAACCATGGTTTCCAGAAAAACATGATTCTGATGGTGAAAATATGACTCTGTCCTGTAACTACAGTCTCACTAGCGGCACTAGTGTTACTATCCAGTGGTATCGCCAGTATCCTGGAGCAAAACCAGAGTTTTTACTTTTTGTCACTGAATATTCAAGTAAATCTGAGCCTGATCTTCGCCTGTATTCAAAAGCTACAAAAGAAATCAAACGTGTGGATCTAATCATATTCTCTGCTGCTGTATCAGACTCTGCTCTGTACTACTGTGCCCTGCAGCCCACAGTGACAGGAAACCTGAGAACACTGTACAAACCTGATATACGAATTCTATCTATTACACAAAATAGGTTTAGCAACAAGAACAAAACTGTAACAAAATACTAGTCATTTTAATATTGAAGTCATCTGAGGTATTTTTGAAGACCATTGGGATGCAAGTGCCAGTTGCGTTTGGAATAACAGAACATGAGTCAGCATGGTGAGAGACATGAAAGTAATAAAGCCAGCCTTAAAACACACTGAGACAATGATGGTAAATTATTAGGAATATCAACTGCCACTGAATGATTTTTTGTTTTTTTTGTTTTTTTTTTTTTTTTTTTTTTTTTTTTTTTTTTTTTTTTTTTTTTTTTTTTTTTTTTTTTTTTTTTTTTTTTTTTTTTTTTTTTTTTTTTTTTTTTTTTTTTTTTTTTTTTTTTTTTGTTTTTTTTTTTTTGTTTTTTTTTTGTTTTTTTTTTTTTGTTTTTTTTGGAATTTTTTTTTTTTTTTTTTTTTTTTTTTTTTTTTTCCGAACTGATGATCCAGTGTAGAGAGCGGTCAAGTCTTTATTCACTGCATGTTTTGGTGAATAAATAATATAGGCTAATCAAATGCATGAATGCATAGTGTATGTATATCCTAAGATTAATCATTGTACATGTAATAATAATTAAGTGATATACTGTAGTTTAATTTATACACAATACTACAGTCTTCTTCACAGAGGCTCCTCCCAACAGTCAGACCATGTGATATGAATTTACTGCTACTTTAACAGATGCAGAAAGAGGAAGAGGATCACAACATCTCTGCATATTTTTCAAGAGTTGGTGATTTCAATTGTATATAATGGCACTGTGGAAAAGTGCCATTGTGATCATAGTTTTATATATCTGGGGTGAGTAGCACTATTAAATAACGATTCTTTTCAAATCTATTTAAAATGAATTTTCCTTATGTGTGTAATGTGCATATTTAGTCATATTATTTTAATTTAATTTCAGGTTGTAATTCTCAATCTCAAGACAAAGTTGATCAGCACACAAGGATTCAATCTGCTTTTGAAGGTGATACTGTAATGATCGACTGTACATATGAGGCTACTTATACAGGCCCGACTCTCTTCTGGTACCAGCAGAAAGACAATGGAAATCCAAAACACATGTTAAATAAATATTCCAAGTCTGGAAACAGTGAGGAAGAATTCAAGAAGAGATTTCATGCGAATCTCAGCACAACTTCAGTTCCACTGACAATCCAGGATGTGCGTGTGTCTGACTCTGCTGTGTACTTCTGTGCTCTGAGGCCCACAGTGACTGAAACACACTCAACACTCATACAAAAACACCAACAATGCAACATCATGCAATTCAAATTTATTTAGGCCTATTTTTTTATTTATTTTAACTTGAGTAGATTAAATTGTTTAGTCTATGATTTCATTTTTATGACCTATATATACTCTATTTTAGGTTTCTTTCACTTAAAAGTTTACATTCGATTTACATGATCTAATTTCATATTTAGTTACTTTAAATATGCATTAATTTTCCCTTACTCTTGGTTTCAGTTGATTTCATATTACTCATGCCACTAAAATTATAATATCACCATAGACCTGATTATTGCAATTTAAAACCGTTTTGTGAATGTGTAGTGTGCTGAAAGGTGCTGAAAGGTGTGAAAGACCAGAAGAGGGCGATATACACTCAACATTTAAAGGGGTCATATGATGTTGCTAAAAAGAACAATATTTTGTGTATTTGGTGTAATGAAATGTTTATGCAGTTTAAGGTTCAAAAAACACATTATTTTCCACATACTGTACATTATTGTTTCTCCTCTATGCCCCGCCTCGATTTTTACAAAGCTCATTGGTCTGAAAAGTGAGGTGTTCTCTGATCGGCCAGCTATCCAGTGCGTTGTGACAAACAACAAGCGCTACTCTACACTGCTCAAAACTCACGTTTGAATCGTCAGTGGCAAATCCTTTAGTAGTAGTAGTAGTAGTAGTATACTTTATTGTCCTCAAGAGGAAAAATATAAATATATTTATAAAATATAATGTAAATATAAAAACCTCGTAAGACTGTGAGTCAGAAGCGCCGGCATGTAGTCGACTAACCAGAACCAGAAAAAACAGTCTTGTTGTCGTGTCCTCTTTTGGAAGGCCAAACAAAGTAGTTTCACTTTCACAACGAAAACACACAGCGTCACACACGGCAGCCTAGAGTGAGCGGCGGGGCGGCGGATTCTGAAGAAGGAGGACGGCAGACGCGGGCTTTCACCGGGACGAAGCGGGTACAACACGGGGTCGTCACATGTGGTTGCCGCAAGCCTCCTTTGTTGAATCCGCCGGCCTCCGCTCACTCAAGCACGCCGTGTGCGACGCTGTGCGGGTGTTGTTGTGTGTGAAAGCGAAATTACTTTGTTTGGCCTTCCACAAGAGGACATGACTAGAAATCAGTGGTTAAGTTGTATTTACAACACTGTTACAGAACAGTTCAATGCAAATATTCAGATGCGTGCAGTGCATTTTATGGAGGACCGTTTCCTAATCCTGGTAAAGTAGACTACAATGCCAGCTGTTCTGAATCACAGACTGTAAGTAAGTTTTTTATATTAAAAGAATTTGCCACTGACGATTCAAATGCGAGTTTGAGCAGTGTAGAATAGCGCTTGTAGTTAGTCATTTCTCTGATCACAAATGCAGACATGATTTATGTTTACGCGGCACGATGCAACACAACGCGTAAAAAGACAGTATATGTCATTGTAATCCGTAATTATGTCCCCACTGGTGCAACAAATGCCTCGTTTATAATGGGTTTTAATGTTTTTGGCTCATCGCTCCGGCCGGACACGGCATCACAACATGGAAAGGGGCGTAACATTTCCGTCACACACTTGAGGTATTCGGCCAATCACAACGCACTGGATAGCTGGCCAATCAGATCACACCTCGCTTTTCAGACCAATGAGCTTTGTAAAAATCCACGCATTTCAGAAAGGAGAAACAATAATGTACAGTATGTGGAAAATAATGTGTTTTTTGAACCTTAAACTGCATAAACACATTTCATTACACAAAATACACCAAATCATTTATAATTAAATAAAATAATGTTCTTTTTAGCAACATCATATGGCCCCTTTAAAGACGTGACTCTCACATTCAGCTCTTTACTATTGTGCTCATTCTCAAATAATAAAATAATGATCATAGATCAATTTTCTATTTTCTGCTGTAATACAGGAGAAAACATTTGTGATTGTAACTGTTCCTCAGGTGTGAAATGTAAACAGAAAGGAGGGACTACACAGATCTGACAGTGAATGCGGTGCGCTGCACAATATCTTCTATAGTCTGGCATGTATTTATATATTATATGTACAGGGAGACATGTGACCCTTAAATCTTGAATTACATGCAGACCCCTCTATTATATCTAGAACTATTTTGCCCATTCAGAGGAGCCACACCTTTGAGCATTTTTAAATGCAAATGCATGATTATTGTAGGTTGAAAAGTGTCAGTATAAAATATATGTGGTAGAAATCACTCATTCACATGCACAAATGTGGTCAATAAACAATCAAGGTAATCATCTTCAGATAATTTACTACAAAGAATATAAAAAAATGGGTGCATGATACCCATTGGTATATCCAGTAACTAAATATCTTTACAACACATAGATGACTAGCTAATTTCAAGCATGTGTCCTAAAACATTTTCAGGCTAATTCTAATTTGGTGAAAAATGGTTAAAACATTTTTTTTATACTATTTCAAACTTCATCCATAAGGGGTCAGCATAACCATCTCCATGTATGAGTAGATCACGTGACAACACAAACATTTAAAGAAGCACTCTGCGAGATGAACAGTTTTTGAGAGCACAACTGATTGAATGTGTGTTTATAGATCAACTATGTTTAGATGGGCTTTGATTTCCCTGTGTTGCATAGCACATTATGATGGTAAGCACATCTGTATACTTTAAAAGAAAATTATTTACTGACATTAAGCTTAATAAATGTTTAAGTTTACTTTGCTAATAATTCATGTTAATGACTTACTTTTTACTATCTATTTTTCCAGTGTCCTCAGCACAGGACAGGATTGAACAGACTTCAAGAGAAATGACTGAAAGTGAAGGAGCTCAAGTTATTTTAATGTGTAATTATACTACTGCTTCTACAAGTCCAGACCTCTTTTGGTACAAACAGCTACCAAACAGATCACCAACATTCATTCTGAATCAATATACCACTGAGCCTGATTTTACAAAGAAATATTCTGCAACACTGAACTCCACACCAAGAACATTTCCACTGATGATCAAGAGCCTACATGTGTCTGACTCTGCTGTGTACTACTGTGCTCTGAGGCCCACAGTGACTGAAACACACTCAGCACTCATACAAAAACTAAGGAATACACATTACAGGGGACTTACATTGCCAGGCCCCCTTGAAATCTGTATGCACAGAACATGAAGCTCAACAAAATTGGAATGACCGGCATTCACATATGATTGTTTTCAGGTAGTTTCATTTAACACATTGTAATCAAGTTTAAATCCATTTCACAATTCCACAAATTATCTAAAATATTTTAAAACTTTGCAGATTCTGCCTCAGCATAATAATAACTAATAGGGTACAAAATAAAAAAAAAAAATACTAAAACTAGAATTGAGGCAGGTGTGCAGGGTAAAGGCAGATATAGGATAAGAAGGTGGTAAAGCGGGGTCGGTCAAAAAAAATCGGATAGGTATAGTAAAAAAAAAAAATCAGAGTGGGATCCAGACCCGCAGGAATGCAGCCTAAAGTAATGTTTAGTTTTAAAACTATGTGAGATTTGTGAGGGGGGGTTTGGCATCCAAGAGGAGGAGTTTAGCACATGCATCTGAGATGATCTTATTACATTTGCTAGACTGTCACAAAGCTCAGTCCTGCTGCAGTGACACACATATGTACAATGATATTTAATTCAGTCATTTTGCTTTCTGCCTTGATATGTAAGTGCATTTGTGTATGTTTTGCATGCATTTGCATTTCTAATTTAACACTGTACATATATATATATATATATTGTCAACTATCTTATACTTCATGCTTATTAACTTTGCATTGAACTATAAATTAGTACATCCTTTAAATCTGTAAATTTTCCCCTGCTCTTTTACAATGTAGAATCCCTATAGCACAATGACCACTGCAACCTACTATTAATATAATTAAATATTATTGTTTAGTGTATGCTTATTTCAATCACTATAGTAATCAATTTAATAATACAAATTTTTTTTTTTTCTCTCTCTCTCCCTCTTTTCCAGGTGTGAGTTTTGGAGATGAAATCACAGCAGACAGCACTGAGGAATCTGCTGCAGTGGGTTCAACTGTTACTTTATCCTGCAGTTATTCCTCTGCACAATCACTTCAATGGTACCGTCAGTATCCCGGATCAGCTCCTCAATTTCTTGTGCTTATAATAGAGAGTGTGAAAGACACTAAGACATCTGATGTAGATCCCAGATTCTTCACTAAGCTCAGAAAAGAAAAACAAGATACAAAAGAAATCAAACATGTGGATCTAATAATCTCCTCTGCTGCTGTATCAGACTCTGCTCTGTACTACTGTGCTCTGAGGTCCACAGTGACAGGAAACACAAGAAAACTGTACAAAAACCTGACACAGATGAAGGTGTAAAACCAATTTCTTTCCATAATATAGGTACAGTATATTATAAATTCACACTGTATTAATATGAGATAAACTATAAAACAATATATAAACTATACAGTTGCAGCAGTGGTATGATAAATTATGCATATTTTTTAACTTATTATGAATGCTATTTGTTTGCACTCTCCTCTAGGATGCAAGTCACTGACTAAACATTGATTTAAATACAGTTCAACTTGCAATTTTTGTACAGTCACATTAAAGGGGTCATATGATGCATGCAAAAATTAATTATATTTTTCCCTAAATTCTGTGTTTTCCATTTGATTTCTTATGGATTCCGTGTTTTATGATTCAGCACAAATTTATCATAAAAAATGGTGTCTAGTGAAATGAATTAATACAACAATTTAACCAATCTTTAACCAAATGTAATCAAATGAAACGTCTCAGGTTAGGCATGTAACCATGGTTCCCTGAGAACAGGGAACGAGATGCTGCGTCCTCTAGAGGGCGCTAGGGGAACGCCTTCGGCATGACCGGTGTCTGAAGCATGAGTCTAAACACGACAATGAACTTGACATTGGCAGGCGGCAGCCCATGACGTCATAACTGGTGCGGTCGAAAGTATAAAAGGGCACCTGTGAATTACGTCATCCACTTCTTGTCTGAAGGAGACGTATGCAGGGATGCCTGAAGCACGGCCAAGGGACACAGTGTTCGTTCCCTTCTCGGGGAACCATGGTTACATGCGTAAACTGAGACGTTCCCTTTCAAGGGAACTTATGCTGGGTCTTCTAGAGGGCGTAGGGGAAAGGTTTATACAACGCCGCCATGCTGAAGGGAAGAGTGCCTTATTGGCTGAGCCAAGACAAGCCTAAAGGAGTCTCACCCCTGCACAGCAATGCAACATAGACCAGAACTTAAGGACAAAGAGGCTAAAAGAGAGACTACGCTAATTAGCTAAATGGACCATGGAGAGCTGCAGAGTGGAGGACTAAATACAACCCTTATCAAAGTGAGAGGTGGCATAGCACATTCCATATAAGGCAGTAGCCAAGGGGGGGCTCATCAAAGCGGAGAGCATAAAAAAAGATAGCATACTACCCTACCACCTAGCCGAGCTCTAGGAGCGGAAGCCTCAGCATGATGACATAACTATGCCCCACGCTCAGGACATCTTGTAAGGAGGCTCAAATAGAGCCTACAACTCACCGACACTGTCCTAGCAGAGCTCTGGCGAGCGGAAGCCTCAATAGAAAACTCTCTGTAGCGAGAGGAGGCCTGACGACGCTCACAGTAAATGGCCGAGCTCTAGGAGCGGAGGCTTCAACATGACGACTCTCTAAGCGAGAGGAGGCCTAACTACACCCCACGCTCAGGACATCTTGTATGGAGGCTCACATAGAGCCTACAACTCACCGACACTGTCCTAGCGGAGCTCTCATGAGCGGAGGCCTCAATAGATAACTCTCTGTAGCGAGAGGAGGCCTGACGACGCTCGCAGTAATGAGCTGAGCTCTAGGAGCAGAGGCCTCAGCATGACGACTCTCTAAACAAGAGGAGGCCTAACTACACTCCGTGCTCAGGACATCTTGTAAGGAGGCTTACAGAGAGCCTACAACTCACAGATCCTGTCCTAGCGGAGCTCTCACAAGTGGAGGCCTCAATAAATAATTATCTGTAGCGAGAGGAGGCCTGACGACGCTCACAGTAATTGGCCGAGCTCTAGGAGCGGAGGCCTCAGCATGATGACTCTATAAACGAGAGGAGGCCTAACTACACTCCATGCTCAGGACATCTTGTAAGGAGGCTCACATAGAGCCTACAACTCACAGATACTGTCCTAATGGAGCTCTCGCGAGCGGAGGCCTCAATAAATAACCCTCTGTAGCGAGAGGAGACCTGACTACGCTCGCAGAAATGACTGAGCTGAGGCCTCAGCATAACGACTCTCTAAAATGAGAGGAGGCCTAACTACACCCCACGCCCAGGACATCTTGTAAGGAGGCTCACGTAGAGCCTACAATACACAGACGTTGCCCTAGTAGAGCTCTGGCAAGCGGAGGCCTCGTTAAGATACTCTCTGTAGCGAGAGGAGGCCTGACAACACTCACAGTAATTGGCCGAGCTCTAGGAGCGCAGGCCTCAGCTTGACGACTCTCTAAAATGAGAGGAGGCCTAATCACACTCCACGCTCAGGACTTCTTGTAAGGAGGCTCACATAGAGCCTACAACTCATTGGCGCTTTCCTAGCGGAGCTCTGGCGAGCAGAAGCCTCAATAGATAACTTTCTGTAGCGAGAGGAGGCCTGACTCTGCTGACAGTAAATGGCCAAGCTCTAGGGGCGGAGCTCCAATCCTTCTGCTCGACTAATTTATTTATTTATGATTTAATGCCATGTCAGCAGCAGTGGCTATATTCATGGCAAAAGGAAACATTTAAATTTCACAATTCAGTCATATATATAAATTCAAAACAATTATGTAACAGTTTTGTTTGAAAATTATAAATAAATAAATATGTTAGCTTCTCAAAGCCAGATGACTACACATAATTTTATTCCTCCGAATTAAATGTAGCCAAACAACCAAACAAGTGAAACAGGGTCTGGATGTTAAGCTGAAAATCATCAAAATATATGCAATATAAAAGAATTGTGAATAACAGCTTGCAACACATAAATTTTGTTGCAGACCCATAACGAACGCATTGCTGTGGCAATGCGAGATTCGAGCCGCTCGATTCTATATTGCATTCACGAGTTCACACTTACTTATAATGAACCGAGTAAAGTGTATGCGTATTTGGCGTGCTGTCCGGGGAGAGGGCTCCGAGCTCGGTAATTACTCTCGAGCCCGGGGTACTCCCCCTGGCCGGGGAGAGGGGTCCGAGCTCGGGATTAAGCCCGGACCCAAAATGCCCCCCCCTGAGTGTTCCTCCCCGTACTGGGGTAGGAACGGGCTGAAGGTGAAGAGTCGGGGTGGTGGAGGGATTCTGAAAGACTAGAGATAATGGAGGTAAGGCTGCTTTGAATTTTTATAGAGGTTCTCTCTTGAGCTGATAGGATAGATGGTGTAATTAATGATGAATTGGCCGGGTTAATTATCTG